>JANEYF010003140.1:0-388702 GCA_029963845.1 Rhamnusium bicolor
ATGGCGACATACGTTGCCAAGTAAATCTAAAATTTACAATAACCGAAAGTTAGTTTAAATTAACACCTGAAATTATTACAATATCAAAGTAATATTAGATAAATTGCCAGCAAGGCACGATAAATTGATACTAATCAATATTAATAATGGCTGTTCCAGAGAACAAGCAAAGTGAACTGATCACCAAAAAAGCAAATTCGCCCAAGGCGTAAATTAAGATAATTACGGTACAATATTATTATGAAAATTACCTCAAAGGTACTTTAAATCAATATAGCAACTTTTTAAATAATGATTAGCATTAAATCACAAGATAATACCCGAAACATATAAATTTTACCAGACCGCAGAATTATAGATGGTTTCAATCTGAACGCTGCACTAGTAAGAAGAAGGAAGCCTCGTTCTGTCCTCCCACCTAAACTCGGTTATAGTTTGGAAAGAGACAGACATTTGAGAGTAGAGTATGAGCAATAAAGATAGATAGATATTTAGTGCAAAAATCTGCAAAACCGACTTTTCCAGTAGAAATCAGTGGCGCCATCTGGACTAGACTAGCAGCAACTTAATTCCTCACGGAACACAACAAACTGGAATGAAATAGCTTGCAATTTCGTTACAGGATAACGTATTTTATATAAAACTCTATCCACAGCTAAGATATTCAATTTATTAAAAAAGACAATAAAAAGAAAATGAAGAAGTACGAAAGTCCCCAAAAAATAAAATATTTTATCAAATTCATCATTATGTCATATTTCTTGTTGTGGGAATATCTTCATCTCACCAACAAAAATTCACAACCATGGCCTTGTATATTTAGTACACATAATATGTATAATATGGTTCAACCATAGCGTCTAGGTTAATAGCCAATTAAAATTAATAAATTAACTAAAATCTAAAAAACATAGATATATTACTATTTCTCATAAAGTTTTACATCAATATCGTATAGAGTGTAAACTTTTATTTTAAGTTCTTTAGATTTGCGAAAGATATTATAGTGTACCAAGTTCTATCTTTTATAATTTGGAATATAAAACTCCCAGACTAAAGCTGCAATAACTTTGTTAATTGGCAGATTTGACAGAGAAACTTATATTTAGTTGCGATAAGTCCAGGCTCGTGCTGAATATTGCCAGGCGATAATCCCCAATGGAGAAACATAAAGCCTCGACAGGAACTCCAACCCCCTAAGGAACACAATCCCTCTGAAACTCGAAACGTTTTCCTTTGTTGCGCACCCGCGCTTTACTTTAACATATTAACCTTTTCTAAGTTTTAGCAACTATATTTATTTTTCTGTGATCACATTTGACATATTCTAACGAAAGAGTGAGTAGATTACTACAAGGTGATCATTTAAGGATGCCTCGAAATCAGAGAAAGATAAATTACATGTGAAATCTTTGTCACTGAATAACGGACCCAACTAAAATTTGAAATATTAATTTTTAAAGATTCTTGACGATGCTAAGCGCTGTGGCGCATTGAATTTTTTTCTCAGGAACACGAATTATGTGATACATTTTTGGAAATGTAACTATTTTTAGATAATGCAAATTATTATTTTTATCTGTCCAAAAGTTGTCAGCAATTTTGAAAAATTTTATGTTTTTGTTTTCACTAGAAGACTATGAAAATAATAATTCATTATTATTTCAAAGTTGTGACACAATTAATGTTTTCAATCTTGAAAAGGGTAACAAAAACTGCGGATAGGGAAAAATTATTTTATGTTACTTTAGGAACCTGTATGGAATAATACAACGACCTTTTAGATAATAAATTTCATAATTATAAAATAGTTATTATTATTTTAATGAAACAAATAACACCTATCATTGATCAGATGAAGAACATTCACTATAAATTCAATACAGAGACAGAGGAATTTATTATTATTCCTATTAACTTTCAGTTTCTCTTATATAATTGAATTATTTTGCATAATTTGTTTTAATGACAAGTTTAATATTATTTATTGTTTTCATATTGTCTGAACGTTATTTGTGGCATTCACTAAATTTTCTTTCCTCTTTTTGACTTACTACCACATGAATAATTCTTTGTTTCCTAAAAAATATATTTAGTTACTCAATATATTACTGGAAAAGTAAACCTCAGCGCTTGTGACTTTACGTCAAAAGATTAGTCAGAGAGTGTTTTTTGACAACTAATGAGACACAAAAATAATAATATATTTCCCTAACGTTTCGGAAAACGAATCTGTTTCCTTTTTCAATGTTATTTTTTTAGAATATGTCAAGCGTGAAACTTGACACATATGTTATTTGTTTATGTAATGTCCATATGTCTCTTGAGATCTATGCTCGTATTGATCTGCGATAATCTCTCCTGGCACACACTCGGTATAAATACAGCCAGAGCAGCTGTAAAGAGATTAGTGTCTCTTTTAATTAAGGATTATTAATTTTACACTACGGGTTATGCTACAGTAAAAGCTCGCCATCGGGTTCTATTTTGTGCCAAAGCCTTGGCCTCGTTCCATGTCATTCCTGCACCTTTTAACTCGTCCATCACTGTTCTCCATATCTGGATGGGTTTTACTACCTTTCTCAATCCAAATGGGTTCCATTCCACAGCAGATTTCGCAACGCTATTGATGGGTTTACGCAGTGTGTGCCTTATTCAACCCTATTTCCTACATCTAATTTTTTTTCAATTTTCTTATGTCTTGCTAGATGCAGCAGATCGTCGTTTCTTATGCGTTCTGGCTAAAACATATGAAGAACTCTTCGTAAGCATTTGTTGACAAAGACTTGCAGCTTCTGTGTCAGTGTTTTGTGAATTTTCAAGTTTCGCACCCGAATAACAAATGACTTGACGTTAGATTCGAAAATTCGTAATTTTGTTCCTGTGAAGTACTTTCTAGAGCTCCACACTGGGCCAAGTGAGCTAAACACTTGTTGCGCTGTTCGTATTCCACTGCGAATGTCAGTTTCTGCGCCCCCGTTCTTGGTAATAATACTTCCAAGATTGGATGAACCCAACAACATCCTCTACGTGTGTGTGGTTTATTTGAAAAGGGTATTGTTTCTTATGTTAATTCTCATAGATTTTGTTTTATTGATGTTAATTTTTAGGCCGATCTTTTTTTTTTCCTTACGGGTTGCGGTTTTGACTACCCGCTGTACTGAAGCTTAAGCTTATTGTACCCCATAGTCTCATTACTCCATAAGACCCGTTCTATTCCAGAAGGCGAATATACAGTTTATGGGAGCTCTGGCTATCTCTTCCGGGGTTAAAAGTGGTCCCTCGAAGTGTGTTAGTCTCATTGCCGTTAGGGCTGGACGTTCGCATAAGATGTGGTGGGGAGTTTCTTCCTATTCACCACATCCTGCAATCTGGATTGTCTTTCACCCTTATATTGGTTAGGTGTTTGTTTCGTGTGCAGTGTCCTGTTAATATTCCCACTGCACACCTCAGCTGTTTTCTGCTCAGCTTTAGCATTTCTTTGGTCCTTGCTTTAGATATTTCTCCGATGAACAAGCGTGACTGCCTCATTCCCGGTATCTCTATCCAGTGCGAGTAGTGTTTCTCTCTTAATAGTTCCTTTACCGATCCTTTTGCGGTGCTGTAAGATACCCCGCAGGTCGGTTCGGGACCTGTTAGAATTGATTTAGCGCCTTTTCTGGCTAGCATGTCTGCTTTTCGTTTCCCGTATTTCCCTGGTGTCCTCGTGTCCACTCCAGTTGTACACTGTTGTGTTCTGTAAGTTTCTTCAGGGACTCCAGGCAGTCTTTTACTGTTTTAGATCGTATTTCTACTGCTTCCAGAGCTCTGAGGGCTGCTTGGCTGTCAGTGATGATGCGGATTCTCTTATTTTTGTATGCCCTCCGTATCATTTCTTGTGCACAGACGATCTTACTGGCCGAGGTTATCTGCAACTGAGTTGCGGTTTCTTGAAAAGTATGTCTCACGAGGCACACATCGTCTGCATACTCCAGATCGCCCAAGTAGGAGGTTAAGGTCCAGCGAATACCTTATGCGATGCTACCAACTCTAAATAGAATGTGGTGTAACACAATGTTAAAGGGGAATGGAGAGAGCACACATTCTTGCCTTACCTCAGAAAGTATCTCAAAGCCTTCATTATTGCTTCCACCATGTGTTACGTTGCATTCTGCTTCTGTGTGCAGAGATTTTATGATAGATATAATTCTTTCAGGGACTCCTTTTAGCTTCAGTATTTACCAAACAGCGGTGTGCGAAAGGCTATCAAATGCACGCCCAAAGTTACGAATATTAGTTGGAGCGTTGTCCGCCATTCTACAGACTGTTCTATTAATATTTAATTGTGTTTATGTGGTCTATACAGGAGCAGCTTGGTCAGAAACCTGCTTGATTGGGTCGGAGTTTTGATTCAATTGCATCTGTGAGCCCTAAGTTCAATTGTGGCTAAGATTATATTTATTGTATTTAAAACGGTTATAACTTCAGTTTTTGCAAAGGGTGAGATCCCCATTTTTAGGTAGTTTGACAATTATTCTTACCTTCCAGCCTGCTGGTATGTTGTTTGTTTCCCATGCTTGCCGAACTATAGGAAAGAGCAGCGCAGCACTTACCTGAAAATCTACCTTCCAGAGTTCTGCAGGTATATTGTCTGCTCCAGGGGACTTTTTTCAGTGTATTCATCGCACTCCGTATCTCTGCCTTGGTAGAAGGTTCAGTAGTGATCGGCAGCTTCTCCACGTTTGGCACAATTTCTGCTTCGTCTTCTTCTTCAATTTCATTTTATTGATCGCCCAGTAATTCTTGATAATGCTCCTTCCACCATTCTAGCTATTAATTCATAGATATTAGTAGCTGCCCTGTCTTGGATCCTATTATTCTCATTTGATTAAACCCCTTGTTGGTCAGTTTTTTGGTTATATGATATAATTTTCAAGTGTTGTTGTATTGTGCAACTATCTGAACTTATTAATATATTTAAATCGTTCAATATTTAATAATAATAATAATAATAATAATAACTTTATTCGGTCCTTTGCACTGGGGTGCAAAGGACCGCAACCTCCACGTTGGTGCACCCTGGACAGGCAGAAGCAACTCTGCCTGACTAATGCCGGCCGGGAGTACCAGGGCTAACCATCCTGGTACTCCTACTGCTATGGGTTCCATATAACCTAAGAAGGGCCCCTCACAATCGACCTCAGTCAGATGGAGGTCAAGGGCAGATGGGAGGGGCCTTACCGGACGGTCCTAATGATGATGAAACTGCAACTGTACATGGACGCTTTAAGTGGACGAGGGAACTTCGGGATGACTTGCTGACCTGCCGCGAGAGTAGCGAACCTGAGCGAAGGGGATACATGGCGCGATTGCATGCACTTTGGTGCGAAATGCATCCAGAGCATCGCACCTTCTCTCAACAACATCTGAGAGATCAAGTATCCTTTCTGCTCAGGACAGGTTACGTAAGGGCACCCCGTCAGCTGGAAGAACTGCCAGCCGCAGTCCCACCGCGGCAATTACCAGCTGATGGGGAACATCCTTTAGAGTTCACCGGTGTAGACTTAAGGACGAGGGTTAGCCTTAACACCAGGGCTAACCTAAAGCCACAAGACCTGGCTAGAATGGACGCGGTCATCGATGAGGAAATTCCAGAAGATGTAGACATCTGGCAAATCAACTGTGCCGTGTACAACGCCGCGAAGCAACTCGTCCCCCGTGAGAGGCCAACCAATCACGGGGTCGAGAAAGCCAAGCGGCGTGTACAAAAAATCGAAGGCAAGATACAGTCGGCCAGACAACACGCTTCTCGGATCCAGAGTGTGGTGGAATATAAGACGACTGGTAGAGTTTTTACTCCCAGGATCCGGCGCATAACAGCCGGATTAAGACGTCAACACCATACTCTAAATCTGACAGTGATGCTTACCATCAAGCAGCACTGTCTAGATAGGATCCGAGCGCTCATGGCGATAAAGAAAACATTGAAGAGGCGGGTGAGGAGTATGGAACAAAACAATTTGTTCCGTACGAATCCTTCCCGCCTCTTTCAAGAGCCACAGCGTGTTGTCGATAATCCGCCGACTGTAGAAGATGTCGAAACCTTCTGGAAGGGAACCTACGAAACGACGCGTCCATGCAATAGCGACACTCCATCAATTGCACACTTCGAGGCTCTGTGTCACAGACATCTTGAAGAGCCAGAAGAAGTGTGCCCGGCAATCAGTACGGAGGAAGTCCAACAAGCACTTGTTGGTACCAAGAACTTCGCTGCCCCGGGCCCAGACGGCATTAACAACTGGTGGTGGAAGAAATTTCCTTCCACTCACCGCCGTCTGGCGCGAGTTTTCAACTCATGGTTGACCGAGGGGCAGCAGATTCCGAACTGGTTCGTCGGGGGACGTACTGTGCTTATCCCCAAAAAGGGGGATCTTTCCGACCCGAGGAATTATAGGCCGATCACTTGCCTTAACTCCTGCTACAAAATATTTACACGTATCTTGTATGCTAGGACGCTGAGGTCTGTTGATCCGGTCTTCCAGCAGATACACGAACAGCGTGGTGCCAAGAAGGGCATGGCAGGTTGCAAGGACAGCCTGCTGATAGACCGCTGTATTACACAGGATTCTGTGCAATATAAGCAGAATCTATCGATGGCCTGGATTGATTACCGCAAGGCATTTGATACAACATCACATGAGCTATTGTTGTACTTGCTCGAATGCCTTGCGGTACCAGCACCACTAGTGAGATGCATAGAACAGCTGCTGCCGCTCTGGAAGACCCGCTTCACCATAACATCAGGTGCACAGCGGGTAACGACAGAGCAGGTGGCATTTAGGAGAGGAGTTTTCCAGGGTGACTCCCTGAGTCCTCTCCTCTTCTGCATCTCACTGCTGCCGTTGTCTGTTGGGCTCCGCCAAACCCGCGGATATCAATGTGGGCCACCCAGCGACCGGAGGCATAAGGTCACCCATCTATTTTATATGGATGACCTTAAACTTTATGCCTCCGGAGAGCGTGAACTACAAAACGCTCTTAGGGTGGTCGAAGAATATACGCGGGCAATTGGTATGGAGTTCGGCTTGGATAAATGTGCAGTCGTCCACCTCAAGAGAGGACGATGCGGGGAATTCCCTGAAGATGCGCAGCTCGCAGACGGAAGCATCCTAGGACATCTGGATGCCGGAGAGACCTATACAAACCTGGGTGTGCAACAAAGGCACATCCAAGATGTAACACTAATAAAGGATTCTCTCCGCGGCAAGTACAGACACCGCCTCCGAAAGATTTGGTCTTCCGAACATTCGGGGAAGAACAAGGTGTCTGCAACTAATATGCTTGCCGTTCCGATTCTGCTCTACTCCTTCGGAGTAGTAAAGTGGAGGGTAGATGAGCTGCGCCAATTAGACAGAGATACCCGCAAGATGATGAATATTCACAGAAGTATTCATCCTAGATCGTCCGTTCCTCGTGTGTACCTCCCACGTCAACGGGGGGGGCCGAGGACTCTTGAGCCTGGAGTGTACGCATGGCAGAGTAGTACTGAGTATGGCATGTAACATACTCAGGAGCTCAGATCCCCTCTTGCGGTTCGTAAAACATCACGAAACTGTAGGAGTGGGAGCAGGATTGTTCAAGGCAGCAAAAAGAGCCGCAGATGAACTCGGTCTCGCATTTGACATCAGGCGAGGAGGCCGGCGAGGTGCTGATGTTGAGTCAGTCACCGAACTTCAGCCAAATCGCCTGAAAGCCCGAATTAGAGCTGCCCAACAGGAAAATCTGTTCCGGCAGCACGTCGATAAACCCCAGCATGGTGTCTTCTATAAGAACATAGAAACACTGGGTTTATCGACCAGGCTGACCTTCGCCTTTCTAAGGTCAGCAGGGCTTAAGTCGGAGACCGAGGGATTCATTATGGCCTGCCAAGATGGTGTTATCAACACCTTGGTCTACCGTAGCCGCGTGTGGCGTGTAGAGGTTCCTGATATCAACTGCAGGACCTGCCATCAGGCGCCGGAATCGCTCATGCACTTACTTTCTGCATGTCCCATATATGCGATTTCGGCCTATATCCACCGACATAACGCGGCTTTACGAGTGCTATACTACCATCTAAGGCACTCGTACGGGGTAGACCAGACACCAGTGCTGCCTTACGTCCCCGGAGATATTGAGTCCGTTGTCGAGAACGAGAAATGCCGGATTTACTGGAACTACTCGTTCCCGACTGTCAGGCTAATCCAAGCCAACAAGCCTGACATAGTCCTCCTCGACCATCAACTCAAGGTGATGTATGTTATCGAGTTCTCGGCACCTGCTGAGAAAAACATCACCTTGAAGGAGGAGGAGAAACGGACCAAATATCGCGATCTCCGGTACGAGCTTCAAGTGCTGTACCCAGGCTACTCGGTCAAAATGGTCGTCCTTATTATCGGTGTACTCGGAGGGATAAAGCCTACGCTGCTCTCGGAACTGAAGATCATACCGGCCTGCCAAAAATCAGCCGAGTGGCTGGCAGGTCAAATGCAGAAGGCGGTCATTCTGGGTTCTCTCCGTCTGCTTAGGGCACACGATTCTGGTATCTACAGTCACTAACCCTGCGGGATGCGGGGAGTGGCTGTAGTTGATGCGCCGGCGCGACTCCCGTGAGGCGTCGGAGGCCACGGGAGGACTGACCGGCATCGGGAAACCCAAAAAAAAAAAAAAAAAAAAAAAAACTTTATTCAAAAAAAGACATACATCATTTATGAATGGGCGAAGTTCAGCTTTGCACGGCTTTGCATACCGTGCAGGCTGTTCTTCCACTTAACCCAACGACGACGCAAAATACATAAAAATATCGTAAACTATGATAATGTATTCCAAGATTATATTATATATTTATATATAGACACATAATAATATATATGTACATTGTACATATATATATATTTTATAAACAAATTCAAAAATCTTAGTTAGGTATAGCAGGTTTCATGATAGGCAGATCAGATTAAAACGTTTGGAGAAAGACGACACGGAGAGAGACTTAATTGCAGAGGGAATAGAATTATACAAAGTAGCAATATTTTGGGAGAACGATCTTTCAAATATCGCTGTGTTATGCATCGGTGGTGTTAGAGTACCCTTGTGTCTTATGTTTAAATTATGCACGTCAGTTCGAAATACAATCTTCCTCTATAAGTATCTGGGACTATTGAATAGTATTATTTTGTGATATAATGTAGCACAATGTAGTTTCCGTCTGTTCTTCATATTTAACCATTTGGCATCAGGTAATTTGTGACTCACCGGCTCACGTTTTCTAATTCCATATACGAATCTCAAACAATAATTCTGAATTTTTTGTATGCATTGAGAGGAAATTGCTGTCAGGCAAGGCCCATATACAGTGTCACAATAGTTAAAAACGGAGAGTACTAGTGAGTCACACAAGAGTAGTTTAAGTTTTTTATTAAGAATATGTCTGGAGTTATATAATAATTTTAATTTACATATATCTTTTTTTATACAATTGGAAATATGTTGTTGAAATCTAAGGTCCGTATCGAGTATAAGTCCTAAATTTTTTCACCTCATTTTTTATAGGTATTGATACATTATTTATTTTTATGTTGACATTGGTGGTTAAGTTAATTCTATCAGCTTGACGCCCAAAAAGCATTACAGCACACTTACTTGGATTTAAATGCAAACAGTGTTCTATCGATGTATCGTAAATTTTTTTAAGTTCACGACTAACAATATCGCAACTGCTGTGAAAGTTATGATGATCAAAAGAATAAAATAATTGTGTGTCGTCTGCATACATCTGTATGCTGCATTTCTCGGTCAAAGAAGGCAGAAAGGAAGTATATATAGTAAATAAAATAGGTCCTAGTATGGAACCCTGCGGCACTCCACATGAAACATTTACACTATCTAAATATTCCCCATTTAAAACAACCTTCTGTTTTCTACCCTGTAAATATTTCTGAATAAAAGTTACAGCAGTTGTGTCAAAACCTATATATTTCAAGATTAATAATAGAATATCATGATTTATTGTGTCGAAGGCTTTGGAATAATCAAGTCGCACAAGTATAGTACACATACCGGAGTCAGTGGATCGAAAAATATGGTCAGTAACATTTAAAAGAGCAGTGCGCAACTATGTCCTTTTCTAAAACCAGATTGCGTTTCTGGCAGAACTTGATTTTTTTCAATATGTTCCACTGTTTGACTCTTGACCTCATATTCTAATATTTTAGACAAGACTGGTAATATACTTATCGGCCTCAGGTCATTAAAACCTAGCGGATTTGCAATTTTGGGCAGAGGAATTATATGTGCTACTTTCCAAGCTGTAGGAAAAACTGAATTGTTTAAGCAAAAGTTAACAATATGACAAATATATTCGAGAATAAAAGGACAACATAATATAATGAAATTTACGTGCATACCATCGGCACCAACAGCTTTAGATTTAATGGAGAATAAATGTTTAGATATTTCAATTTCAGTGACGGCCCGAAATATAAGAGACGAGTTTACCGTTTCTTTAATATTATTGTAGTAATTTGCAACATTGTTCATGTTGGGTGCGATTTGCGGTACAGAGTTTAGAAAGTGCTGATTTATTGAGTTAACATCACATAAATTTGGCGGTAAACCTTTTTTGTCTTGTTGATTACGAATGTGCAATTTGTTAATAGTCTCCCAGACTTCTTTGCTATCTTTTTTCTGAAACTGTTGGTTTAAAAATGCTTTTTTCTCCCTTCGAATTGCACCAGTAGTATAATTTTTTAAATCTTTATACTCCTGCCAAAGTTGAGGAGAATTTGTTCGCTTAAATTTATTGAGTGCTTTATCTCTCAATTTAATAAGTTCGTTTATGTTATTAGTAAACCAAGGATTATGTGGCTTCTTATTATTATATGTTTTCAGAGGTGCATGCATATTCATCAAAACTGTAATATTTTCATTAAAAAAAGTTACTTTGCCGTCAAGGTCAGCTATGTCATAAATATTGCGCCAAGGTATAGATTGCAGATGAGCGTAAACTAATTCTCTATCAATATTTTTCAAGTTTCTGTACATACGAGGTGTTAGTTGATTATGCTGTGTTGCAAAACTTATGTGAACATAAACCATTTCGTGATCAGAGATGTTAGGCAAAGAAATAGTACCACTTTCCGTAAAATTGCATTCCTCAGACATGACGACATAATCCAACAAAGATGCACAATTTAATGAAATTCTAGTTGGGCTATCAATAACTTGTTTTAGGCCAATACTGTCTATGATATTTAAAAAGTTTTTAACAACGGTATTATTTATATTTAGCAAGTCTATGTTGAAATCACCCATACATATAAAGGTATCAAATTTCGGCACTGTATTAACTAGGATATTTTCAAATTCACTAATAAAAAGATTAGAATTAAAATTTGGGGGTTTGTAAATACATCCAATACACAAACTCAGCTTATTTAACTTAATACTCACCCAGAGATCCTCAATAGTTTCATTGTTATCTAGCAAATTAAAAGGAATGCATTATTTTATGTAAATCCCTACTCCACCTCCTCGCCCTCTCTCTCTGTCTCGTCTCACCAAACTAAAATCATCAATAGCCACCATATTTGAAGAAATATTTTTATTTAACCAAGTTTCACTGACTGCGATAATATCAAATTCTGTTGTGTTCAAAAAATCTACAAGGTCAAGAAAATGTGCAGTTAAAGAGCGAATATTAATGTGACATAGTTTTAATGGTTTCTTGAAAATTTGCATGATGCCTAACTAAGAAAAAGTATTCTTTGTATACAATAATAGAAAAAATAAACAAACAACCTTAAAACTAAATTTAATATATTTGCCCCTAAAAAGAAAAGTAAATGGCAACAAGAAAATGGAAATAACAACGCGCCTGGTATCCTGCTTTAAGTTATGTTAATACAAATTTATTTTATTTGGAATTCAAGCAGTTTTTTCTGCAAACAAAAGATTAAGTAGAAATATTTTAAAATTACATTTTTGGTGGAATAAGTTGTAAAAGCAGATACCGTTTTATATTTATTAAACTATGAATTTATAAAAAATTCCTTACATATCAAGTGTGTTTTTCATAAAACAACACTGCAATAATTATAGAATTCGTAACTGTATGAAAGACTTTTTTATTACGATAAGTTAAATTAGTTTCAATTTAAAAAGAAATTTTGGAGTATGTATCTATTATTTACTAATATTACATTTAAAAGTGAAAATTTATAAACCAAACATATGATTAACTATATGAAAAATTAATATATTTTTAATTATACAACACTTAGTATTGAACAGTAAATGTACAATTTTTTTCTTAGTTTTCTTCATTTTCCGTGTTTCCCGTATATTGACTTTCCCTGTATAAAGTGATTCCTTCTGGAGTTTTCACGTAGATTGATCCATACTTAGTCCAGGTGTTTGTATGACCATATTTCTGTGCTGCTAAATTATATAGTTTTAAATTTTCCTGTGTCAGGTCCTCTTTAATTATTATTATACCGGTTCCTTTTAGATTCTTCTTAACTTTAAAAATATCAAGTTTATTCTGATAATTAACAAATTTCACGATAATTGGCCTGGGTTTGTTATTATTCCTATGTTTTCCCACCCTGTGACATCTATCAATATCTACCGCAGTTATTTTTGTTCCTAATTTCGATTCATTAAAGTACTCTGCTACATCTCTTTTTAGGTTTTCTCCATTTCTTTCCTTAAATCCAAATACAGCTATATTTTTATCGCGTGATTGTTGGTCTAGCGTGTTCAGTTTTTGCTTGTAGATTTTTTCATTTTGTATTGCTTGTTCTTTGAATTCTTTAAATTCTTGTTTAATTAATGATATTTCTTGACGTATTTCAGAGAATTCATTTTCAAATTTCTTATATAAACTGTTTGCAATTGACTTACTCAGCTCTTTTATAACACTTTCTTTTTGTAATGATGTCACTATGACGTGTTCTACATCAGAAATAAATTGTTTTGTTAGCACCATTATGTTTAATTTGTTTTACTTCCTAACTAACTATTTGTATTTGTCTTCACTTAATATGTTTAGTGTTTTTTTATTTTATTTAATAAACTTACTTTTATTCACTAGTATTGTTTAGTTCATGTTTCGATTCTCGGTTTCCAATTATAATTTGATATGTTTTATAATAATGCAGAGCTACCTGTGCGCACGACTATTCACTTGCCGCCATCACTCTCCTGAAATTTAGTTGTTTCTATTTAGTTGTTTCTATGGAAACAGCAATATAATTTAGTCATTACGACAAGGTAACTTTGTCAATTTGCCGTATTTTTACAAAATTATACTGTTTTCTAATTTCGAATGGCGATACAAATGATTTTGTATATAACTCGAGACTAAAATGTATTTTTTTTACTCATATGGTTTATAGCACTCGCCTTCGGCTCGTACTATAAACGCCCCACTTAAAAAAAAACATCATTTTAGCCACTTGTTATATAAAATACTATTATTATAAGAACTTTACAAATTATTTTCAATTATCCTAATTTGCATGATTTATTATGCTACCCTTCATGCAATAGTTGTTAATCATGGATTCACAATCACGCATATGTGAGAGCCAAAGTGGGCGGTATGCGACATGTCATAACTCAAAGGAAAATTGAAATATGACAAGTTAAATGTTTCCTTATTATTTATGTACTGAATAACTTGTCATTGTAGTAATTATTCTAAATGCATGCTTATGAACTTCGTTTATCTAATTAGAAGTTAGGGTTTTAAAACATTAGGTGAAAAAAATATTTCAGAGATATATATGAAATATGGTCTAATTAATATTAATCTTGAATTAGAATTTGTAGTAGGATAGGATGTGTACCAGGAATTTAGTGTAATAAAATATTCCGTACGTAATAATTCAAATACTCTACGTATATTTATATAGCACTGGCCTTGGAGTTCCACAGGGACCAGGCTTAGACTATATTCTTTAACAATTTAATGATTTTATCATTGTTTGTGGATCACACAATAATAGTTAGTCGCTGGGATAAATTAAGGACTAATCAATCGCGCCTTGGCCGCCTTGAGGTTTATTCTTATTTTCGGCCAGTGCGTACAGATATCATGCTTTCTTAAAAAGAGCTCAATGTTTTATAAACTATTGCATTTGTTTTGGTGCGGCGTCTACACTGATATTAAATATTAATATCGCCTCACAAAATGTCCGTGACAAAAGGGTAATAATTTTTTTAAAAATTCAAAATTGGCAGTTCATGCAATGCATGCAATTATAGGATAATTGTGATAACGAACTCTGGCAGTGGCAACACTGCCTTCAGTTAAGTCATTTCTGTGAACGGCGTTTACAAAGTTATCCAGTGACTATCAAAATGTCAGTTGCTGGAGGATAAAATTTTATCAGAAATTAAAAATTTTTGTTTGTTCAAAAATATTTTTGACAGTGCCAATCAATTGTACACGACGAAATATATTGAGAGTTAAAATATAACTACGCATTTAAAACTCACCCTATATATGGATTTGCTACAGCAATGTTAAGGGCTTTTGATAAATTGTCCATGAATAAATTAATGTTGCCTATTACAAGCTCTATTCATTGTAATTTATAACTTAACATTACTTATTTTACATAATATTGCACATTTCGGCGTGTTATTCAATAAGACGCCATGAATGTGATTTGTTCTTGAATAATAAGTTAGTACATCATAACCTTCAATATGAAGGCGTCTCATGTCATCAGCGCCAATCCAGTGCTCCAAAACACTAGACCATCAACTCTTTGTTTATTTAGAAATATTTCTACTAGATTAAAATTATTTAAGAAACCTTTTTTACATTTAGATCTTAAAATCACAGTGACCAAAATGAGAACTGTTGAGTACATTTATAGAACAGCTATTTGAGACAGTCAAAGATATAAAAAATTATATTGTGTCGCAGTACTCACAGAGACTGTATTGATTGCTAGTTGAATAGGTAACTAGATTTAGCCACCTATGATCAAGCAAATATAATTAACAGAAAAGGAATTACTTTCCAAAAAATGCCCAGGTATATACATATTTAACATAAATCATTTTAAAGTAGGTCTATTAAAATTCCAAAAGTCGAATTAAATCTATTATGCAGTTTCCTTATTCTAAACGATACGAAATATCTTTTAACGGTAAATTAAATAGGATGATTATTTTAATTTATTAAAATTTAAATATTAATGCTCACTTACTCAACCGTAAAAATAACTTGCGTGATGCCGAAAAGAGCCTCCCTTGCGTGTCAAAATATAACACATTTGGATATGTTATCGTTACTTAAGAAAAATAAGAAACCACCAGAGATTTTTTAATATCCTGATTAGTTAAGTCAGTTGACACTTGATCCTCGATGTTGTATTATTTTACGCCAGAGACATGCGGAACTACTTTTTTGTACTGTTGTTGCAGACAAGCAAGATCGATTACACAAAAAGGCCGAACACAGTATCTTTCATGTCACTTTCTAAATGACTTCAGGAAACGTGCAGAATAATAGTCGCATCATTATGTACTTTTTTACTATTTTGCGATAAATCTAACAGTTTTGTTCATTAAAGAGTTGTAAATGGTTGAAAAAAATTCGTCATCTTAAAAAGTAGTACAACAGAGAAGTGGAAAACATTTATGCATATTAAAAAAATGGAGTTATAAATTCCAATAAATCTTACTATAATTAAAGAATGTTATTTAGCTGGCAATTATTGACGGTTTGGAGTATTCACGTTTACACGCAAACCATCAACATCTTAAAGTAAAATGAAATTCCAATGAACTCAGCAATTGCGATAAAATGAAATATACGGTTTGTTCAATGTGTATATGGCAGATATGAGGTGTATATTTTTCACGTCTAAGAAAATTTTAAATTTTAGGTAAAAAATGTTGACGAGAGTCATGTACCCAATAAAATTATTTTATCGAATTCATGATTAGCTTTAAATTCACTACAATATTCTCTACTAAATGTTAAAGTAACTCTCAAAAAGAGAGAATTTTAACTGTTGGAGAGAGAAATAATTTTATGTGGGTAAAAAAAGTTCGCATAAGAAAGTATAAATACCCAAAGAATGTTCATAAGGACATATTTATTTTCCAAGGGGTGAAAAAGATTATAAAGCTAGCTGAAACGTTGATAAGGGAAAATAACCACTTTTTGTATATATCTATTTTTACTATCCGATGATACCGACTATTTATTGAAAATACCTATACATGCATATTAGTAAAATTCTTGTTCATAAGAACGAATATTGAAATTATTAATATAAATGTTGGAATGCATGTTACTCGGCATGTGTTTATTATTAAATTTAATACACAAATTTGTAGAATACAGCTTTTGGATACGATTAAAAACAACGAAGTTTCACCTTAAGCGGAACACAATATGTACTTTTTACATACAGTTTTTCCAAATTTTGTTACATTTAGTACATCCATTTAGGAAATTAGATGGCCAACTGTTTTAAAACATCCCGTATAAAATGAAACTTTATTGTAATGTCCTTGGTATCAAAAATATTTGTGTAAAGGTTTAAAATTGCTTTAATTGTTGAGGAGATCAAGACTTTTTAAAAAACATACACGGCCATATTATTTGTTATAGTGATGATTTCGATTTGATGAAAAGTAAAAATAAATATTCCAATACGAAAATATATGGAACATATTTTTCTTAATTAAAATGTAAAATAAACTCCAAATTTTATGAGGCAGATGAAATTATAACATTATGGAAAGCAGATATAAAAATGTCGAAGTGTAAACAGGAACAGGCGGTAAAAACGTCAAAGTGATTAATAGCCTCTAATTTAAAAATTTAAATTTTGTTTTAAATGGGGTTTCATACAGAAAAATTTAGAGAAATATTCAAATAATTTTATTTACCTAATAGAAACATGTGGTTGGAATAATAATTTTCATATTTAATCTAGATTTCCTAATGAAATATACGTCTCTGATATATCTGGTGTTTGCAGTGATCATTTTACTATTAATATACATTAAATATTATTTACCATTATTATTTATTTATTAAAATACATAACAGCAATATATATGATATTTCAAAAATACACAGCTCAAGGTCAAAATTTCTTTTGTTTAAACTTTCACTCTGTATACATATACTGTTAATACCTTTATGAACAAATAGTAAATTACTGGGCGTGTATTTTATTTGTCTCAAATATTTTCTAATATTATACAGGGTGATAATTTTATCTAGCTAATTTTTGGGCTTCATTTTTGAGGTCGTAAAAATTTCAAAACACGGGGTATAGTTTTTTCCCAAAGAAATTAAATATGGAAACGGAAAAACCACTGTATATCAATAGTACAAACAAAAAATTATAAAACATTTCCCTAACGTTTCGAAAACGTTAGTGAAATATTTTATTTTGTTGTTTCATATTAGTTGTCGCATACGCAGAGGCTAATTCTTCCAGTGGTACACAGGGCACTCTATTTTTAACACGCTTTTATTAGCTTCACCTGTATATTTGTGAGTTTGTTTGTTTGTAACCGACTCTTTGGACTCGATTTTAACTCACTTTAAACGGACAGATTTAATTGAAACTTTGTACACTTACGAAGAACCGGTAACAATATAATAATTTGATAAGTTTATATCATTATCCTGATCAGGATCGCCAGAATTAAATAATTACCTCACGAATCCTCTGCGTGAGAGCAAGTGGCTTATTACTGTTAGTACATTCCGTGATTCTCAGTTCGTTCGTTGGCCGAGTGGGCTAAGGCGCACGTCTTAGTCGACGCGAAACGACGGACTCCTCGGGCGTGAGTTCAAATCCCCTCTATGGCTGAAAAAAAATATATTTTTTTTTTTCAGAAGTATCTGTTGGATCGTAATATGTTATAATATCAGCATCAATAAGCAATACAAATATAGTTAAAAAAAAACTAAAAAACACGCTTTCATAGCACATCAAACTAAAAAAGTGAAAAATAAATATAGTTTAAAAAAAGTAAAAAAACACGCTTTTAAAGCACATCAAACTAAAAAAGTGAAAAATAATTATTAATATAAACTGCAAACAATAATGAACGAAAAATACTAGTATTATTGTGAAAAAAAGCGTAGGGCGCTTTGTGCCATATTTTTCGTATATCGAGCAACCCACGCCTTTTTCACAATAATACTAGTATTTTTCGTTCATTATTGTTTTCAGTTTATATTAATAATTATTTTTCACTTTTTAGTTTGATGTGCTTTAAAAGCGTGTTTCTTAGTTTTTTTAAAATATATTTATTTTTCATTTAGATATTCAATCGTAAAAGAATTATTTATGCGGCAGTAGATAGTCCAATGTATTTAGACAAAAAATATATCGTTTAAAGAAAAAAGTGCAAGAAAGCTGGATTTCTTTTACACTCTAATTTCGTCGTTTTAATAACGTATCGAAAATTATATGATAAAACTCGTATGATAAAACGAGTTGCCACCTTTTTTGTAGACAGTTTTCTAGTCTTTCGATTTTATAATATCGTTTATATTCGTACAATTAATTAACGGAGATATTCGCGAGAAAACACTTTTTTAACCTTCTTACCACCATAAAAAAATTGTGTGTACAACGGATCACCGGGGACTTTTGACACATTGTAAAAGCATTGGACTAAAGATCCAAGAAAGAAAAAAGAAATTTAAGAGAATGTCACAAATAACATTTAGAAGACTCAATTTTCTTTTACGAAATTTTTGTACTGTTCTCTTTACAGATATATTAGTCAAACCATATAGTGAGTGGCAATTTAAAAAAATGTTAGTAATATTTAAATATATTTGGTATTGTTCGTTATGATTATAGACCGCATCTAAGGTAGGTATTTCTGTTACTATATTTTAAATGTGAGTACCGTCATCTTACAAATATAAGCTGTATTGCCAGTTTTAAATGTAGAAGACAAGAACTTAATTACTGAAAAAGTCTAAAATAAATTTCCTTATTTATGAACATCTGAATTGCCTAAAAACAAAGCACCAAATTAGGTTTTGTACCATCGCGAAAGGGCCGTTATAAATGAAAATGCCTGCGATATGTCTCACTTCAAATAAATAAACAAGCAGACATACATATAAGACGAAACTCCACCACCTACATATTGCAGTCTCGTTGATCAGTAGTTTTTAATTACATTTCAATAGATAGAGTCTTCGGCGCTTTATTGTGTTATTGTCAAAAAATGTTTCGACGGGTTCCTTCGCGAAATGCGCTGGACCGGTGGATACAAGACAGCCCAGAGCTGGAGTTTAATGGCACATAATTTTATTGCAAATATAAAACAAATATCTTGTGTACACAAAAAATCAAACGTTTTAAAACTTTCAATAATTCAAATATGCTCCAGTTACGCCTGTAGACATAGAACGATCGTTTTCAAACTAGAAATGGATTTTTAATGACAGGTGCCGGAATCTAACTCCAAATCATTTTAAACAATTATTAACAATATACTTTTACTCTAGTACCAAAAAATAGTTGTTACAGTGCAATAGTGTTTTTTTGCTAAATGTTCAATATTTATCTAATTCACTCGTCAAAGGCATGAGGTAAGATATTGTCTATTTTGTGTTGCATATCATTTTTACATATGAAAATATTGATATTTCACACACGAGCTGATTCCACCACTGATATTCGCGAAATGACCTGAGATGTGGTCTTTAGTTATGAATCAGATAATTTCTAACCCCCCCCCCCCAGATTTAATTCAATAATCGTTTTATTAATTTATGTATTATTTATATATGTGTAAAAAATATTAAAAAAATGCATTAAAGTATATTTATTGACCCCTTAGATATAGTTATGGGCACAAATTGGTATAGTTATCACTATTAGCATGTGTTAAAAACCATGATAATAACTCCAATTAATCATGCCAATAATTATGTATAATATATTTCTTTACAATTGTATTAAAATATAATTATTTATTATTCATAAATAAATATTACAAGAACGTGTAGTATAACACTAGTTTAAGATATGAAAGTACTATGCAGATGCTTTCGGTTGGTATTTTGTGTTTTTATTTCCTGTCCGTTTAGAAGTTTAAGGAGATTGTAACATTTACAGTATTACACTTATTCCGAGAGTTACTGCTTATTAGTATCACTGTTTTATTCGATATTATTTATATCTAGGTATTTCTCTATGATTCATTTTAAGTCTAATTGCTTCATTTACCACATGGTATCTAGTGTTTCATGTACTTTTGTTATCTATGGAGACTTGCCTATATTTATTACTAATTTCCATATTCGGCTTAGTTTAATTTCAGTCATAAATTTGTTTTTCCTTTCTTTTGATAGCAGAGTGTATCAATATATTTATTGTAACTTCTGTGTGGATTTCATTATTACAAGCTGAATTTTATATAAAATCAAAGCTGAGGCTCTCAAAGATCGTCAATGCTCAAAAATAATTTTTTCAAGAATTTTTGATATTATTGGCAATAAACTAATAGGTCTTAAATCCGACACTGGTAAGGGATTGTTAATTTTAATCACTGGTATAACAATCGCTGATTTCCACATCTGTGGGTAACTTCCAGTTGTAAGACATTTTTATTAACAATAAAAGTTAAATGTTTGCTAAAATAAGGTATAACCAAAGAAAGCACCTGAAGATAAATTCCATCCATCCCTTTGGCATTAGACTTAATGGTAGACACAGTTTTTTCAATTTTATTAACTGACTGCTTTAAAAGAAAATGTATCAGTAATAAGAGGAAAATTCAAATTGTCATACTTTTCAGAGTTAAAATTGACATTACTGTTGTCACGCATTTGAGATAGACTATTTCCAAAATATCTGAAGTTGCCAGCACATAACTTTCTTATACCAGTATATATCATCCTGATCTAAAAAAATCATTCTATTAAATTCTTCACTTACCTCAATTAAATTTTAAAAGCGTATCTTGAAATGTTTCATTAAAATTTTTAAATAATTAATTATCAACATCATTCGATACTGTCAATAATAATTCATGTCATATATTTTAATAATTTCTTCTTATTGACATTGACATTTTTGTAACTAAATTAGACATTTCAAATGTCAAACTTAAATTAATCCTAACCCCATTTTATGAGGTCAAATGTATAAAAAAATTTAAGTTTACATCAGCTTTATTTAAATAATTGGAAATTATATTTTATTGGCTTGATATAGTAGACATAATTTATAATCTTCCATCATGATATTTTTTTTAAAGGCAAATACAAAAAAGTTTGGGTCCCGTGGACAGCTGGCCAATTTTGCTCATCATCGAATTTAGAACATATGTACCAAATTTGAAAGCTTTATCTCAAAAACTGTGGCTGCTATCGCGATACTACAGACATGCAGACAGATTTTTTTCCCATAAAGTTATGTCTTTTCATTATAATTCGTCGAGATTCGTCCAGAAATGCAATAAAAATTTGTAATTTTTTTCCCGAAATTGTACCTTTTTCCTTCTTTCATTCATTGTGTCTCTTCTGGTGGTACCACATTCACCAAATTTAATGTGTCACCTAAAATGTTGTTGGCAATCTTAACTGCCAAATTCTAGAAGTACCCCATTAGTATTTTTTTGAGTTAACGAGGATAAGCGGATACGCGGATACGCAGATACACACACACACGCACGCACGCACACACGTACGCACGCTCGCACGCATACACACACACTCGAGGTAGAAAAAAATCACGATTATTATACATCCTTATATTAGCTATAAGAAAATAAAAATGTGAAATTCAGAATGTTGGTAGATTCCAGTAACTATTTCTAATACGGTATGAAGCAAGTTACAAGACAAGATAAGTTAAATGGGCGCGATGTTATTAATAAAAATTTTATTAACAATAGTTACGGGTATCAATCTAACAAACTGTTAATTAGAAAGTTATTTATTTCAGTGACTCATTGGCACAATGCGAGAACACAGACCCTTTTCTCTTAAACAAATAAGAAAATCGAGAATTTTCCAAGAAACTAAATATATTACAATTAAAAATTGTACCTGTAATAGATATTACAAAAGTAAAAAATTAAATTGAAAATTGAACAATTATTTACAACAAAAATTAAGTTCTTATTAAAATTTGCCTGATGGGACAAAAGAATGATATACATAAAAACAAACAAACAATACTGTGAAGCAGAACAAAAATATTAAAATTGTATTTTTTTCTTCGCCCCGCAACTTGCCTAACAGTTACAGAAATTTAGTCTGACTGGTACAACGGAAATGGTTGGCAAGACATGGCAAGTTCTAGATATAAATTAGGACAGACAGACAAACAGTACCTTATTCAATCCTAGGCTGATGAAACCTCTCCAGTTTGATCTCCTGGTTTATTACTTGTCCTGGTTCCTTCTGGAACTATAGCTCGGCGAACAGCTTTCTAGAGAGGATAATGATCAGATGCAGATTCCTAAGGGAACAACGGCTACTGCTGGTCTAAATTGTTATTCCAACAATTAATTAATTACACTATCTGGTGGGTATTTATGGCAGAATCTTCTTCTCGGTCTCGTGCATAAAAGAAAAGTTACCAGTCAAAATTTAAAGCAACAAATATAGCAAATATGTATAGATGATGTTACAGTTGAACAAAAAAAAACATTAAAGCAAAAGAAAAAATATGATTCAAGTTAAAAATAATCAAAATTTGGTTAATTTTTAATAGAAGAAAACTATCGACAGAAGACTAACCAAAAGGTTTGAGATATAGAACAGTTATACTATTTTTCTTAACAAGGAAAATAGTTAAGTAAGAGAAAAATAGCGGAAAAGATATTTAATAAAAATTACTCGACCTGTAAGTGATAAATTCTAGTTTAATTAATTCAATTTAATAATGAATTTAAAGTAAGAAAAAACAATAAGGTCACTCTTAAAACTTATGATATTAATAATTATGATACTAAATATGCAATTTAAAATAAATTATGGATTTTTCCAAAAATAAGTATATACGTTTATCTAAAGGAAAAGCTATTCGACACTGAATTTTCAAACACAATCTAATAAAATACGCTTAAACAAATACAAGAGGAAATATGAATTTTGTAACTGAAATATAATGATTTACACTAATGTTACCCCGTGTAATAGTATAACAGGCAAGCAGAAAAATACTTTACTTTTTAGATAAATTATATTAATTTTCACAGATAAAGAATAGTGGTGTGTGTGACTTTAAATTATTGAACATTATTTACGGTAAATTATTTACGGTAAATATCGGCACAATCTAATAAACTTTAATGAATTAAGTTAATTAAAATTAAAAGTAATTCTTTGAATAAAAATAAACAATGGATAACAAATGATTTAATACTCGAAGGGCAGCGTCTTAAAGGTATGTTTAATGAATTGAAAAATAATAGCGGCTCAGATGACCTATTGTATTATAAACAAGTTAAAAGAGAACACAAGAAAAATATTTAAAAAAGGAAACAGTGTTTTTATATAGATAGAATTAATAATTCAGAAAACAAATCTAAAGAAACTTGGAAAATTGTTAACTATGCTATTGGGAGAACAGAAAAACTGAAAAACCCTATTATACTAAAAATTGGAAATGACACCATAACAGATAACAGTTCAATATCTAATCAGTTTGCTTCATAATTCTCTACAGTAGCCTCCTAGGCAATACATAAAACTTTTTGATATAACTTATCATTACCACACACAATATCTTTATATAACAAGGATTCGATGTACTTTTATGATGTGACAAAATCTGAACTGACTGATGCAATAACTGAATTAAAAAATAAGAAATCAGCTGGGCTCGATGGAATAACAGTATCTGTACTAAGAAGCATCTCTTTAAGTATTATAGACCAACTATTATATCTTATTAATCTTTCAGTAATAGAAGGTTATTTTCCAGATGAACTTAAAATTTCATCTGTAATTCCTATTTTTAAATACGGAAACGTAGAAGATATAGAAAATTACCGGCAAATAACGCTAGTGTGTGTACTGTCTAAACTTTTGAAAAAACTATGTCTAATAGGATTATGGCTTATTTAGAAAGTAAACGAATCTTAAGCGAACATCAACATGGATTTAGACCAGGCAGATCCGTAGAAACTGCATCTGCTAATTTATTTAATTTCATATGCTACGAGATGGATCGTGGTAATCATGTTGTCTCAATTTTATTTGACCTCTGTAAAGCTTTCGACTCCGTAAATAAAGATATACTTTTTGATAAGTTAGATAGTATTGGAATAAGAGGTAATATTTTAAACTGGTTAATTTCTTATATGAACAACAGAAAATTTATAGTTAAATGCAATGAGGCTGAGTCTGATACACATGATACCATCTTGGGTGTTCCACAGGGGTCCATTCTGAGGCCGTTGTTGTTTTCTTTATATATATATATATATATATATATATATATATATATATATATATATATATATATATATATATATATATATATATATATATATATATATATATATATATATATATATATATATATATATAAATGACCTTCCCCTTCCCTGCCACATAAAGAAAGGCTTAACAATTATGTATGCTGATGATACTACAGTCACTATATCTGCCTCAAATCGCAATGACTTAGATACATTTGTCGCAAATATTATCGATGACATGAATAATTGGTGCAGCAGAAATAAACTAATATTAAATGAAAAAAAACCGTTTTTTATAAATTTTAAGCAGAGGAAGTCCATATTATTAAATAACATAAAATTAAGCACCTCAACAAAATTTTTGGGGTACATATATAGATGATACATTGTCCTGGGAACCACACGGAAAATCAGGTATGCAGCAAACTAAACAAGCCCTACTTCGCAATACTGCTATTGAAAGATATTTTGGACGAGGCAGGACTCGTCGATGTCTACTATGCACTGGCATATTCCCACCTGTCTTTTAATATTTGTATTTGGGGAAAATCTAGTCAATAGCATAGAGTATTTATATTGCAAAAAAGTCTCATTAGGTTACTTTTTAACCTAAATTATAGAGAAAGTTGTAAGGATACTTTCATTGCAAAGAGAATTCTAACAGCACCTTGTATTTACATATATAAATGTTTAATATATGCGAAAACTAACATGCAAACATTTGAAACTCTCGATAGAAATCACAACTATAATGCAAGACATAGAAGTCTGTTATCGATCCCACAGCATAAAACAGCAAAATATAAAGAATCACTGCAATATAATACCATTACATTATATAATAGTCTGCCAGAAGACATCAAAACCTGCAATCTGACAAAGTATAAAACCAATGTAAAAAAATTGCTTCTTCAGAATGCATACTATACTATTGACGAATTTGTGACCAAACAGGTGTAGGTATTGAACCATATGATAAACTGTGATAAATTTTGGTATAAGTTGTAAAATGTGTTTTATGGATGTTATATTTTATTTATACAATTTTAAACTGTTATATTTTATTTGTACAATGTTAAACTGTGATGTATTTTTTATCTGAATTACCATATGTACATTAATTGTATCAAACATGGTGAAATAAGTATTATTATTATTATTATAATCTTCTTCAATACGTTAGTACTAGCCAAAAATCTAGGCAAGCTCTTATGAATCCGTAAATTCAAAATATAGCTCTGTAAAGGTAAAAAAAATTAACGGACATGAAAACAAACAGACTTTTCCAATCACCACGAGACTGAATATTTTTCAGTAGGAAGAAAAAAAATGACTTAAGTCCAAGAGATTAGTGAGGGCAGCAAATTAGCAACAAATATGATAATAATTGACAAGGTACGATATGTCAATTACTAATTAGATAAGATGAACGATATAAATTTCAGTTATAAAGGTAGTAAGGTAATAAAAACTCAAGAATATTAGTTGATGTAAAGGGCGCGCAAATATGACGACAAACCCACTGGCTTTACCCTAAACAAATACAGCTCGATAAAAAATTGATGTGAAACCTAGATAAAGAAATAAATAGCTAGTAAAGAACATAGGAATGCCATACATGCCCAAATAGTTTAAAGAGAAGTTATTAAATATTTTACATAAATAATTGAACTGTAATGCTACGCTACGCTAACCTTCCTAATTGAAGAACATACACCCGCTTCGCCTGCGCCCTCTACAAGTGATTGACTCGCGTATGAATGAAGATCAGGGTATTTCGATTGAAAACAAGGACAGCGAAGTAGTAACCATAATTTTGTAAACTTATCGTTACAGAATTTACATAAGTAGGTATTCATTTTATAAAAAAATCAGCTTGAAACGACGAAACCCATACCAACCTTTTTTTTCTTCCCTAGGGCTCATCTGAGTTGACTCCGAGGGCACTGCAGCCTCCTGGGCTTATTGTGCACTCCCTATTTTTGCTTTACTCTACCCATTCCAGTACCCCTGTACCACTGATCAAATGGTACAGGTATATGACTAGATGAGTTTTGATGGTTTCCGGGTCGGTTTGTGTTTGCCCGTATATATTGTACCTCCTACGAGCTAATGCTTCGCATTCGAATATGATATGGTCCACGGTTTCTGGGTCTTTCCCACATAGTCTGCAGTCTAAGTCACCATCATACATTCCCATTGTTTGCAGGTGCTTTTTAACAGCCATATATCCTGTTAGAAGCGCTGTTACTGTTTTCAACTGAAACCTAGTCATTCTTAACAGTTCTTCAGTTTGTTTGGAGCATGGGTCTTTGATTAGTGTTTTCCCATGTCGGTTTCCTGGAATGTTTCTCCAGTAATTGTTATTTATGTTGCTTCTTGATCCAGTCTTTGATGATTCCCCTTGCTGAGCATTTGCGAATATCCAGCCCGGGTTCTGGGCCGAGAAATGGGCCATGAAATCCTTGTCTAGCAAGGCCGTCTGCTTTTTCGTTGCCTGATATCCCAGAATGTCCGGGCACCCAGAGTAATTTAACTCTGTTCCGTTCTCCCAGAGTTCCGAGCTCTTCATGACATTGCCATACCAGTCTTGATGATACTTTATATGAGGCTAGTGCCTTCAGTGCTGCCTGACTGTCCGATACGATAAATATTTGTAGATTCTCGTACGCTCTACTTATGTTTTCATTACCTTACTTTTATGTCTGTAATTGAGCGACAAGCATTCTGCTATAACGGAATCTTTACATTTCTTTGTAAATTATTGAAATATTTATAAAGCTAAAATTATCAACTTGCGTAGTGTATTTAAAAATCCATAAAATTTTACGATTGTCATGAATTTAATCAAAGTGTCACGAATTCCTATTTATAATGTGTAATTTACGTGCATTCCCGAAAATGTTGGTTAGTTGCGGTTGCGTAGGTAGACTTTAAGTAAAACCAGGCTACATTCATCAAACAATTAGTTTAAGTTAAGGTACCCATCTTCTCTAATTTCTTTTAAATTTATTTCATGTGTGCCCTTCATTTCAATAGTGCGGTAACATTTTGTCATTAAAATTCCTAAGCGCCAAATGTAGTGTTTCCTACATAATATATTAATGTGGAAGTGGGAGGATCGGACCCCCATAAATCGCCTTACGTGACATCAACCATCACAGCCGACTAAATTATGAAAATAATTTACATTTAAAACAAATACACACTTGCATCAACAGGTATAATTTATGTCCTATTGAATACCTTTAAGGTTTCACTATTATTTATTTTTATTGCGTATAGTAAGATTGTTTTAATATGGGTTGTTAGCAAACAAACTCATAGTTGTTTCATTATTTTAAATACGTTGCGAGATATAATTGAGAATTTTAATGGTGAAGCTTTTAGTCCTGATTGGACTTGGTTTGTAAAGTCACTTTGGTATATATAATTAATAAAGCAATTAAATATTTTTAATTGCATATACAGTCTCATCATCACACTAATTAAGTCTAAGCAAATTATTATGGAATTACTTAACTATAGGATTTTTTTATAAATATTAACATGTCATTTATTTTAAATATCGCTATGCATTGCAAACAAACCCTAATTATAACAAAAAAATGAGAATAAACAGTGAATAAATTATTTTTTGCTCAATTTGACGTGATAACAAATTAGACGCATCAAAGAGGTGATAACAAAAATAAATACATTAAAGGAAACGGAGGTAAGTACATATTTATCACAAAATATATATTTAATGTAATTTTGTTCCCTTTTCCCTTCCACATTTTCCTTATTTCCTAAATATATATGTACGAACTTAAATTCATCAATTACATCGCTCGGATTGTCATAAATTTCTCCTAGAATTCGATTAATTGATCAGTACTTAATGAGAGATTAAATCTTTTTTGGTATAAATTTTCTCATAAAAATACATATATCGCCGCGCGCCGTAACTGGAAATTATCCAATTAGTAATTATTTCGCGTAAAAAATTCATACTTTTTCTGATAGCTTCGGCAGTACCAAGAATTTCCTGGTAACTAAAACTACGGGACAATACAACTTTCTGGTAATTAACGAATTTACAGCTGTTGTGGCAGTTTTTACGTTTTGAAAAAAAGACCAATAACCAGCAGTTTGCACATCACACAGTAATTTTCGGATTGTCAAATGACTTTTGAAGAAGTTCGTCTGGATTACCATGATCACGATGGACATCCTAACAGATAAAAATGAGTTTCAACTGATACAGACAGGTTATTTATGTCTTTGGAATGATCATTTCGAACTACGTAACATTGAGAACAAGGAGATTTCTTGGATCACTTGGAATCTATAGGAGCGATAGTTAAAATTATTGTAAAAATTCGGCCAGAGCTTGTATTTGATACCTCCTTCGCAAAATTAAAATGAGTCATTAAAAGCTCTTGAGAATAGTACTTATATGATATATTGCCTATTGTGGACAATCTTGTCATAATGGGCGATTTAAACATTAATATCTTCAATTTAAAAAATAATGCTACAGTGCAGTTGTTGGAACTACTAGGTACGTATAATTTAACACAATTTGTTAATGAGCTAACCCGTATAAATAATATTAGCAGTACTTTAATTGATTTGATTGTAACAAATGATAGTAATTTGATAACCAATATAGGTTGTTCTGACTAGTATGATTTAACCGATCATCGAGAGAAAAGCAATCCAAAATTATTTACATTTCGGGATTTTAAAATTTTTAATTTAGAAACGTTTTTAATCAATCTGAAATTTGTAAATTGGGATCACATTTATAGTCTCTGTGATATTAATGACAAGCTTTTTATTTTAACTAACAATATTATAAATTTATTTAATATACATGCGCCGCGCCTATAAAAACTATAAAAGTTAATAAATCCAAGGCACCATGACTTACAGATGTAATCAAAATTGTGATTAAAACAAGACAAAAATTACTGTCAAAATATAAAAAAAACAGGTAATGATAATCACTGGGTTGATTATAAAAATATGAGAAATTATGTAACTAATGCAATTAAACGAGAAAAAAAGCGTATCTTGAATTTTGCTGTAAACAAGGTAGTCATGAAACTTGAAAAGCTTTAGAAACCTTAAATGTAAAAAACAAATAAAAAATTAATCTTCCTGGTAACTTAAAACATCCTGATGATATAAATAACAGTTTTATGTAGGTTGCAGCAAATGCTCCACCTGTATGTGGTGAACTTTTAAATTATCTTAAAAATAATCAATTTCGCGATAGTGAACCATTTAAATTTGCTAAATAATTTTGAAGTAGAGAAAATTATTACAAATATCAAATCAGATGCTAAGGGAACTGATAATATTAGCATTACTATGATAAAATACTGTATTCCATACATTACTGATCATCTTACACATATACTATTTTAGAAACTGATATATTTCCTGCTGACGTGAAACAAGCTTTAATTATTCCGGTATCCAAAATATCTAATCCGGTTTCCTATTCTGACCTGCGCCCAATAAGCATTCTGCCGACTTTATCAAAAATACTTGAAAGTATTATACACGATCAAACGCACACTTTTTTCAATGCGTATAATATTATATCGTCGCAACAATCAGGATTTAGACAGGGCTTCAGTACAGTTACAGCTCTTTTAAACGTAACAATGACATTGTTCGAGGTGTGGATGATAAGAAGACAACTGCTTTGGTATTACTTGACTACAGTAAGGCTTTTGACGCTGTTAATCATGATCTCTGTGCAAAATTAAATTATTATGGATTTCATACTTCTGCTTTGATTCTTATAAAAGAATATCTGAGTAATCGTATACAAAATACACTCCTAGATAATGCAGTGTCATCATCTTTGCCAATTATGTCAGGAGTACCACAAGGTTCAATAATAGGGCCTCTTCTTTTTATTATTAACACCTCTGATATATGTCGTCAGTTATAGTTCTGTCACAGTCATAAGTATGCTGATGAAACAAATATCTATCTACCTTTTACAAAAAAATTATGCATTACAAGCTGAGTCAGAACTTAATAATCTAAGCAATATTTAGGATTATTGCACGCGCAATATCCTTATTCTGAACCCTCAAAAAATCTGTCCTAATATATTTTGGAAATGATTCTGAATGGGCGGCTGTTAATTTAAACATTAATATAGCTGGTGTACGTCTACCTGTTGCTTCTAGAGCAAAAACCTTAGGCTTGTTTTTAGATAATAAATTAAGATACCGTGAACATGTGAATAAACTGATACAAAAATGTTATCTTGCATTGAGAAACTCATTCAGAAATAAAGCATTTTTAAATAGAGACCTAAGAAGGAAATTATCTGATACATTGGTGCTGTCATTATTGAATTACGCCGATATTGTTTATGGTCCATGTCTTGATGGTAGAACAGCTGATAGGCTATGTCTCTATCAGACAACAAAAATTAGACTATAAACAATAACCTAAAAAATGCTTTACACAGGAAGGTAGTAGTAGTTACCGGTTCTGAAGTCCGGATTAGTTTTCTTGCCCTGATTATTATTTATTAAACGAATTATTTTCGGCTCTGCTTCAAAGATGTATAAACCGATTTCAATTGTTATGTTCTTTAAAATGATGTGTCATTACAGGGACCGGAAATATATGCCATTTTTCAAAATCCACAATTATAAAGGGTTTTCATGTAATTGAATTAATTGATATGTATGTGTTTATTATTATACCTGTAAAAACATGCATCAACTCGGCAACCAGTACTGTGGTAGGAAGCCGGGATAGATGTATGTAATATTGTAATTTGTTCCGCTGCTCATAAGATTGGAGGTGCCATTTAAAATTTCAAAGTTGGGGTAGTTGGGAATAGAGGGGTGGAACATAAAAACAGTGGTTTCGAAAATTCAATCAATCGGTCTTGTATTTTGCGAACGAAAATATTCGCATTCATTAATAATGTATCACACGAGTAGGCTTAGAGTTAACGCAATTAAAAGTCACTAAGAATAAATTTTAAAGGAAACTGAAGTTTTATTTTGTTTGGGGATGAATAATGTGAAGCTTCTTCATTAAAATTATAATACAAGCTATTCGCTGATAAAAATGAGTATAACTTATTATGTGTAGTCCAACTGCAGCCAATAGAAAATATGCAGTCAAAACCGAAAAACCATGAAGCCGCCTCCCAAGCAACATTCTGCCGACGAACCGACGTTGCTGTTCGCAACTAAAAGTCGGTGTGCGACGTACACAAAACGTCGGGCTAACCCATATTTGTACTAATCTGGTCAATAAAATATGGGTCGATTCGACGTAGAGGACCGACTTTAGTCGTTGTGATTACCGACCAAATGTTCACCAAATTTTACGTCGGCTTAAGTTGGTTTGTCAGGCTATTATCAACCTTATTTAAAATTGGTGTAGGTAGTGAAACTAAGCAATTTTGTATATTATTCTATTTGTCGTACCTATCTATTTATATAAAATGGATAAGGCGTGTTTATCATCGAGTACGTATTATATACAAAATACTTCGAATAAAATTTTAATAAATCTGGTGGGGTAAAAACTGAAACGAAAGAAATTTTATTGATACATATATATAAAGTAGGTCGAAAAATATAGTGAACACATAAGAATAATGTTTATTTTAAGAACGAAAGTACTATTTTTATTGATGATATTTTACACAAGTTGTTGGCTGTTAGGTAGAAATTATTTCTTCAATAAAAAACAGAAAAACTTATTTCCTATTTTTATTACTAGAGGACTTCCAGCCAAGTATATGAACAATTTGTCCTACGTTTCGTCCGAGTTTTCGGACTTTTTCAAGGTTAAAAGCTAATATAAATTTCCTATTTTAATTTCACTGTATGGGTGGGTTTTATTTTGTTTTTCATCATTTTTTTTTATTTGATGGGTATGTGATGTACGTGTAGTTCGACGAGTTAGGCAGAGAATGATTGAACTGATTCTCTGCCTAACTCGTCGAACTACACGTACATCACATACCCATCAAATAAAAAAAATGATTAAAAACAAAATAAAACCCACCCATACAGTGAAATTAAAATAGGAAATTTATATTAGCTTTTAACCTTGAAAAAGTCCGAAAACTCGGACGAAACGTAGGACAAATTGTTCATATACTTGGCTGGAAGTCCTCTAGTAATAAAAATAGGAAATAAGTTTTTCTGTTTTTTATTGAAGAAATAATTTCTACTATTTTTATTTTTTTTACTCTCAAAAAAATATTTTCCCTTTTCAAAGAAAGCGCAATTGAAATATTGTTTAATTAATTTTACGAGTAAATAAAAACTTTTTTGCTTACTTTATTTGAAAAAAAGAGGCAAATTTTGTGTATTTAAAATAATTGTACACATAATCAACATGGCCGCCTATTATTTCCTTCTATGGAACCAGAAAATATGGCGAAGGCGGGAATAAGTGCAACTATTTTTACTAACAGCGACGTCACGATTAAATAATTTTACCTGCACCAACTTTTAGTAGGCTTTGGTGCAGAAATCTGCACTAACACTGACGTTCATTCCAAACAATCGCTATAATTTCGACCGTCTGTTGCAGTTGGTGTATAAATCTTTATTAAATATCTACCAATACTTGAATTATCGACATTAATTTTGAGGTTATGTTAGACCAAGGCCCAAAAGCCTAACACCAACATCTAGCCGACGTTGCTAGACGACTACGTCAGTCAGCAACGTCTAACCAACGTTGGAATGTTACCCAAAATTTTCCTAAATCTATTTAATCAGTTACCAACGTCTAATCAACGTTGGATAATAATTTAACAACACACTCAACGTATTAAGTAGATTTCTGACATCAAACCAACGTTGGTAAATGTGCTAGATGTAAATAGTAGGTTTGCGAGGTTCAGGCTACGTTGCTTCGACGTTGTATCATAACTGTAAAATTTAAGACGCTACTTGATTATTATTTGTAATAATTCTGACCTTATAATTAGTAAAAAGTAGTCGGTAGCCGGTAAAATGTTACTTGAGATGAATGTAGCTACCTATCAAGTCGGTTACCAACGTAATACAGAAGTAGGTGTATTACCGAAAAATTAATCGGAGCTACTTAAGTTAGTCATTAACGTCTAACCAACGTTGGTTAATAACTAAAAAGGACCAAACCTATTAAGCCACTAACCAACGTTGTCAAGTGTTCCATAACAAACTTGACCTATTCAGTTAGTCACCAACGTCTACTCAACCTTGGTAGGTTACTCAAAATTTAACCATACCTATTTTAGTCAGTTGTCAACGCCTCAACGTTGGATAATGACTTGAAAACATATCAAACCTTATTAAGTCGTTTTCTAACGGCAAATCAACGTTGGTAAATCGTCCAGACTTAAGCAGTAGGTTTGCGAGGTCGACGCAATATTTGGTTCGACGTTGTATTACAACTACAAGATTTAAGTTATTACTCGACTACTATTTGTTATAATTCTTACGTCGGAATTAGTGAAAAGTAGTCGATAGTTGGAAAATGTTGCTTGGGCTATCAATAAAGAAATGTTAATTTATAACTCTAATAACATAATTATTATTTTGCACTATTTATGTATTAATCTTAATAATTAGAGTTAACTTGCAATCATTTATTTTACCATAATTGCATTAAATTACAGCCATATTAATTATACACGCATAATGTGCTTTCTAAGAATGGCACTCTATCTTTTAATAATTATTTCTTTTTTTCATATGTTCTTCTGACATGAATTATTTGTGGTTGACATTTTTTTTAAGACCCTGTAATCAGAATTTTAAAATCCAATTGGAAATTAATTTGATATTTTAGAAGATTTTGTATTGTGGTACTGGTACTACAGGGTTTCTGTTCATGATAATAAACTGTATATTTTGTTACTTTAGACGATATTGAAGTATATATCTATGTGTTTATAATTGGAGCAAGCGATAATTTAAGGCATAACTATCAAGGCTAAATGAAGAAGTTTTGCAAAAGTAAATTGCCACTGAAATTTGCGAAAAAAAAAAATGTAAAAATTATGTGCCTTTTTAAACAATTTGTAAAATATTTGCAAAAAATTTTTTTAAGAATCAGGTGGAAAATGTATCGACAGATTTCCAATTTTATAAAAAATATTGCTTTTTCATAAAGTTATACCGTTTTGAAATTACATTTTTCACTGTGCAAATTTCAAAAAGGTGCAACTTTGTAAGAAATCAATATTTTTTTATGAAATTTGAAGTCTGTCCATATACTTTCCACCTGATTCTGGAAAAAAAATGTTTTGTAAATATTTACAAATTGCTTAAAAAAATAACCTGAGAAGGCACACCATTTTTTTCAACTTTTTTTTCGCAAATTTCAATAGCAGGTATTTTCTGCAAAACTTCTTCATTTGGTCTTGAATGTTATGCCTTAAAGTATTGCTTAGGTCCCATGCTCCAATACTAAGTCTAAATTTCACCAACCGCCACTGGATTTAAGTAGAGATTAAAATATAAAAAATCCAAGAAAGCGGTCACGTATAATTATTACTACTGATATCACACTTTGTGGTCCTAAATAATATGTAAACTTTTAGGTTAAATTTAAAAATGTAAGTATTGTTGATATTGTCTAGTAGCATTAATAAATACGAGAAAAAATATTATTATGAACTTTATGGCTCATCCTGTATACAATTTTTACTTTAAACTGTATGTGTTTCAATTTAGTCAAGAAATGTCACAAGCGGTTTTTTTATTTGTAATAATTTTATAAAGTTCACAAAAAATAACACATTAGTGTCTTACATGTCCTGTATGTCGTCGACATGACGAACCTCCTTAGCTTTTTTGATATGTAAAAATGTTGTACCTGTTTTTTACCTTAAACAGTAAGAAAAACATTGAAGTTAACATTAATACATGTTTTGTATACTATTATGCACTTGTAAATCATAACTAACATATAATAATTTTACTTATTTTTATAAAGTAAACTGAAACATTCAGGAGGACACTATGTACACAATTGTTGAGGTTTTTTATAGATAGTTTGAGAATTTCTAATATATTTGCGCAGTGCGTGTCATGTTCTTCTATACGCGTGCATTAAAAGTGCCTTATCTGAAGAATGTTTGAAGTTATTCAAAAATCCGGTTTAGATAATAATTATAATTGTTTAAAACATTTAAAAATTATTTGACTTAATTTCAGACTGCTTTAAAGCATTTACAATGAATTAACAAATACAAAGCAAAAACGCTTTATTTTTCAAATGCAAACTATTTATGTCATAAAATACTTATCGCTTCTAATACTTTTTATAGCACTTTATTTATAAGCATTGCCCAGCTCTGCGTTCAAGTTATATTTCAACAGCTAATTTTTATATTATATATTGTTTGTCTTACAATAAAAGGCCCTGAAAGACTTCTGGGCAAGAAGAATGTACATATGTCCCTCCTTTGATTTTCTCTTTTCTTTTTCAAAAAAAAAAATAGTAATAAATTGTGGTTAGGATTAGGTTCATAGTTGGTAGTGTATGCATTGTGGAGTAATCCGTTTTAGAATCTTTTTAACTTTGTTAAATAGTATACATATATAGTAACCTGCGCCTGGCTGTATGGATTTTATCCCAATGCCATTAAAAAAAAAATATTGTATATTCTAGCGAAATTTTATGGCTCATATATGTACGTCACGGATAGTCTCCAACTTGATCATAGAAAACTACCTGTAGATGATGTTACAAAATGATAAACTAAGATAAGGGATAACATATTAATTTGTACCGTGTATTCTTCGAAGCTTCTGTAACAATTTATTCTAGTCTTCATTGGTTATAATCGGTAAGCATCTGTCTACCTGAAAGATACAGGCACAAAGACAATCAAATGACTGATAAAATGGTACCCTATCGACGTAAACTTTATATAGTAAACAGGCATTTTTTTAGAGGTTCCATCGATATCCAAAGTTCTTTCTCCAAAAAATTTTACTCACCCTGTATAATGGAGAAAAAATTCCTGGTGCTCACACTCATACCCAAAGAAACAGTATGTGAAAAACATCTCTGTCGTAAGGATAAACACAACAGTTATAAAACTTAAATTAATGTAATCATTCAAATATCCAATCTAATCTAAATCTTTTAACTAAATACGTATCATCAAAAATTAAAATTTTTAAAGAGGAATTAAAGGTTAATTCGTTCGTAGTAGATGCGCAGCTACTTCTGGAATTAATATCTGTCTAAATTTTACAGTAGAATATAATTTTCATTTAATTTTAACTTATAATTATGTAAATCAGAGATAATGGTGTGTTATTAAATTAGATATATTAAATAAAAACACTACCTAAGCTGTAACGGTTTGCGGCAAACCTCAAAGGTATTTCGTCTATTAATTAATAATAATAATGAATATAACTAATAGTCTTGGAAGTGTGGTATAATTTCATTACAAATAATACTTACTATAGTACAAAGAATCTACTATTAATTTATGTGTATATGGCACACAGTAGGCTAGATTGAGATCCCAGGAAGACAAAATTATTTTTTTGCCCTAATCGGCTAGAATGATGTTCAGAAACCTGAGAGAAATTAAAAAAAATGTGTTTTTTCCGCCTCTGTACGGCTTACAAAGACGAAACATTGAAATTACAAAAATTAGTGTAGTCACAAATTATCTTAACTGCTTCATAAAGGCGTTAGAAAAATAAAAAATCATGGGAAATCATTGTTTCTAGTTGTAAACTATTACGAATTGAAACAAAATAATAATCGGACATGTACAATGAAGTAATGCCACCAAATATTTTATGAAGAGAACATTGGTATATCGCGTATTGTGATGTGTATCCCCTTTCAAACAGTAGTAGATACGTGGTTTTAATCCACAAGAACTTCAGGGAATATTAGTAAAACGGTCCATTGCGATGGACCTTTCTCCAGCCTGTAGTACCGATGAGTTCGTAGGAGAGCGAAACGTTTAATGCTATTGGAAAAGTCTATTATATCGCAATACGTGACATGCCAAATATTCTCGTAATAAAATTTACAGGGTGATTCGCAAGCAATATGCCATGGCTCAATGGCTGATAGAGCACTTCAAGGCAAGTCTAGATTTACAAGGAAAACATTTTTTGACCACTGGTTAAGAAGATACAGGATGTTTTATGCATTTGGTTTGACAATTCAAAGAGCTACTATCTAAAATGTATTGATATAATCAAATTGAATTTACCAGTAACATTCCTCATCTGTGACATGTCAGAATGGTCTACTTGGTTTTGAAAACTCCAGGGCCGGACTCGGTAAAAATTTGTCCTCCTTGTTTTTGACAAAAAAGTAGATTTTTCTTTCGCATTTCTGGAAAATTATTAGCTGATTCGGAAAGTTCAGAAAAAATGCTATCAGAATAGTAATTTAATTTTGATGGCACACCCAAACCGTTTCGGCAAAAAAATCTCAAACCATTTAGCGCATCACAGCTAACACTTTGACGGGGCATTAATTATAAAGTAGTTTTATAGAGTCTATTCAAATGCTTGAGATCCATATCCCTTCTGACATAGCAATAACCTTCCTACCTAATCGATAGGATGAAGCAAAAATAATACTTAAAGAAAGATACATACACAGTTTTATTTTAAAATTAAAAAGAACAGTATATATTTGTCAGTACCTTGACATTATTATTTTGTTCATTTGGTGTTCTAATTGTTCCGTGATTTCTTCGTGTTTCAAAGATGCCTAATCAGTTTGCTAATGCTGAATTCGCTAATATCATTTATGTGTATGGGTTTAATGATAGCAATGCAAGGGCTGCCATTAGGGAATATCAGCGAAGTTTTCCTGATCGACGAGTACCGTCGCGCCACATTTTCAGCAGAGTTTTTTAGTTTTTTTGGGAACATGAAATATTTTCTGGAACTCACGGAAATGTAAACCGAGCAGTTGGACCGGCCGAAGAAAACATTGCGGAGATTGCAAAATAAAATCCTTCGACAAGCACTAGAAGAATAACACACGCGCTAGCTGTTCCGCCAACGTATATATGGAGGGTATTAAAAGCGGAACGGTTGCATCCTTAACACATCCAAAAGGTCCAGCGTCTCGAACCAGATGATAAAGTCGCACGTCTTACATTCTGCCGTTTGAAGGCCGATTGACTAGAGACATGTATTTGGATTTCCTCCAGACCATTTTGCCCAATTTATTATTGGCGTAATATGTCGACAGGAGAGATCTTCATTTCCAGCATGATGGGGCACCGCTTCATTTCTCACTCCATGTCCGGGAGCATCTCAACAACGAGTTTCTTAACCGCTAGGTCGGTCATGGAGGTCTTTAAGTTGGGCCAGCTGGGTCTCCTAACTTAACTGTTCTCGATTACTATGTTTAGGGCCACATAAATCAATCGTTGTACAGTACGGAAGTCAATACTAGAGACGAACTACGGCAGCGGGTAGTGGCAGTCTCTGATGACATGAAAAACCAAGACAAATCATTGTAATGGTGCGGTGTAGGAAATACATTAAAGTTGGGGGAGGATATATTGAGAACCTGATCTAGTTTGATTGAACCATTCCTCATCTAATATTATGACGTTAAGTTATGATGTTATGATATTATTCTTATTATGATGTTAAGTTTATGAATAACAACCTATTGTTTATTAAAAAGGTAAATTTTGCAGCAAAAGCAATATATGCAGTTTTTTGAAGTGGAGTACACTAGCCAGGCTCTTATAACTTACTCTCCAGTTCTTAAAATTCGAGAATAGTAATTTGCGCTAAATTTTCGACCAGGGCCATCATAAGGACAGTGCATTTTGTGGTTGGTAGGGTGGGGTTAGTTTGTAGAGCTAATGCTACTAATCCTACTAGAGCTAATGCTACTAGTGCTAGTCAGGGTGCCTTCTGTAAGTGCCAAGGCTGTGTCAGTTGGTAGGCTGCTTTCATTTGGAGATAAAGTTGGTTTAGAAATATCGTGTATTGATTGGTCTTGGTCACCAACACTCTCTGATGAATCCATATTTTCCTTATTATCTGAATTTTTGGAGATATTTGTCTTGGTACTAGTGGTACTACCGGACCTACCCTGTAAATAATTGTGCAGAGCACCAGCTTGTTTTTGCTTTTGGGTTTCCTTCTCTAGTCTTTGTTTTTTGTACTGTTAGCCGGACAATTTTTTTTACGCGTCAGACATTCTAAAACAACAAATTAAACAATGCAAAATACGGTAGTTAAAATAAGCCACGGCGTTGCTAAAAATAAAAATTGGAAAAAACTTCGAATCCAATTAGTCAGTGACTTAGTCTGTCTCACAGTATTGAAAAATAAAATGCCTAATTTTAATTACCTACTTAAACTATTGTTAAATATAAAAAACAGATTTCTTAAAGTTTTTGGCTAATTTTCAACGTGTACGTGCAGTGGAACATCACGGGCAATCAGCATTAAGAGTAAATCGAACATAAACTGTGTTGTCGAAGGCAAGCCATTTTTTTTTAGTTTTATGTTGCACAGAATTTACGTGACATTTAGAATCACGTTTGTCCCAGCACATCAGGTCCATCTCGCACACCTTACAAATTATTATAGCACCATTGTAGAATAAATCCAGGAATTTACTGATAAATTTATTCACTTTGTCAGCGTATGACCATTTTTTACCCTTGGGCAGATCTGACAAACTTTATTATTAAATTAATATCAAGAATAAAATACAACAAATAAAGTTATCAACTACGGAGAGGAATAAATGACCTTGTACACACCACGAGGCATAACAATAGACTAAAATCAAATTATAGTCTTTGCTAAAATAGTAAACAAGTCTCGCTTTCGTATTTGGGCATTTCTCTACTTGGCACCGCCCGTGACTTGCAGACCGATTTGCCAACTCTACTGATTAGTCGATACAGTTCTGTGTGCAAATATTCTCGAGTCCATTTTTGTTTCCCCAAAAATGCATTGCCTTTTGCGGTCCAGGTCACCTTCATACAGCCCCATTTTTCATAGGTGCTCCTTCACCGGTACATGACCTGTCAGTGTGATGATTAGACTCCGTACAATTTCCGTGAACGCCCGTTAATCCAGGGAATAACATTCCTATAGAAAAGGATAATAGCATGCGTGCGTAGTGGCCAACGAGACTGTATTCTCTAATTGAGATGCAGTTTATCAACAAACGTAGTAGTGCGTAGATATGTATCTGGCACGAGGATAAAAATAAATAGTAACAACTATTGGCAATAACATGGAGGACGCGAAAAATCACTACGTGTAGATTTGTATTGACAGAGCCATGCTTTTAGGGAACATATAATCATTAATGTTTTTATGCGTATTTTAAGTGCTATTCAGAGTACATCTCCACTGTAAATGCAGTAAACGGGTGTTGAAAACGAATGCGCGGACAGTTCCCTAGTAGCATCAAATATTTCTGAGATGTGTATAGTAAATTGTCACAATATAGAATGTGTCCACAATATTGCAAAGATTTAAGAAATATTTTAGAAATATGTCATAATAGATATATAATTCAAAATATTTTAAGGATATTTAAGACATAATTGACAATAAATATTCAATAGGACACGTTTAAAAATTATGTAGTAATATGATACAAGCTATATCAGCAATATTTAGGAAATAATAAAATATATTAAACGAATTATTTAAAAAATATTTAAGCAATATTTAAGAATAGATACATAATTCGAAATATATCAAAAATATTACAAAAATATAAAAAAAGTTTCAGATATAAAAATATTTGATGTGTCCAACACATAACTTTCTTATACCAGTATATATCATCCTGATCTAAAAAAATCATTCTATTTAATTCTTCACTTACCACAATTAAATTTTAATAGCATACCTTGAAATGTTTCACTAAAATTTTTAAATAGTTGATTAGATACTGTCAATAATAATTCATGTCATATATTTCAAAAATTTCTTCTTATTGACATTAACATTTTTGTAACTAAATTAGACCTTTCAAATGTCGAACTGTTAAATTTATCCTAACCCCATTTTATTAGTCGAAATGTGTAAAATATTTCAGTTTACATCAGCTTTATTTAAGTACTTGGAAAATATATTTTATTGGCATGATATTGTAGACATGATTTATAATCTTCCATCAAGAATATATTTTTAAAGGCAAATACAAAAAAGTTATGGTGCCGTGGATCTGCTTTCAGCTGGCCAAATTTGCTAATCACCGAATTTATCAATGTCTTTGGCCTTTAGAACGTGTACCAAATTTGAAAGCTATATCTCAAAAACTGTGGCTGTTATCGCGATACTACAGATATGCGGACAATATTTTTGTTCATAAAGTTATGTTTTTTTATTATAATCCGTCGAGAATCGTCCAGAAATGCAATAAAATTTTTTAAATTTTTACACAAAATTGTACCTTTTTTCTTCTTTCATTTTCTCTCTTCTAGTGGTACCATACTCATCTTTAATGTGTCACCTAAAATGTTGTTGAAAATCTTAATTGCCAAATTTGGGAATTCTCCCATTAGTATTTTTTGAGTTATTGCGGATACACTCATAGACACATCCACACACCTACACACACACATCCACACACACACACACACACACACACACCGATAGATATTATTCGGAAAATAGTCAGAATGGATTCAGGAGGGTTCAAAACGTATATATCAATCCAAATATCGAGGTCGATAAAAATCACGATTACTATACTTCCTTATAAGAAAGTAAAAACTGTGGCAAACAATAATTACACATTAAAATCTTTATTGCATTGCAGAAATGTTTGGTGCTACTGCGGTTGAGAAAATAGTGGTAAATACTTTGTGTAATATTGGTGTTAAAAGTGAAAATATTTTCCTGATTTTATCAGACGCAGCGGCATATACACTGTGCTCGAGGATATATGTAACAAGAGTATTGTTACGCCACTGGACCGTATGGACTGGCTAGATGAGACTGGAATTGGACGCGAACGGGAATGCTCTAAACCGTGTGAATGGATGTATAAATAAGACGCACGGTGGGCCGAGACTCAGCCTTAAGTTAAACGTGAACGAGTAAAGAATAAGAAAGAGACTTATATAAGTATTCTATTGTGATTATAATTAAGACAGTTATTAATCTATTGTTGTTAATTGTTAATTAGTAAATATAGTAGTGAGTAAGTGTTACCTGGACCTTCAATCAACGAATCTACGAGTATAGATGTTTGTGTGGGGATAGCAAACACGTGACAAATTGGTGTCGGAAGTGGATTGGAAGAGAAATTTCTGGAATATTCAAGAAGGTTCTACAGTGTTCTTCTCAGAAATTAGTGGTAACACGGAGAATTAAGCTACTGGACAGTGTTTGGAGGACTATTTCTGGACTGAATAATGACTTTAAAGTGGACTTTCGAGAGGTTTCTAGAACATTCGTTTTAGAAATAGCTGCAAATACGCGAGTGCTGCTAGTAATAACATGTTGTAGACTGAGAAAAAGGACTACTAGTGCAAATCGGGAAAATTCTAAAACATTCTATTTGGAAACCACAGAAGATAGGTAAATTGTGTTGACGGGAATGTGTTGTAGACTTAAAAACAATACTATAAGTGACTTTTAGTGACAATTCTAGAACATTCGATTTGGAAACCACAGAAGATACGTAAACTATGTTAACGGAAACGTGTTATAGACTGAAAACAAGACTTATTAGTGATATTTTGTGAAAATTCTCGAACATTCCATTGCACAATTAGTGGAGATAAGTGAATTTTGTCAACACAAAAGATGTATAGACTCTAAATAAGACTTTCTGCTTTCCTGTTTCGAGATTTTTTGGAACATTCCATTATTAAAATAGACGTGATGCCAACATTTTACGGACTTTATAGTGTAATAAACTTTATTCTGAAATTGATTTACATGTCGTGAGTTAATGCCAACAATAAGAAGTATGGCGGAGAAACAAACACAGGACATGCTTGCAGCATTGTTACAACGGATGGACGAACAGAGAAAAATTATGGAAGATCAAGAAAGAAAGCTACAGGAAGAGAAAGATGAACAAAGGAAGGTTATGGAAGATCAAGAAAGAAGACGACAGGAAGACAAAGATAAACAAGAGAGAAAACCACAGGGAGACAAAGAAGAACATGAGAGAAAATGAAAGGAAGACAATGAAGACCAAGAAAGAAGGCGACAGGAAGGAAAAGAAGAACAAGAGATAATACGACAATACGAGAAAGACGAACAGAGAAAAATTACTGAAGCTCAAGAAAGAAAACGACAAGAAGAAAGAAAAGAACAAGAGAGAAAATGCCAGGAAGAAAAGAAGACTTGAGAAAAATGATGGAGGGCCTGGAAATAAGACGATTGGAGGAAAACGAAGATATAAAAAGAAGCCTGGAGGAACAGCAGGCAACCATTTTCTCTTTCACTGAAAAATTTAAAGTCGATGTTATAGAAAAAGTCTGTGAAGTTGAGGGAAAAGTCAGTATTGTTGAATGGCCTGGAGGAACAGCAGGCAACCATTTTCTCTTTCACTGAAAAATTTAAAGTCGATGTTATAGAAAAAGTCTGTGAAGTTGAGGGAAAAGTCAGTATTGTTGAATGAGAAGTAGCCCTGCTCAAACATCAATTAAGGGAGAGGAGTAGCCAATTGGTACTGTCGTCTAGTATTATGTTACAACCGCCCTCCTTAGACGGTCAAGGTTCATGATCAACATATAAGAGACAGTTTGCGGCAGCTGCAGGTTCAAATAATTGGAACGATGAGGAAAAAGCAACAGCATTGGTATTAACACTAAAGAGCTAAGCATTAGACCTGCTCCAAACAATTCCTGCCGCCCAGCAACAAAACTTTAGCATTCTGCAGGCAGCGTTAGAACTTAGATATGGTGATCAACATCTCGCCCAAGTATATCAGACTCAGCTAAAATCACGCAAACAACGAGGTGGAGAAAGCCTCCAGGAGTTCGAGGATGCTGGAGAGAGATTAGCCTATCTAGCCTATCCTGATGCACCAATAGAGTTTCAACAACAATTAGCGATTGTTGCATTTATTGATGGAGTAAGGGACCAGGAGGTTAGACGAATTCTTAAATTAGCCAGGTACAAGCGAAGCAGTGAGGCCCTAGAACATGCACTGAAATTGAGGCTGCCTATGAGGATACCACACATTCATACCATAGACTGCGAGCCATGGCTATGGAAGAGACCCCGGCAGATAAAACCATGCATGTCGTATTAACCGAGTTACAAATGTTGATCGCACTGCTGAAGAGAGCGTGGGAAAGTCCAGATGGGAGGAAAGTTATTTTGAAATTGTTAATCCCCAGGTATCACGTAGCAAATGTACTTCAGCAAGTGCATAATGGAACATCTAGTGGACATTTTGGCATCAACAAAATCCTGATAAAAGTAAGAGAACGTTTCTACTGGGTAAACAGTCGTCAAGATGTGGAGGCTTGGTGCCGCCAATGTGAAGTTTGCGCGGCAAGAATGGGGCCACAAATAAGAAATAAGCAATATAACGCCATGGTTCCTTTTGAGCGAATTGCAATAACAAGTGACCGTATGAAGGCTCATTATGATCTTAAGGTTAATTCAGGAGGTTAATCCAGGTAGGAGAATTGGTGTGGCTATATAACCCAGAACGAAAGAAAGAGAGGTCCCCAAAGCTTCACCCGCCCTGAGAAGGCCATACACTGTCGTCACCAGACTAAATGATGTTGTATATAGACTTCAGCAAAGTTCAAAATCCAAGATGAAGGTGGTGCATATAGAGAGACTAGCTAAGTATGCAGGGAACTATGAATTGCCTGATCGGGATGTTCAGAATTAAGGAGTGTTACGCCACTGGATCGTGTAGACTGATTAGATGAGTCTATAATTGTACGCGAACGGCCGGGAATATTCTAGAATGCTCTACACCGTGTGAATGGATGTATAAATAAGACTCACGGTGGGCAAAGACTCAGTCGTAATTTAAACGTAAAAGAGTAAAGAATAATAAAGAGACTTATATAAATATTCTATTGTAATTATAGTTAAGACAGTAATTAATCTGATGTTGTTAATTGTTAATTAGTAAATAAAGTAGCAAGTGTTACCTGGACTTTCAATCAACGAATCTATGAGTATAGGTGTTTGTGTGGGAACAGCAAACACGTGACAGTGTGATGGAAAAAAAGTTTAGAATTTTGGAATGACACTGCGGGAATCATTCCTGCTTGGTGTAAAACTATGATATATCAATATTGAGTTAAACTGGTGTTATATAGGGTGTTTTATACGTCAAATTATAAAAAAACCTGGACGAAAAGTACTTTTCGTACGGTAAACAATTTTGAATAAAATAATGAATAACATTAACAAATGAAACAAACTGTCATGTTGTTCTTATTAGATTATGTCAAAGTGACATGAAGTCGATTACAATCAAATTTTTATTATTTTCTTCTTACAATCGAATAAAAAATAGTGTGTGACACACGGACGAAAATGTTTTTCGTTCTCATAAAGTTGCCCTTTCCTGCAATGTTCTGTAATCGTACGAAAAGCTGCATTTTTCGTCCTTGTGTTGGAACTGCCCCTTTTGTCATTAGTAGTCAGTATTTTGTTGAAAATAAGATGACGTTAAGAACAAAAGTCATTCATAATACTAATTTATTTTAGAAAAGGTACTTGTGATATCAGAGCAGTCTCAATTTTCAAAAATGATTTTTAAACATTTAGAATAAAATACTAATTTATTGAAAAAAGGGGCAGTTACAACAAAATAAATTTGCTTCTGAAATTTAGTAAGGAGACACAAATTTTAATTATCTTTTTATATCAAAAATTCAAAACGCCTTGAGGGAATCACCAGCAGCAAAATAGAATCGTGTTTAGACCCAACTGTTGTCTCATCTTTTCTTAACACCTTCGTTTTTGCTACACTTTGTCTTTGCCATTCGGACAAAACGATTTAAAAAAAATCTAAATCAAAATCATGATAAATTTTGGATGGCGGGTTAATTTCGGTGATCAATGAATATAAAAAACAAAAATTTCCTTTCAAACAAAATAAAACATGAAAACAAGAATAAGGAAAACTCCGGAAAAATAAACTAAATGCATAACTAACATCTTGAATTTTTCATAGTATACTTCTGTATATAGTTTTTACCTTTATTTTATATTCTATTCTTTGTATTTCATGATATAAATTGACTATATTGCTCGAAAAGTTAAGTGATGCGTTTATTTAGAATCAGTTTAGTTGTAGAGTTTATTTCAAAAGTTCCTTGATGACATTTTTAAAAACAGTGGCGTCTGATTTATTGGTTATGACATAATATTTTATATAAAAATAACAGTTATAAGAAATGGCATAAAATTCCTGTAGTGTAAATTTTTTTTCAAATTTCCCTTAAAAATTAATAAGTTCCTATACTATAATCTCTATTGAAAATTATGCAGAATTAAATTCCTACACAAAATTTTGATTTAAGAAGAAAACAACGAATTATAATTGTAATAAATACCTTGAAGATGTAATAAACTCTCATAAACATAACCAATAAAAATTAATTTGTGTAAATCTTGACACAAATTACAATAAATCCTGACATTTATATAAGTTTAATTTAATGCGATAATTTAAATTTTTTTGTATCCAAACACAGAAGGCTGGGAAAATTATAAAAATTAAAGTACAAAATTCCAGAAATGTTTAATTTAATTTACACTTGGATGTTATTTCCCAGCAGGGTGTTGGTAACACTGAAATGACTGACAGCAAGGTAATAAAAGTAAGTTACACGGTATTTGTCAGATTTCAGCTGGGTGTCCATACACACACGCAGCATCTGCCTAGATCTTTCCTAGAGTTTACTTAAATTATGATTATGACAAATTGTGTACAGAGTTAAATACATCTTTCATTCCTAGATTGCCGTTGATAATCCAATACAGCTACATATAAGAAAACAAACGATATACTTTACTTTTAAGTCTTGTAGTAAAGCATGCAAATAAGATTGTTGTGATCATAAATTACCACGCATATTTTTGTAAACCCACATTTGATGTGAAGTCGTCAAAGAAAATCATAAAACAAGAGAGCAAATCAGCGAAGTTTTTCAAGTGGGTGTTGTAATAGTTAAAGGCAGGTCCGTCTTCCAAATACATACAACTTTCTCATTTTTTTAAGAACGAAAAAATGGCGTTTTCTAATATTTTCACTCAAAATACTTACGAAATTTAAAAATAATATATCATTACCAAACACTATAAAATTTATTAAGAAACGAATAATTTGAAAATTTTCAATATAATTATCATGTAATACAAAAAAAAAATTGAGACTATATTCATACGTCTTCACAAGAGTTACTCAAAACACTCTCATTTAAATCTAAAATGTTGAAATGTACTTACTTTATAGTAAACTAGAAATACGTAAAAAGTAAAAACCTACCTACTTGATAACAACTGCTTGATCCACTTTGACTCATAAGCATAATTCATGGATACAGCAGTGGGCAGTTTTTTTATGAGCACTGTCTAGACAGTGTAAGCAATATTTTTGGGAGCACTCTTCATACAGTGCAGCAATATTTTTTGGGGCACTCTCCAGACATGGAGTTGTCACTCGAATCTCTTTAATATTGAGCTTATATGCTCAAATTTTGGAACATTTAACTTGATTTGTTAAACATCTACTTACATTGATGTTCGAAGAAATTTCTATAATCGACATCACTAAAGAATGCCGTAACGTCATCGTTATAATTCGTATGAACCAAATCAGCACTGCGTTAGTCAAATTCATGCTTGTTGAAATGATGTTGAGATATAAGTAAACTTTACTCGTTGACAAATGAAAAAGTAAAAACATAACATACACTTTGTCCGCTAGACGTCAAAATAATATAACGATTTCATCAGTCTTGAAATTTGCACTGATTTCATGTTTTTATATAATTTGGCAAAAAGTAGATTGCTTGTAGATATTAATAATTACATTTAAATTAATTAAAATCATTAAAAATAAAAAAAGAACTTTCTGATGAAGTTCTAGAAAAAGAATTTTGTATGTATTTTTAAGAATCATTATTATTACACATTGAAACATTCCTTTTGTTTTGAAGATTAACTGTTATTAGTTCTGAAAATATTTGTTTTTCATATACAAAAATCAATAAAATAAAGAAAACGGCAACAATCAAACTTAAAAATAAACAAATCCAAATTTGATAGCTGACATGCAGAAGCAGGAAACCATGAAACATGCGAGAACGACAGAATGATCGATATTATTCTCACTTGTTACTGAAACATACGAAATCAGGCCCTCACTTTCTTTTTCGTCAAAGAAATTATGTTCTCGTATAATGCGTCCACAATGTTAGTGGACGCACATTAAGAGTCACATATAATGGACTTCCATGCGCTGTCTCCCTCGTTTTATTATTCTGTAAGCAAAGAACGCGTAAATAGTGTACATTGCAGATTAGAAATGAATTTGTGACGTAACGGCATTCTTTCCTGATTTCGATTATACATTATTTGCACTCTAACTTTAAATTTTTTTCCACTCGTAAGTATTCATAGTTGTACACAGTTGACACAATAATGATGAGGTTAGGTTATACATTTATATACTGTTGATATTGGTAGCATTTTTGTGTTAAATGGGATATCTAAGTTTTTAAAGTTTTTATTATTGTTGAAGGAGGCCTTCCAGTTCAGCAAATATAAAACAGTTTCTTAAAAGGTCCTAAAAACTAGCTAAATTGAAGGTTACATTATTATTTAATATAGCGTCGAAATCATATTGGAGGCTTTAAAGAAGAGCACTTATAAAATTTAATCATCAGGTTTTTATATCTATTTTATAAATGTCTTTGAGGACTGTCAATCAATAATGCAACTGTTTTAATAAATTTGCCTTAAAAAAATTTCTTAAAACAAAATATACATCTATTTTGTTTTCTAAACAAAAATATCTACGTTGTGACTTTAACGAAACAAAATGTATGTTTGTAAGATGTAACAAATCACTTATACAGTAGTATAGTATAATTATAAAGCTAGTGTGCTAGTCGGTGGAGGTCATATGTAAAACTACAACTGATCTTGTTATGTCTATTTAACAAAAATTATATAAAAATTCATCTGGTGAGAAAACAAAAAATAGTAGCTGCTTTAAATTTCACATATTTTTTAGGTCTAAAAGGTATACTCCAGTCAGTATAACTTCAGAAATAATTAAAACAAACATTTCAGATCATTATTCAATAGATTTATTTAGCATCTTTTTTTTTTGCATATTCTGAAAGTGTGCACTGTGTTTAGCAAGTGTGTAAAAATATGTAGTCAGCGAATTGACTAACGCTCCGTTATAGAAAGTGACGTTATCAGGTCCCATGTACCCTACAGCTGCTAGCCGGTACTGACTGAAAGACGGAAGACAAGCACACAGTTGAGCCTAAATTTAACATAGTGTATTTTCGTATTTTTCTTTACTATTTTATTAGTGAAAATACTTAATGTAAAATGGACATAAAAAAAACTATAAATATATACTGTGTCCCAATTCCCGAGTGCAAAAATACTACGCTGACAACGCTAGATAAAATATTTATTTATTTTTAAATTAGTTGAGCTAAGGTCGACAAAACCGAGAAAACCAAGTTTCAATTAGTCGATGTTTCGTGTATTTTGAACATCCTCTCAGGACTATTTAAAATCGTTTTTCCTTGCTAAGGCATATATTTTTTAAAAACTTAAACATACACATGAACAATAAATAAATATAATCAAGAACAATACGAACAAACCCCATTGATTGAATCATTATTAGAGTTGTGGCAAAAACTGTGCGTAGAGTCGATCTTTTAGACAGCAAAACGACTAAACATTGTTGTAAAGATCATCTTAATTTAAAATTCAAGTTTTCTTGAATTTTAAACACGAGAGATAATTTTAAATTATTTTTAGCTTTAAGAAGACATGGTTAATTATATGTATTAATTCAAATGAAAATGTGATAATTCAATTAAGACATACAGTTATTTTACATATCTTTGATTGAGCAACTATGTCTACGTGAACTGCGTATGCCAGTATATGGATGAATTTGTTGTAGAGGTGCCTCTGTTTTCCAAATTTGCATCTGTGACTGCTTTTTCTCGAGGATGATGTTGAATAGAACGCACGCCAATTCGTCTCCTTGTCTTAGGCCTGTATTAGTTTAGAAGACATCCAATGTGTCATTTTTAATTCTTACTTTGCAGATGACTTTTTACATTGTTGTTTTGACTAGTTGAATTAGTTTGCTGGGTATTTGGAGCTCGTTTATTGCCTCGTAGAGTTTGATCCTTAGGATACTATCTTACGCTGCCTTAAAATCTATGAACAAGTGGAATGTGTCGATGTTAAATTCGCGCGTCTTTTCCAATGTCTGTCGGAAGAGGAAGATTTGGTCTACCGTGGGTCGTCCTGGTCTGAAGCCACTCTGATATTCCCCTAGTAGCGTTTCTGTATGGTAGCTCAGTCGGTTGTACAAGATGTTTGAGTGTATCATATATTGTGTTAAGGAGCGTGATTTCTTTGTAATTTCTATAGTCGAGTTGATCCCACTTTTTATGAAGTGGAAAGATTATTCCGGTTGGCACTTGTCTGGCATATACTTCTTTGTCCACACTACCAATAATCTAGTGTATGAATACTGTCAGATTCTATCCACCGTTTTTAAAAACTATTTGGTTGCTTCCAGGGGATCTGTTATTCTTTAGACTTTTAATAGCTAGTTTTACTTTTTGCAGGATGCGCGGTTCAATTTCTTCGTAGCTTCATTTATGGGAGCGTTTTCTTGGTCTATGTTGTCTTTACATAAGAGTTCCACAAAGTGTTCAACCCATCTACCAAGTATTTGCTCCTTACTGTTTAGTATTTGATTGTTTTTATCTTTGCACATTGCATTCTAAACTCCTTCCTCATGTTATTAATATTCTTATAAAATTTCCCTATTTCGTTCTGGTTTCTTTGTGCCTCAAGCTCTTCTAGTATATTATTCTCGAACACTTTTTTCCTTTTGTGTGTGCATTTTTCCTCTCTCCTTAGCTCCGTGGTCTTGCTATTCCTAAAATGACATTTGTTGCTGATTTTATTGCTTCTTTACACGCTTTCCATATTTCCGTCAGTGGTACATTTTCTTCGATGGCATTTATACTAGTATTCAGTTGGTTGTCGCATGTTTGTACTTCATTTAGTAAGTAGGTATTGCATTGCCTATTTCCGTTCAATTTTTTTACATTAGATATCCTTCTACATACATATCACAATAATGATCAGAGTCTATGTTAGCGTCTCTGAAGCTTCGTTGTATAATGTAATAAAAACAAACAGTAGACTCTTGGAGTGTTCCATCTCCGTGATGAGTGAAGGTTTTCAGGTTTTTTCAATATTAAACACAAGGTGCCGAAAATTCGTCCCCTTTAAAAAGGAAGAAAAAAAAGAGGAATGAACATAAATTTGAATGATTATTCTAGGAAAAGGATTAAGAGGGCAAATTGGGCGAACACAATGAAATCAATAATATAATGTTGTAAACTAATAAAATTTTGTTATATTTATAAGCCTACCTATTTTTTCATATAATGTTTGTGGCAGGTACAATAATTATATAGTCAAAATTCTCAGAACTATTTTTACATATTTTATGTGTATGTGCAATACTATTTCAGATATATCGGATATTGGATATTCTATTTGCTCATTCTAGTTTTGAGCATGCATTTTTTTCGGGTATTAACCGAATTCGCATATTGGGTTTAACTTTACTTATTATGATTTATCACATTCTCTAAAGGAACATAGGGATTTTTTATAATCGCCAATAAAAGTGAGGAAAACTTATTAATTTATCACATTTTCCAACAGTGCTTGGAAATTATGCAGAGTCACCAGTAAATCTGATAAAATCTTATCACAGTTTATAAATTTATTACTTTCTTCAAAATTACCGGTGATTATTCATAATGTCCGGTGATTATGTATATTATCCGAATTTTTCACTTTGACTGTAACATATACATGACTACCTTAAAATTAAATTAGATAATAACATAAATTGTACTCTTTGAAATGAGTTTGAAAAGATTTTTTAACAATTATAAATATTAACAAATAAACGTGGCAGAAACAAAGAAAAAATAATGGACCCTCAACATATAGTTACCATGTTTAACACTTATTTTTCTCAAACAAATGAAAATCTAGCTTTTAAAATAGTTCCGATATCAATAGAAAGTAAAATTGTGAAGTTTCCTTCTATATACTTTGATATTACTAACGTACAAATCTTTGAACTTGAGAATAATAAGGCACCGAGTCTAGACAGTATTAGAAATGAAATATTGGAAGTAAAAAATTGATTTCATTGCTATTATGCGTTATTATAAATAAGTGCATCGAATGTGGACGATTTCTAGACATGTTTTAAGATTGCAACTGTTCAAAAGACTGATAATTCAAATTATCGCTCGATTTCAGTGACATCTCAAATGCAAACCTATTTAAAAAAATTATAAAACAACGTTCGGTAGTTTATTTGAATAAAAACAAAATTTTGTCAAACTTGCAGTATGCCTTTATTAAAGAACTCAAGACACAATAGCTAAATTAACCTCATTAATATACAGTGCCATAGCTAGTAAACAACCATGGCTTGGTTTTTCTTGTAGGTTTAGATTTAGCGAATGTCTTTGACAACATAAGTCTTTTAGTGAAAAAACTTTGGAGTCTAAGGGACTTTCTTAATCCTTTTTATAAATCAAAACGAAAAGTTCAAATGAATAATGTATTTAGTGAAGAATGAATTGTAAACTGTAGTGTACCACAAGATACAGTTTTAGGGCCAGTGTTGTTTACGATCTATTTAAGCAATTTATTTACATTAGACTCCTATGGAACTACAATTTCGTTTGCTGATAATACGATTATCTCGTACTGGAGATACCTGTTATGTATCTGGCCAAAAGAGTTTTAAATAATTCAATTCAAATGATTTAGTGCAAACAGTCAGAAGTTCTCTTAGCTTGACCAAGGGCACATAATATATTAATAGGCTTTCTAAGAGGCATAAAAACAAAGTAATTAAAACATAAAAATGGATCACTTTAAACGAGAAAAATTTACGTCACAGGTATTATGGATCCCCTGTTGAATTAATAATTATAATTATATACGGTATTGTATTATTTAAAGTTATAAAGTGTTTTATTGAAATAAGAAAACAAGTGTATACTAATGATGGAATTTTTTCCACCATACCTCATCAACTGTAACGTCACTTGAGAAGGGGTAATGACAGTTAAGGAAGATAATTGGTGTGGTGAGACCTATTGTCGGTATTATCACCATACTTGAACGGGAAGGGAAGAAAAATTATTTATTCTCTTTTATGTGGTTGTCATGTCTATATTGGTTGAAGAGAATGGTAGCCAACTGAGTAAAGCGCTTATAGCTATTTACTCGGTACCGAATATCGATGGTTCGAATCCATCCCGGAGGAACAAATTTTATTTGTAATTTGCTTTGGATTAAGATGGGAGTGAACTGTCGATGCCCTAGATCCTTTTGGCTTCATGACGGTCTCGGATGCTAAGGCCAGGCAGGACTATTGTTCTTTTTACCCTAGTCATCGCTGTAGACCTGGACCGGCCTCGTACAGGGCGGGTTAGTTTACTTTACGAACGGCCCCACCAGCAAATGTGAGCGGTGCCGAAGATTTCGGCCAACCTCCCTGGGTCCTGGCTGATGAACCCTGCTGGCTAGGACCTTTTCTGGCGCTCTTCTGACTTCGTCTTCTTTCTTCGCCAGCTTGTCACCCCCGGGGGTAGTAATCGGTCTGTCAAGGACTGTGCGGACGGAAGAGAGACACGAGCCCGGAGAAAAAAGGTTATTCTGTGACTTGGGATTGACATCGATGCCCTAGATGTGGTTCAGATTTCGTAATAAACTGTAAGGTCTCGTCTCTCTTTACTCAACACAAAATCCGAGGATTTTCTGGGAGTTACTTCGGTGACTTGAGAGGCGGTTAATAAAACTTTTTTTAAGAGCCTAGAAATAAGGAAGGAAATAAAAAAGAGATGTCTTCCGTATCATGTTACTGAATAAAATTGTAATACTGAAAAATAAAAATCAGGATTATTATACTTCCTTATATTAGGTATAAGAAAGTAAGAAAGTTATAGCCGATTTTTAAAAATGCAGCAATTAACATTTTCGACATCTCAAAACCCCCAACAGCTGAAATAGTTTTGAAGGCGGCTTTTAGTTGGGAACAAAATTGTCTAAAATTTTATCCATTTAATCGTCCACACTGTATATGAAATATTTAAATTTCAGGACAAATAATAATTTTTAAAATTTAGTAACATTCATAATACACAAATTATTATATTGAGTTGTTTAAGTGATTGATTACGACAGATAGAGTTAACAATTATTAACTAATTTACTGTTAGGAGAAATACTTCTCTTTGGATAGATTTTATAGAAAAATTAATAAGGTATGGATACCAGAACTTAAAAATACAGACCTGCATAATTCAGTTAAAAATCCGAGATTTAGTCATGGCTAAGGAAGGCGCAGTGAGTGGCTGGGTCGACAGCGTGAGTGCGACCTGTGACCCCGTGGGGTCCTTATCAGATGAAGTAGACACACGTAATGGCATTCCCTCTGTCACAGCATCATCAGGTCCCTTCATTCTTCATGTATACACTCACCATCATCCATTTATATAAAGTTATAAATATCCTGGCATGGACTGTCGCACGATACTCCTCATAATTTTATTTTATTTCATGCGTCTGTTAAGTATAAAAGTCACAAATAATAAAAAAGTTGTCTCTTTTACCTCTGGGAATTTTTAGCTATGTGGATACACTACGTGTTATTTTTGATCTTCGACATACTTTAGTGATATTAATTTAAATGTATTTTTTTTTAAGTAGCACTTTTTTAATTAATCTACATTCTGAAATAATTTCAGTAATTTTTCTTTCGTAATTACTAGATGATATACAATTTCCTTCTGCCAAGAGTCACAAAAATATTTCTTCAATAAAAAAAAAAAAAAACTTTCTTTCGTATTTTTATTTTTAGAGGGCTTTCAGCCAGGTACATGAACAATTTATCCGACGTTTCGTCCAAGTTTTCGGACTTTTTCGCGGTTAAAAGCTAAAAATAAAGGTTTTACATAGGTCGTAAATTAGATTAGTGACAGCATGCAAATCCAAAAAAGTGTTTTTTTTACCTATTATAAATTCCTATTCCTATTTCACTTCATTTCATGGTTCATGGGCTGGTTATATTTTGTTTTATTTACAAAAATAATGGGATTCTGTGAACAAATACAATCGGATTTTGGAGCTACAACCAAGAACAAATTAAAACAATTCACAAATATCAGCAGCAAAATTGTGGTAAGAAATTTGGTAAAATAGTGTAAAAGTGTACAAATTATACCTAAATTCATATTATTCAAAACTGCAAAATACAGCTTTGTTAAATGGAGAAATCAGCATTCCTTTAACATACAATATCTAATTTTCATTTTTCTTTATGTATAAATGATGCATACACCGAACTTAACATTTTACATTCTAAAATTAAAAAATTAAAAACTGAAATTGAAAAATATTACCTCAGCAAACTATTATATTGTTTTTACAAACAAGACTATATCAAAACAGTAAACTGAAAAATTCAATATATTCAACACACGTTAAAAATTTAGAAACCTATCATCTAGCACACAAACTAACAACAATTACCATTATATAAATAGTAACCCAACAAAGATAGGCAACAGTGGTACATGTAATAATCAAATTAACACATATAACGAAAACTGGATTGAAAATATTTCCAATATTAATATCCCCGACCATGTTATGGAATTTCTTAGTATTGACCCGAAATTTAATATAAATACCACAAATAAAAACAAGAAATTACAAATAACTAAAATGGTATCTAGTATAGAGAATGCATTGGAAAACGTACATACATCTGAAAGAAATAACATCAGAGCCAATACCTGTAATATTTTAACTAATTATAAAAACACATTACACCCTAATTAGAAACTTAGCAGTTTAAACAGTAATTTAAATAAAACTAGGAGCTTTTTAAAAAACAATCCAGAATTAATCATAATAACTGCCGATAAATCTAATAAAACAATCATCATGACACAAACTCAAAATTTAAATAAGATAAATGATTTATTAAGTGATAACAGCACATACGAAAAATGTACTGATAAAATGTGAATAACCCAACATGAAAATAATACAATAGTTAAGGATCTCTGTAAAAAAGGCTTTATTGATAAAAAAATGTATAACAAATTAATATCACATAATGGAATCTCACCAAAATTATATGGTTTGCCAAAAGTACACAAGCCTAATATACCAATGAGACCAATATGTAGCTGCGTACAAGCACCGAACTACGAACTTTCACAATTTCTCTCAAATAGCTTAACAAATGTAGTAGGGAAAACTATTTATAGCTTGAAAGACTTCTGGGAGTTAAAAAAATTTATTAATGAAATCAACATACCAGAAAACTATATATTAATCTCTCTTGATATTACATCACTATATACAAATATACCAATAGATTTGACAATAGAAGCCATACAAAATAAATGGAATGATATCAAACAATTTACAAGCATAGAGGAAAAAGCATTTATCTCTACCATAAAATTTATATTAAATTCAACACACTTCTCGTTCAATAGAACCTTTTATAAACAAACAGGACTAGCTATGGGCCAACCACTTTCAGCAGTGTGTGCAAATTTAACCTTGGAAAATCTAGAAAACCAACTAATGCCGACACTTTCAAATAAAATTGCATTTTATAAACGATACGTAGATGATTGTTTACTATGCGTTAATAAAAATTAAATACAGTACATATTACGGAAATTCAATGAACAACACAGGAAAATAAATACACATTAGAAACAGAAAATGAAAACAAAATAAACTTCTTAGACCTAACTTTAATTAGATCTGCCAGTAGAATTAAAACCAATTGGTATCAAAAAAGTATCAGTTCAGAACGATATACCAACTTCCTATCAAAAACTAGTAATAAATACAAAATTAACGTTATAAACAGACTCGTGGACAGGGCCACTTTACTATCAGATAAACTGTTTCACAAAGAAAACATAATTAAAATCAAAAACATTCTTTTAATAACTTTTTCCCGCCACCTTTTATAAATAAGTATATTCGAAAGAGAATACATATAATAAATAACAAAAACAATAAAAATCAAGTTGACATAGATTTATAACCTAACTGCTTAGGACCCATATTTAACAACACAAACTAGTACAAAAATCAAAACAATCCAAATAAATACAAAATATACATATCAGCACCATGCATACCACAAGTATCAGAAAAAGTTCAGAAAAAAATAAGGTAAATATAACATACAATTAGCATACACAAAATAATAATAGCATAGAAAATAAATTATATTCAAAACTAAAAGATCCAATAGAGAAATTAAATCAAACCCATGTTATTTATAAAATTGATTGTTAAGATTGCGATAGGTGTTACATTGGACAAACTCAACAATATTTAAATAAACGTATAAATCAACATAAATTATCAATTAGAAATTCCATAGCAACTCCTAATTCATGCAGCACAGCATTAACTGAACACTCCATAAATAATTTACACAATTTTAACTTTCCGGATACAACCATACTACATAAAGAAAGAAATACCAAAAAACGCATGTTTTTGGAAATGGCCGAAATACAAAACAACAAAAAAACAGTAAATTATCAAAAAGATATAGAAAATCTAAGTAACAAATATCGCAATCTTATTCAATAGTAAAATTTTTTATACATCCTGTATATGTGCTAACTGCAAAACCTTTTCTTTATGGCTTTCCAATATCATGAGAATGTTTACAGTAACTCTATTACTCGGACTGTCAATATAAGTATACTATCAGCTGTTATAATTCCCTGCTCTTAAAAAGAAACACATCAACGGCAACATCAAATACTGATCATTCTCTGTCTAACAATGATCTACACGAAGTCTAAAATTTCTTGGGGTCCTGGATTTTATTATTCTGCCAATTTCAAATTCATACTGAATCATCAGATAAAAAATCGCTATCATCACTATCTTCCCAAAGTCGTCTATTCATTTTAACAACTAATAATTAATTTAAAACTACTACACATAAAATACATAACCTCAAAATCACAATTCAAACTTAAGGTTGACAGTTGAACTAAAGCCACAACTGGCCGTTCAGTTAACCACCGCGACCGGCTAGACGACATTTCAACCGTCGCGTCGCGTCGTCGGTTATCGTTTATAATACGCAAATTACACTCTAACCGTTGGTTGAGTTTCAACCTATGGTCAACCGGACATTCTAATACCGGCCTCTAAATGGTTGAAATAGGTATAAGCTAGGTAGAATTTATCGACGGTGTCGACCGAATATTATTTTAAAGGAGCATAATAAAGGCGACCAAATAGGTTGATATAGGTATAAATTACGTAGAATTTCTAACAAAATCTACTTAGTTAGAATATTCTACCGTTATGACGATTTCCAGTTACCAAAAAGGTAAATATTATCTAATTATACTACCTATTTCGACTTTAATAGAAATTTACCTGTAAGGTAATTTGTGGTCGATTTTTTTAGTTGTTTTACCCTTGCTGCTTTAGTTAAAAGTGCTTTTAACCAAAATAATATATGAGGTAGATTTATTGGTATTACTTACGTAAATTTAAATACAACGTAAAACCAATAGGTACATTTCTATGGAAAGTATATTTTTCCAATCAATTTTATGGCATAACTACCCCAATAAGTAAATTCGTCTTTTACCAAGGCGAGTTACAGTTAATTTTATGAAAACGTCTGCTGGGCATATTATTTAAAAAAAATAAGTACGTAACTTTGAAAAATGAGACAGATTCGTTTTCGAAACGCTAGGGAAATACAATATTATTTTTGTGTTATATTAGCTGTCAAGAAAACACTCTCTGACTGATCTTTTGGTGTAGTCACAAGCACAAAACTCGCAGAGGCTTATTTTTCCAGTATCATACTGGGTAACTAACTGTATTTATTAAGAAACCATGAATTATTCACCCTGTGGTAGTAAGCCCCAAGAAAGAAATGGAAAAAAACGCAAAATAAAAATTGCATGGAAATTTTTTGTTACATCTGGAAATTTTGAAGGAGTGAATATAGTGCAATTTTTTCGATCATTGTCGTTTTTTGTGTATTATATAGAAACAACAGATGTACTAAAAAAGCCAATTGAATTTGACACATTTAGAAATATTCCAAAAATTATTGCGATTGTTCTGAAACTTGTTAATCCGGAGAAACATGCTGACCATGCTTCAGGAGTTTCCGCCTCCTGTTAGTGAGAATGTACCATAATGGACTTTATTATGGTACACAGTCTGAAAATGTATGTCGTCATGATATTCAAATTGACGACTCATAATGTTGTCATTACGACATGCTGGCAGATAAATAATGTGAATGTACAAAATTTGAAAAAAATTTTGAATCAGATATTTCAAAAACATTTCTTTATCATTTTTAGGTCTGTAGCTTCCTTTAGGAAGCATTTAAATATATAAGTTTATAAAATATTTTCAGCTTAAAATTACTGTGTCTTTCTTCAATTTAATTTCTGCTATTAAATCCTAAAACACCCTGTACACTCATTCTAGTTATACGCATTATTTAATCTAAGAATTAAAGAATTCTATAGTAATTTTGATATTGAGATGTTTAAAATACTAATGTACAAATAAGACTGTAAATTCTAATTAGTAACGTACCTACTTATATTACAAAAACGTTAAAACAGTAAAAGTGAAACCACCATTTTGCTGAGAATGTCGTTCCAGAATGAGACATGGTTCAGGTTATAATATACAATGCTACAGAAATTAACTACTAAAAAATAAAGTGCATTCTCTATTCTAAAACCATAAATAAAAATACTGGTTGTAACTTCTGCCGAGAGTAAATAATTTCTTACTCAAATAACATATATCTCGGGATAGAATGAGAAAATGATCGAGACTCTCAGTATAGATAGCTTGCCCGGAGAAACTCATAAATTATTATTTAACTAAGGTATATTCAATTTGTGAACTCATTTGTTGGCGCTATAAAAACTATCCCTCTACCTTAAGTTATTACCTGGCGAATTCATGTCTTCACGTTTTTATTATCTTTATTTAGTTTGTTTATTTTCCGAGATTACTCACAACAATTATACTAGTCAATAAATGAGTTTGTAAAGAATTGCGTATACTACAAATTCACTTTTAAATTAATGAAACAAATGAGTGGTAACTGTATGTAATAAATTACTTGATTCATATGAAAAACTGTTGAAGCTAATGACAAACTGGTAACATGATAAAATGAAAGGGTAGATATTGTTCAAACAAACATTCTTTTTGTTTATTTCTATCGATATTTTGGTGACTGTAATTTTTTTATCCGATATGGTCTCGTTGCTATGGCAAATAGCATTATAGGTTTTTTGTTGCTTTCTAAATTCAACTTATTTTTCAGAGTAAAATTTTTATAGTTACATGAAAAAATGTTCGAAAAACAATTATTTTTAATAATTTTATTAACGTAGTAAAACCATGCAGCCAATTGCAAAACATGTCACAGCCAGCTATGACAACTAACAATTAAAGAATAAAAAACAAGATCCAAACTTAAGAACTATATTAGTACATTAAATGTTCAAAATGTCGTCCATTATTTTGTAAAAGAAATTCCAAACGTTCTATAAATGACTGCCTCATATTTCCAAATACGTCATGGCTGCGCATTTCACAAACAATTCAGTCTACTATATCATTTATTCGTTTTACCTATGTGATTATTTATGTGGCCCCATAAAATGGAGAGGTCAAATTAGGAGATCAAGCTGGCCCTTCTAATAGTCCTCTATGGCTAATCCACCAGGATTTGCCCCATCTTGTTGAAACCAAATATTGTTATTAGAATATAGAAGCGGAATGACATTTTGGGTTAACAAATTCCGATATTTTTCGATTGTCAAACTACCATCTATACAAAAACTACCAATAATGTGATTATCGATAATACCCATCCAAACTTAAAGTTTCTGCATCGCTGAGTGTATATACCATCATCTACTGTGAATTATTCTGGACTCAGTAACGTTAGTTATCTCTATTGATTGATCCATGTATCATAAAAGTGGCTTTGCCAGAAAATAAGATTTTATTTACAAAACAAGAAGCCATTGGTATTCATAACTAACTCATCAATTTACGAGAAAAAATATAGACCGTGAAGAATAATAGGAGATTGCCATTCTTCACCATCGATATGTTGATTCTTTATAAAAAAACTCGCACTTTTAAATTTGTAGAAGTTATTTTTGTGATAATACCGTTCGCTAAGTTAATAACGGAATCTTGTCAAACGACATTTTCCAAGCCTCGCAGCAACTCAAATTGTTGATAATTTTTAATACATTCATAAGCAAAAATCCTAAATCAATAACCAATGTTCTGAATCGTAATTATTTCCATCATTTGCCAATTTATTGTTTAAACTGTTTTTTTCTATTACGTTTAAAAAAAAAAGTGTAATAATAATTACTGTTTTTTCAACTGACGATACCTTTTATATAAATGTATCTAGAGCGATATAAATAATAATCTATAAATTATCTCAAAAAGCTATCGTATTATGCTTATTTTCATTTGTTTAAAAACTTCGAATTTAGTAAAAAAATACCTAATTTTTGCCAATTAATATCAATTAAAATTAATAAGAACGAAATTAGTAAACTTCAGGAATTAATTGGTTGAAGCTCATCATATATTAAATGTAATCTTATATTTATTAAAAAGATAAATACAGTAAAACTGCATTATGGGTTGTTATCCCAGTAAGTGTGGTCTAATCATCTCCGAAAGACGGTGACATTTGTTTTTCTTGCTAATTACGAGTTTTCGACATTAATGCATAATTATGCTTCTTTTTCTGCAATCGAAACCCTTTACAAAAAACAAGTAGCATCTGCGACAGTTACTAAGATGTTGCGAATTAGCTGCAATTAGTCACATGTGCGATACACCTAATGAGTTGACACAGATAAAGTATTCCTTATTGATCCTTGATCGGGCGAATGAAACTGCACTCTACGGAATGCAGTCCTCCGACAAAGGATTAGCCAGAGGCCATCAAGCTGCCGATACAGATAACTCCACCCAAATTTACCAAATACACTCGACAAAGACCACGTATGTCTATTGTGTAACGATTGCTATAAATTCTATACGTTGACCTGTTTTCTGAATTCAGAAAGGTTGCATAGCCTTTGTTTCGCGTGCAAATAAATTACTGTATTGGACTCAGATGGCGGCTACAAGAAGTTTTGCTTTCTTGTTTTGCTCTACATTTTGAAGGTTAGAAATTTATGAATCAACGTCTTACGTTCGTAATTTGTGTGGAAAGCTCATGTTTCGCAAAAAACAGAATTTGTTCTTTTTTTAAAGTAATACAAAATTTCGATGGTTTCCGAGCCAATTTGATTGAAAGAAACAGAGAAACTGAACCTGAGGATTATATTTATTATTCTGCATCCATTCTATCTATATATCAAGTGCCTCAGAAATAGGGCTTTTAGGTGGAATGATGAGACTATACATATTCATCGATTCATATTGACAAGCAGCAGTGTAAGTTATGTACCTACGTATTAGGGACAGAAAAAAAAAAACAGAAAGCAGGAAGACAATAATGCCTTTAACTGGATTGTCTTAGTAGATCTCACTCTAGAAAGTCCTATAAAAGAAGTTTCTTATGTGTTAAATGACTAGTCATTTTACATATTCTTGGGTTGAAATAAACTGATTTAATGTTAATAGTACTTATTATGTATTATAGTATATAAAATATATATAGTAAAAAATAGTCACTTCATTAAGGATTACGAATCAAAATGACACCATCTGGTATACTGACGGATCAAAAACGTCAAGCAGTACCGGAGCAGGAGTTGCGGGAGAACAACCAGGGACAGACATCAGCCTGAACCTCGGAAGTATCGCAACAGTGTTCCAAGCCGAAATCACAGAAATAGACGTCTGTGCACAAGAAATGATACGGAGGGCATACAAAAATAAGAGAATCCGCATCATCACTGACAGCCAAGCAGCCCTCAGAGCTCTGGAAGCAGTAGAAATACGATCTAAAACAGTAAAAGACTGCCTGGAGTCCCTGAAGAAACTTACAGAACACAACAGTGTACAACTGGAGTGGACACGAGGACACCAGGGAAATACGGGAAACGAAAAAGCAGACATGCTAGCCAGAAAAGGCGCTAAATCAATTCTAACAGGTCCCGAACCGACCTGCGGGGTATCTTACAGCACCGCAAAAGGATCGGTAAAGGAACTATTAAGACAGAAACACTACTCTCACTGGATAGAGATACCGGAAATGAGGCAGTGACGCTTGTTCATCGGAGAAATATCTAGAGCAAGGACCAACGAAATGCTAAAGCTGAGCACAAAAGAGCTGAGGTGTGCAGTGGGAATATTAACAGGACACTGCACACTAAACAAACACCTAACCAATATAAGGGTGAAAGACAATCCAGGTTGCAGGATGTGTGGTGAAGAGGAAGAAACTCCCCACCACATCTTATGCGAATGCCCAGCCCTAACGGTAATGAGACTAACACACTTCAAGGGACCACTTTTAACCACGGAAGAGATAGCCAGAGCTCCCATAAACTGTATACTCGCCTTCTGGAATAGAACGGATCTTATGGAGTAATGAGACTATGGGGTACAATAAGCTTAAGCTTCAGTACAGCGGGTAGTCAAAACCGCAACCCGTAAGGAAAAAAAAAAAAAAAAAAGGATTACGAATTCTGACGAGCGACCGGTTGAATCAGCATATAAGGTTAATATGTGTCTTCAAAGCAAGAGCTAATAGGATAAAATTGATGCCATTTTTGGAATCAGCGCTTCAAATATATCTAAGAATAGGTCTAACATTTAAGGCACCAAAACGTGTTGACCTGGATAATTTATGTTAAAACAACAGAAAATCTTTCTGACCTTTTTGTATATATCCTCAAAATGGTTCAAAATACAAAGAAACGGTATTTTTTTTTATTAAGGAAAAAAATAAGCTATCCAGTGACGTACTTAAAAGACGGTACTAATGGAAATAAACGTATTCCAGACGTCGCGACGCCATATGTGGTTAGGTAATGGTTGCCATTTTAATGGTAAATTGTTTCTTGGAGTTAATGTCTGATAAACCCATAAATTGTTTTTTACTCAATTGCCCCTTCATTTAAATAAAGAAGCTGAGGTGTCGAGTTTGATACAACCTGCACCCTGTATAATATTTAAAATATCGATGAGAAAACAAAGCGGAAATATAATAATCGTGCTCGAGTGGTAAAATTGTCTGGGATCACGTAAGGAGATGTCGTGCTCCGATTTCCAGGGAAACAATTTCCGCGCTGCTGTCGCATCATCATTTGAGCACAGAGCCAAGCCATAAAGTCAGCACAGAAGCTCGGTGTCGCATCTACTTCGCAGGACACGCACAGAAACTAATTGCATGTAATTGACAAGGTAGACAGAATCATTTCCTTTTTTTATATTCCATCCAATTATCGATACAAGCGCCAGCGCCGACAATAACAGACTCCATAGAAGTGATCATTAAAGTAATAATTTCTTTCGTTGAAATTAACTTTGATAATATTATATTTAATTGATCATTCAACTTTTATCTACAAGGTATAACTTTGTGTAGAAAAAAATATTATACTGCTTCTTTATGTTCCTTTACAATAAAATAAGCTGCTCCATTTTATCGACATATTAAAAATTCAACCAGTACCACAGGTGAATCGAGTATCGTATGGAATATTTTTGAATATTTTCTTTCATTTTAAAAGGTCGAGTAATTTTGAAGCGTCTCTTTAAATTTAGTATTTCCTCAGGGTTTAGCGTATGTGGATGATATTTTTGCAAAGTTTGATAGAATGTCACTGATATTGAAAACTTTGTTTCTAAATTAAACAATCGTTTCACGTCAGTTAAATTCACATACGAAAATGAAAGCTGTAGATATCTACCATTTATAGATATATTAAGAATTAGAGATAGTGAAAATAAGTCAGAAATTGACATACGGAAAATATACCACATCAGTAATTTAAAATATATCCCAAGGACCCTCATCATTGCACTCAATACAAAATGGCGAATTTTAATTTTTCCGTTCATCGTCTATTAAGCTTCTCCCTAAATAAGGATAGATTTGACAAAGAAAAGGCATTGATTAAGGATAAAGCTGTGTGTAATGGATATTGTGTAAGTTTCGTTGATAAAATAATTTGAAAACGTAAATTTAAGAGACACTACGAAATTCCTCGACCTTTAAAATTGATAAGATAAAATCCGAAAATTGTATCGATTTCATACGATTCTCAGTTAACCTGGGGTACTGGTAAGATTTTTAAAGATATAGGTATGGCGGTGGTTGATTTATTGGGAAACAAACTACAAGAACTTTTACGCAATCCATGAGACTGAAAAATGTCGTGGTATACGAAATTTTTTTTCTGTTTAATTTTCAAGCCAAACCTGAACCGACTATGAAAAAAAATTGCTTTTTCAGAAACTTATAAACCAATGGTTTTTGTGTCGTATGTGAACAGACATTTTCTAATTTGAAGCGATTAAAAACATGTAGTCGCAATTCCAAGACTGAAAGACTGAAAGACTGAACTATCTTGTAATTATAAACATTGACGGGTATCTTGAAAAGCAATTAATAATTGAAGATGTTGTGACAAAATTTGACAGTCTCGGTAATAACCGCCGATTTTACTTCATTAAAGTAGGTAAATATTTAATTCATATTCACTATCACGTGTATGTTTATTGGCCCAACAGAAATACTTTTGGCAAACTCAGCGGCGCACCTTTAAATTTCAGCTAGTTCCGCCACTGTTCCTAAAATGCTTTAGATTAAGGCTGGGAATTTTCCAGATTTTAGTATTCGAATATTCGTTCGAAAAAATATTCGAATATTCGAACTATTCGAATAGTTCCAATTATTCGAATACCTATTCGAATATTCGAATACTCGAATAATCCGAATTATTCGAATAGGTATCTGAATAATCCGGATCCTCGAATATTCATTATTAATAGGTATAGCACTGAATACTAGTGAATAGTGAATACTCTATTTGAGTATTTGGTTGGATAGACCACAATAATAGTCGTGACGTAAACCACTAAGCAGGCAATTTGATTTGCTTTCCATACCCACAATAGGGTATGTCTCCTGTACATGTGTTTTAAGGGTGAGAATTATTCAGTTAGTATTTTATTTTAGGATTGAGGCGCTATTGTTCACATTTAACTATTGAAGCTTAAATAAAACAAAAAATAGAGCTAGTTTATTATACTTCTGTCATAACTATTTTTCCTTTTCGAAGAAAATAAAAGTGCTCTAAAATTAGAATGTTTTTAAAAAAGACGCAGATTTGTGAAGGTAAAACAAATACATGAAAAGTCAATAGTTAAATATTTACAGGTTTTCTAAAATTTAAAATTTAATTTTAACCCCTGCCTTAGTACAGTAAGAATAAGGTCGAGGCGAGAAAGAGATGGAATAGTTTGACTGGGAGTAAAACGTGCTACTAATGTGGTCTATTTATATATTTGGATTTTAGAATAGGTACCTACCTACACCTACTATCTACCTACTTTGCTTGGATGCAAACTGCATACCTATTCGTACATAATTTAATAATATATTTTAATATTCAAATTTACTCAGATATAATCGAATATTCGAATACTCGAATATATTCGAATATTCGACTACCTATTCGAATATTCGATAATTTCCCATTAGAATAATTCGTATTCGAATACTCGAATTATTCGTATTCGATTCCCAGCCTTACTTTAGAGAGAATATTTAAAAAGACATTTTTCATTTTTAAAATCATCTGATTTTAAGAACAAATTTAAAAAATGTGAGAATTTTCAAGAAAGATTGATATCCTAGTTACCAACTTTGAAGTATAATTTAATATATTTTTGAAAATTTTAAATATCTTGATTAATTTTTCATGAGTACCTACAAAAAAAAGTTTTTGATGTTGATGGTCCAAACTCCTATTTTGTTGCTATTTGTTACTTTTCTAAATACACGCATAATGAATGATTTATTAACAAAAAATATGAAACTAAACTTTTAACGGAAATAAAAATAGCCACTGCTTGTTATTTTCATTTAAGTAAAAAGAAATGAAAGCTATATTTTTAAAACAAAAACAAATTAAAATAAAAGCTTATGTTAATGTCTTGTGAACAATTTAAACTTGAAGGAATGACATATCTGTATTTTGCACATACTAGTAAGAGGTGTGATTGAACAAATGTTGTAGGCGTTGAACTTTGTAAACTTGGCGCCAGCGGGGCTAACTTCGGCAGTGTGTCAAATAGTCAATCGTATAGAATTTCAAAAGAAAGAACCATAAAGGTAGTATCGCCTCATTTGCATGTAAAGTAATTTAAATATGACACCCTTCATATTCCACCCCAACATCCATTCATCGGTCATTTTAAAGAGTACAAAAAGAATTTTTACTGCTTTTTAGGTCGTCAAAGAAAGTTCGAATTTGTACTATTTAACTAAATCATAACTTATTGATATTTTTACGTGTCGTTCTATCTAAAATCATTAAATATTGTAAAAATGTAAAGATGTAACCTCGTAACAAATTAAATCATTTTATTAATGTTAGTTACATTCATATTATTTTATTACCTTATAAGTTTAAGTTATAAAATTGAATTTCCCCTTATCTCATAAATCGAGATTTTAGAACCATCTTATGAGCCTGGCGTAAATGACCTAGACAAGATCTATGTATATGAGAGGAACTAAAGGTCTGGTCGCTCTGGATCTACCAAAGAATGTGAAAATCATTTCTTGAACAAAGGACTGACGGATATTAGTCCACAAAAAAAAGGTAATAATATTGTACAAAAATTAACAAATAAGTAAAAATAATTATAAATAATATTAATTAAAAAGAAATAATCACTAAATATGCAATCCCTATTTCTCTTAACAAATCTTACCACTCAAGGAGAAATGGAAATGGAGTAAATAGAGAGAGAAATTAAGAAGGTCGGAATAAAAGAGTCAATATTAAGAACAATGAGAACTATTCATAAAATTCTTTGTCTGGAACTGTGCAAAAAGATTAAGGTGATTGAGGAAGGTTTATAGACAAACTATATGCATTCAAGAAAATAATAAGTTAATTATTTGGGTATTACGTAAGCGTGCTTTCAGATTTAATAATAACAAATTACCTATAGTTTCCCATAGGATTTTACAGTGTCATTGTCATCTGAACACAGTAGTATAAAAGTTGCAGGTAGACAATCAGTTAAATACAACACTTCAAATACATTTCATCACAGACATTATTACAACAACTACCTCTCCTAACTACATGCAAGAAGATATTGGATTAAATAATAGTATTCATAATAGAAGCAAACAAATATTAAAATCAAAGAAATGTTGACTTACCAAAAAGAAAATTGATATTTAAGAAATTAATCCCTCCAATTACAATAGAAAAACGAGAAACCTTTAAACCATTGTACAAAGTTCTTTCATACGCATCGGGGTGGGAGGGGGGTAATGAAACAACACGAATATATTTATTTTTTTTAGAATTTCATAATGCGACGCAAATAGAATGTCACATTTTTTAAAACCTGAAAGTATGCAAGACTAAAGGAAGAAATTAGGGCTCGGCCGATCACCGACCCAAGTAACATTTTCAGTCTTATAAGAAACGTAATGCCGTCGTCACGACCTGAAATACGACTTGCATTTAGACGTGACGACCTTGTTACAACCCTTTTATGAACAAATTTGGACGGTTGGGAAAGGATTGTCACGACTTTTCATATGACTTTCATGTGACTTAATTGGATATGACCTTTATAGAACTATTAGGTCGTATCCCAAGAACTGATTGTGATATTGTCGTATAGAGGTCGTTATAAAGTCATATAAGGTCGTAATAATCTTTGATATATGACTTCGATACGACCTATATTTTTGTTCAAACACGACAAAAGAACGTAACGAATCAGTATATATTGTATATATTATATCTATACGTATATCTTGTATTTTTGAAACGATTATAGAGTCTTATTCCTACAGAAATAATATGACCGACTGCCCAATGGGGTGCGGACACCATCCACGTGACTTAACTGTCATTTGTCATTTCATATCACTATATTGTCGTTTTGCATGATTTAAACTCCCTTTGAGTATTATTTTACATCTGCGATGGTTTCATGACGTCGCATGAGCGACTCGCGCATATTTTTTGGTGAAAAAAAAAAATTAAAAAAAAAACAGATAAGCACTTTTGATTTAATTTAATGGTCATGCTACTTGATTATAATAAATGTAAGAAATATAGAATTTAGTGTAAATTGGCTAAATAATTTTGGATTCCGAAAGTGTAAAATTATATTGTGTGTGTTGAGGTTATGCATGATCAGAGCTGCTTCTAGACCCTAGGTCTTTTGCAACCAGAGAGGATCTGAGATCCCTATACAGGAGGAAATTAAGTGAAGGGGGCTAACGCAATAAAGTGAAATTCTTAAATTTTGACCACACGCCGGCATTTATTTACAAACTGGGTTTCCGGGTTTTCCAACGAGAAAAGAATCGTCGGATATAATTTTGACTACTTACATTTATCTAAAACTGGTTGGTTGGGCTTAGGATGTTTGAAAAAAAGTGAGGATGAACTCATCTTTAAACTTTGTAAGAGATGTTCATTTTCGTAGTTTCATTCATAGACTAACATTAACAGCAAAAAATTGGGCAATTTTCATTAATGATTCATGAATCGTACCGAGGTCATATTGAACCTCCGTTACGATTACCACTTTTTGGAGCGCCATATTCCTGTTCATGGGTCGTGTAGAGGTCGCTTTCAATGTTATTATAATCTCTATTACTGCTATCAATTTTTCAACGCCATATTATCATTTATGGGTCGTATGGATGTCGTATTCAACATAAACATAACCTCTCTTATAACTCCCTTCAATGTTAGGTACTTTTTTGTCCCAAAGTCCTACTGAGGTCTTATCATGTTTTTTAATGACATTCTATGATCTTTGTACAAAGTTATAATAAAGTCATATTAATTTTTTAACGACCCTTATACAACTATATTTCTTATGTCATGTTGAGGGTTATATTATAGATGACAACAACCCTTTACGACCCCATAACGACTACTTCAAGACTATCCCCTTTTTAGCGTCCAATTAGTTATCTTATGCGTAGCATGACAAGGAGTTTCGATAGTCGTGCCAGCTTATGGTTCACAAGGCACTAAAAAACCTTTATCTTGGCTGGCAGACATTTTTTGCCAAATTTAACCCCCAAACCACCCCTTAAATGGTTAAAAGAAATTCAGTTTTTCGGGTCTGTACTTTTTTCTTATAAATATTATAAGACGTCCTTTGGACATGTTATTACAGTAGAAAATACAAAAAATTTGAGCTTTTTTAACCCTCTGAGGGGTGGTTTGGGGGGTTAAATTTGGCAAAAAATGTCTGCTAGCCAAGGTTAGGGGTTTTTAAGAGTCTTGTGAAGCATAAGCTGGCTGGGCAGACGTTTTATTTTTTAATATTAATTATTTCTTATCAACATATCAAATTTTGATCTATTTTTCGCCACTTTGATGGCAAATTGTTCAAAAACTGACCAATAGAAATATTTGCCACTATAGTACAATTCTATAGATACTAAAAGAAACATTTTGCGCTAGGTTTGGTACGGTAACTAAACATTTATTTTTTTCAGTTTTAGGTTACCGCACGCCGACCGGATGTTTTATCTGCCAGCGTAATTGGGGTATGTGGACCTATGCGGACAAATATCGGTAACTATTCGATTAAAAAAAAAAGTTCTCTCCCTCCGTATTCGGCCGCCATATCAAAAATTTCAAAAGAGAAGAAAGTATGGTACCCATATGGTCTCTCTGATGATCGACTGGCAGACGGTAACCTTTCATTGTCAAATTTGCACGCTATTGCTTAGACTATTAGTCCTATTGTCCAAGCCATAATCGCTGATTTGCAATACCCTATGAAAAACAAATCGTTTGGTGTGAGACCTGTCGATCTGGCTGGTCATAGGATAGTTCCCCTTCTCGTTATTTAATGGTTTGGAAAAGCATTGTTCAAGTATTCTTGAATTTAACCGTAATCATGGGCCAGACAACCATCACGTTGGAATCAAATGTTACCAAATCTTTCCCCTGCTATCCGACGAATTTCTGGAACAATATGTTGCTATAGTAAATCCAAGTACTTACGATCAACTAAATTGTTTCCTATGAAGAATGAACTATTTATGTTTTCCCATAAAATTCCTGCCCAAACATATCATTTTTACTGGTTTCCAATTGTAAATTTCCCCTTCACCTCTGGATGGATCATGTCGACCCAGTAATGGAAATGTAGATTCATCTTTGAACACCATGTTTCTAGTAAAATTTTCATCCCAGTTTCTTTTTTCCATTATTGTTTCTCAACATTTCATTTTCCGGCTCTGTGGGAAAATTTTTTTTATTTTGTAGGAAAGTTTCTTTAAAATTATTCTAACTGTAGTGGCATTTGAATTTATCGCCGCATAAATTTATCTGCTGAGAAATGTCGGATTCTCGTTGGCAGTAGCGCCGTACTGCGCTTCGCTGATGAGGGGCAATAACTCCGAAACACGTGTTCGCAGTTGAATAATTGTTTTTTGGGGATATGGCACTAAACTTTCTTTGCTATATTAAATCTGTATTTCTTGTAAATTTATTGTCAGCAGAACTCAACTTTATTTCTATCTCTCGTGTTCGAGGGTCGAAGCGAAATAATATTGAAATTTTAAATGAAGGGCTATCTGGCGATACTTTTTTAAAACACACTTTCTTTTCAAGACGCTTTTTTTCATCTTGAAACATGTCTACAAATTTCAATCTGTTGAAGTTTTTTTCAGGTACTATAAAAGTATCGGATACACAGGGAGTTTCAAAAAACGTACCTAAATTTCCAGGGCAGTTAGTACATCAGATATTAAGCGGAAGAATAAACAGATCTCTTAACATTAATTATTAATTTTTAAAAAAAAAATTATTTCAAAATCAAAACTACAATAGATATCGGATTAAAATTAGGTATGAGAACATTTTAAAGATACAGAAATGCAATTAAGATAGTCGTAGTGTGATAGTTCATAGAGAGCGCCACTTACATAACTGTCGTTGATAATGCTGCTCCTACTTCTTGTGAGGATAAGTTTTTTAGTGCTGCTCTTAAAGCACACTTTAATTTTACATAAAAAACTCTTGTATAAATTGTTAAAATTCACCTTTTCGAGTCATTTGAGATTAAAGGTGGCACGTCATACTCAATGAGCAACAAGTGATGAAGGGATTTTTTGATTTTCCATTAATTTTGGTTTCACTAACTGACAAATATTAATAATAAACATGTAACTTTAAAGCTACTAACTATCTGATTATTTACATCAGATACGTGCATTTTTGATGTACTACCTGCCCCACAAACTTTGTTAGGTTTTTTAAAACACCCTTTATATGATGTGACTATAATTATTATAAGGGTGTTGAAGGCCAATTAAAAAAAATGAATTTGATTTATTTCGACGTAGTTCGTAATTAAGTAAACCGACAGCTGTCCAGTATATATTCTTTGAGTAATATAAAAAAATATATGTTGGTTTATTCAGATATGGAGCACATTAAATAGAAACAGATTTTAAAAATTTATAATTTACATATGTTAGAATATTTTTATTATTTCTAATCCGAAACTCAAAAGTAATAACTTTAAAATAAATATTCCATATGCCAGGCGACACAGAATTTTCGTTTAATAAGAATGTTATATCTTACACTTTATTCAGGCTAGTGATTAAAGAAGATTTAATTTATGTTGGAGGCGTGCCTGGAGCTCATAAAATAATATTTTGATTTCAGGCCGTTCCAAGCGTATATGAGCCACAAACTTTATTCCTTTACAGTTACGGAAAAGTGATCCTTAAAGAGGAACGAGATAAATCTCATGGCGAGGTTTATGCCATATTGAAAGGCGCCCGCTGAAGATTGCTTTTTAAATAGTAATATATGCTTTTAATAAATAACAATCTAAACAAATATTATGAACGAATTATAATTTTAATGCATACATAATCGGTTTCACTGAATCATAAATTTTCTTTATTTGTTTAAGGAAATTGGACCCGAACATGAAATATGCCCCCCCCCCCAACTTATCACCCAGCAATAAATTTTACCTAGCAGGAACGTTAACTACCCGCTGATAGAATTGTATCTAATTTGAAATTTGTTTGTTCTTTATTTTACCCCAAGTATTACTGTAACCTAAAAAACAATCAAATACTATTCTGTAAGTCTAGGGTAACACCATAGTTACCCTTTGTTGGAATTGTGAACACACTCTCTATATGAACAGTTGGTCTAGAAAAGTACCATACAAGTTAACTTAAATATGGACGACATCTTAAAATATAGAAATTTGCACACATCCTTCGAAGTAATACAAATCAAAGATTTTGAGGCTCCTGATGATTTCTTTTGTTAATGAAGGTTGCATTGATATTTGGTCTTAACTTGTAACGAAGTGATTATTTTGTAGACTTAAGTTGGGTAACTAGGTGCTATGTGTCTGTTTCGAAAGATATTTTAAACATTGTAGTACTGCGCCCTTAATAGTGGTATTGTCAGCTGCTCATTAATAATAGTTTAATTGTTAATTATAGATAGGTAGTATTGATCTGTTTGTGTAAACATTCCAAATAGGCCAAGTTGCGGGCAGTACGTGAATCGCGAAACGCGAAGCGCGCATATTGCCCCCGGCACTCCTGTGTCCGTCCTACCGTAAAGGTCTCCGAGACTGGAAACAATCAAATCAGTTCCCGTCTGACCGCCAACCGAAGCACCACGCCGACTAGGACAGTAAGTAAACTCGTGAGTATAAAGATATATAGGTATTTAAATTTAATGCGGAATTATTCTAAGTCAGTAAACAAGTGACGTAGTTGTAATATACCGCGCATGACTACCGCGTCTCATTCTACTTCTGCTTTTGGCAGTGTTTAGTAGCATGAGGATTTTGCAGACAAGTTAGTTCCCGTCTGACCGCCAACCGAAGAATCACGCCGACCAGCACAGTAAGTAATCTTGTGAGTATGAAGGTACATAGGTATACAAATGTAATTGCGCATTGTTCTAAGTCGGTAAAAGGTGACGTAGTTGCAATAGTTCGCGCATGATTACCGCGCCCTCCTACTTCTGCCTTTGGCAGAGTTTAGTAGCTTGAGGATTTTTCAAATAAGTCAGTTGCCATTTAGCTGCTGAAGAACCACGCCGACCAGCATAAGCATCCAGGAGAGTGCGTTGCTGCCGCCCGTACCGACTCCGACCGCTCCAGAGAGGAAGCAGCCCAGGATACGGAAGTAGGTAGCAAGGTTTGATTAAGGTTTGGTAAATAAAGGTATAGTAAATAAAAGCCATAGTAAGTTATAGTCATAGTCATAGTGTGCTTGTATTGGCGCTTGCTTCCCCTCCTGGTATCCGTCCGCCGTCTGCTTATGACCAATTAATTTATTGCTGTTTACCTTTTCACCGCTTCATTCCCCAGATTACCGTATCGCACCGCTTGACCGCCCGCTTACTGCCCCGCTCGCCCGTAGTTAAGACCGTTGTAGTATAAGTTGTAGTTACTAAGGTGTATATAAAGTGTAAATAATAATTAGTGTGTAGAATAAATGTAAATATATTGAATGAGAGTCTGTTCATTAACTGTAGTGTGTAAGTTACCTTTTCCCGACCCCTGGCTTATCCGTTTCTTCACTGTAGTTGCCCGGCCTCTATCGTCCCGCCGATAGAGTAAAGTGGTGTTTCTGCACTCTAAACAGAAACTGGCGCCCGAGATATCCGTACCGTGAGCACCGCCGTAGTGTTGGGCGTCAAAGTGACACTTCTGCTCTTGTGTAGAGCAGCGAAGTACGTCACAAACTGTGTATATCAACGTGAGGACCTACGTCCGTTATAACATTGCATGATCCAAAGAAAAAGAAGAAACGTATATTTTACAGTTACTTGGAATGGAAATGAATTACACCGAATATATTTCAGTTTACTACTAAAACATGTTGGTCATTGAAAGTTCTTCTTATTTTACAGGAACGGTAAAAGCTCCATGCAATCACTAGAAATTAATAGTTTGCAGAGTATTTACAGAGTATTTCAGCAGTTACATGAGACTTTGTTTACGCAGAATATTTGATATCCTACTTACCGACAGTGGAGCTGACATCCAGATGCTGAAAAAGTATGGAAGATGTCGATGGACCACCGTTGCTGAATATGTGAAGGACATGATTACCAGTAAAATAAGGACTTCCAGAAGGATTTTCAATAAGGAAGTAAGAGAATTACTTTTTTCGACAATTTTTCTGCAATCAACATCAGCACGAGGCGAAGTTCTGGCTTCATTATCACTCACTGAGTTGCAGTTAGACCCTAATTAGTCAGAGGCATTATTAATGTACCATCATGTGGCATTACAAGGTCTAATTTGAACAATTGTACATCAACATTGCTAAATTTAATAAATAAATTTATGTTCTAGTTGAAAAGTATTTCTGTGCAGAAAAGTATTGCCATGTGGAAAAGTACCACTTTTCTAAAAAAAAAAAAAAAAAGTACCGTCTGGTATGCAAAAAAAGAAATATTTGTAAAATATTTGAATCGATTATCTGTGAAAGGGCCTAAGTGCATTTTTTTGTGATTTTGGATTTGACAGAAAAATGTATATTTCAAAAAAAAATCTATGATTTGATGCAAAAAGAATCTACACTGCATTCTTATTTAGTAAAATATGAGGATATTAAATAAACGTTTAGTGCAGAAAGGACTCATGTTTACTAAATTAGGTTCTTTCAGAAATTAACGATGTGAAAATATGGCATATATTTTTAGGTTTCCATGATGATCTTGATAGGTGTTTTGATTTTATTTATGTGCTTAGTGGTTGTTACAACTTGTCCATGAAGTGATCTATGGGACCATTTATGTGCGATTATACCATCAAAAATGCATAGTTCGGATGAATGTAATGTTAATAATATACCAAGTGTTTTAGATGAAATACATCCTAAGAAAAAGCACGACTACCTTGTATACAGTTTCTAGCGTCCAGCTTCTGGTTTTCTTTGTCCAAACAACTTGGAATGCCGAATAAATCTGCTTGGTGCCCATTCTCGAGACCTAGATAAAATTATCTAAAATGTTTAGTATAGTGGGTACCGAACCGCACAGAGATTTTTATTATAAGATTATCAGTACTCGGAAGACCAAAAGATTAAAATCGAATAGATTCGAATGAATAAACACTTTGAAAATTATAAAAAATAAAAAGTTTTTGTTTCTTTCCCTTCCTATCATGTTATTATTACTTTTTAATATTTTTGTATGCTTATTTTTTTGTTTACTTTCAATAAAGTATTCCAAAAAAAAACACATACATCTCATTATTAATAAAATAAATTATATCTAAATTGTAAAAAAATTTGAGTTATTTCTGAAAGGATCCAAGTTATAATTTTTTTTTTTAATTATAGTCAAGAACTAATATGATACTATTGTGCTGTGTTTTTAAAAATTACTCTTAACTAAATACTCAAAAATTTAAAAAAAGTAGAAATTTCTAGTTTTAACCATAGTACAAATGTTTTTTTGGGTTTTTCTCGGAATGGGTAAAAATTAAGGCTGGGAATTTTCCAGATTTTGAAAGATTTGAATCAATTCGTTCGTTAAAAATATTGAAATACACAATCAATATTTCGGATATTCGAATAACGGATTAATCGAATAGGTATTCGAATTATTGGATACTAGAATATTCGGATATTCGAATTAATTCGAATACCTATTCGAATACTCGAATAAATCAAATTATTCGAATAGGTATCCAAATAATCCGGATTCTCGAATATTCAATATTAATAGGTATAGCACTGAATACTAGTGAATAGTGAATACTCTATTTGAGTATTTAGTTGGATAGACCCTGCAATAATAGTCGTGACGTAATCCACAAGCAGGCAATTTGATTAGCTTTCCATATCCACAATAAGGTATGCCTCTGTACATGTGCTTTAAGGGTCAGGAATTATTTAGTTAGTATTTATTTTAGTATTGAGGCGCCATTGTTCACATTTAACTATTGAAGCTTGAATAAAACGAAAACAGAGCTAGTTTATTAGACTTTTGTGTCATAACTATTTTTCCTTTTCTAAAAAATAAAAGTGCTCTAAAATTAGAATGTTTTTAAAAAAGACGCAGATTGTGAAGGTAAAACAAATACTCGAAAAGTCATAGTTAAATATTTACAGGTTATGTAAGATTTGAAATTTAATTTCAACCCCTTTCTTAGTACATAAGAATAAGGTCGAGGCGAGAAAGAGATGGAATAGTTGGGGTAAAACGTGCCACTAATGTGGTCTATTTAAATATTTGGATTTTAGAATAGGTACCTACCTTAAAACTGTTTTCTTAAACTGTTTTCTATACTTAATATCTACCTACTTTGGGTTGGATGCATACTGCGTACCTATTCATATATAATTTAATAATATATTTTAATATTCAAATTTACTCAAATATAATCGAAATATTCGAATACTGGAATATATTCGAGTATTCGAATATGCGAGTTTTCGAAATATTCTAATATTCGAGTTCGAGTACTCAAATACGAAATATTCTAATGGAAAATTATTCGAATATTCGAATATTCGAATACTCGAATATATTCGAATAATTTTCCATTAGAATATTTCGTATTTGAATACTCGAATATTCGAATACTCGAATTATTCGTATTCGATTCCCAGCCTTAGTAAATGATCACTTAGACTCTTTCAGAAATTGCAATATTACATGTACTTGGTTATTCTGGGCAAATAAATATGATTACGTCAATCAAACGCATGGATACCATTTTTGCAGTTGCTGTGTGATTTTGTTATTTCTGTAAATTTTTTATTTGACAAGATATATTAATAATGTCGAGCATTTTATTGGAGACTCATGTCTCCTGAAAGTACATTTGGAATTTTCAACATATAAACAATACCGCAACATCAACAAACCTCTTTCGATACAATGCAGATTAGACCAACGTGTTCTGTTCATGTGGGGTACAAGTAGATGATTGAATATTTAGAAATGTCATTGTCGGTCTCATTGTTGAAGTACTTGAGCCACAGGTGGGCTTTTTCACTGCAGACTTAAGATAAGTTGACCGATCGCCGATAGAGCTAAAAACTGCGGGAGTCGGGTCTCCACTACGATGATTTTGTTCGAGAGCTCGTGCCTTCGATTACAACATTAGAAACTGTTTACCGATGAGATTACAGATAAATGTTGCATTAAGGTCAATAACGTTAATAAGTTAGAAACAATTGCAACTGTTCATTATCTAAACCAGATAGATGGATGAAATTTAATATATGAAATGAATCCATTCTATAGACTACTGACTATAACAATTTACATTATGTTAGTTAATTATGGGAGGGTCTCCACAAACATAATACTATCAATTGTCAATAAGATGATGGGGGCTTCTCATACATGGTTAGATCAACAGATGACCATTTAGCATAATTTTATTTATATATTACAGTTAATATAAAGTGTGTCACAAAAGTACAGTTAATATACAGTGTATGACAAAGCTATGGAGTAAATTTAAAAGAAATGGCACAGAAGTACTGTTATTTTAAATCTGCATTTACACGATTAGTGCTTGAAAAGGTATGTGTGATGAAATTATGTAAGAGTAATCATTATTACTTATTTTAAGCTACGTGAGTAAATAGTACATTCAGGTCCGCACTGGCGCGGAATGGGAATGGTTGTGTGTCCTCGTTATTTCATAAGTGTAACCCTCGCCCATGCAGCTTCGGCATTAAACACGGGATTGTCTAATTTCTGTGGTGTTTATGTTTATGTTTATGTACATGTCGGATCGTACATAAGTATAGAGCATAGTGAAAAGTAGATGTTTTTCCAGATGCACAATTTTAACCCTTCCACTGTGGCGCTCAATTTCGCTTACGGGTCATCAGAACGGCTGCGGTAACCGCTTGCGACAATATCCCCTTCGAAATTGGTGCTTGTTACTTTTCGTTATAAGAAAAGTATGGAACGCCGACTTGGAGTACAGTAAAGGGCATGTGCTTTTCTATGTAACTAACGCAACTTCCTATATGTTCTGCAGTGCGTTTAAAAAACACATGCCGCTGAGTAGTCGTAGTCTTTGAACCAATTAAACATATTTACAGAAGAGGCGTAACTAGCAATTAAAGCGTCTGTAGACACCAACAAAAATCTATTCGATCTTTTAGAGTTTTTTTTCCAAAACTTTTGTTTTTCGTTCAAAGGGATTGAGACTTTTGTACAGGATTGTAAGCTGCCAAAGCCGACTGGAAACTTGAGGGGGTATTTTTTCATTTATATTTCCGATATCTACATCCCTTCACGTGTCATAGAGACTTTTGGTTTTATCAGTTTATGCTTCACATATTAAATCTTCATTCGATCTTTTAAAGAATTTTCTGTATTTGAATACTCTGTATTTTGAGCAACAGAAGTTAACTCTTGAACATTTAGAACAGATGCTGCTAATTTATTAGAATTCTAGAAATTCTTAATGTACAGTATTGTATGTTCCGTGAAATATTTATTGCTCCTGTTATTTTGGATACTACAAAATCGTCAATCAAAAAATCAAAATTAAATATATCATTTTATCATATCTTTATATGTGGGTATGTCAGCGCGGAGTCCTAGGTCGGCACCTGGTTTTTACGTCATGTACTATTTATTCGCGGACATTACTTATTACTTCTCAATATATATATATATATATATATATATATATATATATATATATATATATATATATATATATATATATATATATATATATATATATATATATATATATATATATATATATATATATATATATATATATATATATATATATATATATATATATATATATATATATATATATATATATATATATATATATATATATATATATATATATATATATATATATATATATATATATATATATATATATATATATATATATATATATATACTTACATAGACACAAATCAAGACAACTACAGTATACTCATCAAGTCTTGAGAATAAATCAAAACAAACGGCACATAAAAGTTGACGAATGGACCAAAAGGTCTTCAATTTTCACCTAGAAACTGTCATATATCTGATGGGACAGATAATCCAGTAACTTTAGGTTTGATCTGCCGAATAAAGAAAAGTGATTTTGTTTATAGACATATTCATTTCGTCGTTCTAAATAACTGTGAAAGTTCCCGATAGGTATTGTGCCGGTGTTACAAGATATGAGTTTAAAGGTCCAAAGAAACGATTTTTTGCAAATATCTGATTTCCTGTGGGCCAGGGTCAATGTAGATTATTATGAAAGTTGTAGATAAGTCTACAAAAAAGGTTTCTCAAAATTTTTCACTTACGACTAACCGTTTTCGAATACAAAGCAAACAAAGTGTCAAATGTATACTGCATCTGTTTCCGCATCACCTTGGAAGTAGAATACAAAGCGCGTTTTTTTATGTGGTTCCCCATTAGGTCCTATCCATGTTCCGTCAAAAAAATTGTCTTCGTCTATATCTTGGATTTGCAGTTCATTGTAATGTTCTTGGAATTTTTGATTCTCATCTTTAGCATCATCCCCGACTTCAATCATATTCGATGCCAACAGATCAATGGAATTGATGTCATCATACTCGGTGTTATCAAAACTGTCGGAAGAATCAACCGAAGTAGTATCAGGAGCGGAATTAACGCCTGATTGCCCATGACAGTTACCACAAACTATGGAGCATATTAATCCAATTTTTGCATTACAGTTTACACCGCAACCTCGTGCAGTTGCAAAAAATCGTGGACAACCTGCCGCTTCCGCAGTGCGCCTGCCGCGATTGCAATATTTTTTTCACAGTTGGGTCAGTTTAGGCCAGGAAATCAAACAAAAAAAGTTAAATTCTCCCATTCCTTGAGTTACAACCGGCGGTAAAAAAACTTTATTAGCCTATGGTGACAAAATTATAAGTGTATTTTTTTTGACTAGCAGGTGACCAAAGGGTGGGACATTGATTTTTGGTCGGGCCCCGAACTACCCGGGTCCATCCTTAATCCCGCCACTGGTAACCAGTGTCTCTTTGAATATTCACAAGTTCAAGGCACTTGTATAGTGTTGATTTTTTAATTTTCTGCAGGCCAGTATTTTTGACAGTGAGGTAGGATAAGAACTCACCTCATATAGATACTCACGAAGATGTTATTAAAATTTTTTAAGCTTATTCTCTGAAAAAGTAACAATGGATCAGTAGCAATCTTACAGTCATGGACCTTCACAAAACTATTAACTGATAAAAGCAATATAACTCCCTTGGAGTGTTTCAATATAATTTTATGAAATTTTTGTTCAATTATAATTTGCATCGATTGAAAACCAATGTCACATGCATTATGGCAATTTATTTTAATATCACCGATAATTCATGTTGTCAATCACACAATTTGCTTTATTGTTGGAAAAGGATTGCGGAGTTTAACTTAGGTAGACACATAATTCTTAATTTCTGTATAAGTTAAACTTCACACATTTTGTGATATGATGCAATAACTAAATATTAACATTATGCATTACTTTGACAAGCAATTTCAAAAGTTCCTTAACTGTAGTTTGTGTTTTTTCTTAATTATATAAGTTTTAATACGACATTTTACAAATTTTTCCTTTTATCACATTCCACATATTACGCATTACTTTACTTCCTATATATTATGCGCGTTTCCAATTTCTACCATCCCATCTTTTGCAAATATCCTGTCATGGTTAACTTGTCATCAAGCATGAAGTATATTGACATTAAAAATAATGTTTACTTTTCTTAATAACCTGCACATACTTCCCGACTTAAATATTTATTTTTTAGTTTACTTTTGCTTTCGTTTATTTTTTACCTCTGAACATGTTGGCAGAAGAGTTGTGCCCTCGTTTGTATTTCAACAGATACCGAAATTAATGAGGCACTAGTAATTATGGGTAGGTTTTTCAGAAATTCGGCCTTTGAAATTGTGGAGTGATATTTTCTTACTTCTATAAATATCGAAGTCAAATCAACTGATGTATTTTTTTTGTGAGTATATACTTTTTCTACTGTAAATAAATGTGGTACAATTTATTTAAAAAACAAGGCAGTTTGATTAACCGACAAGATAAAATATGTTCCATATTCCGTTCGTCCAGCGACAAACTGATTATTTTTGTTCCTTAGACAAATAGTTCTCGTACATAATTTTGAGCATAAATCATATTACTATATCTCGATTATCTCCAAGAATGTCTCATTTTGACATAACAAGCATATATATTACTACCAGTTCAAGTTTGTTTCTACTATGTCAACAGATTATCAGCCCGTCTATTTACTTTTATTAGTTTGGAACGCACATATTACTCGTGGAAGCGAATATATTTTGACATACGTATATTTTTAATAATACTTGTGGTTTCATCGAAAGTGCTATTAACCTTTACTTTTTAAGTGAAACACTCTGTATATTTTTGCATAATCGGATTTCATAAAATGTGCTATACGATGAATGTCAACTTTTGACAGTTCCTTTAAATATGGCGGACATACTTCAAAATTTTCATTGAAATCTAAATTAACTTAATAATTTAAAATCTTTGTGAGGAATGTCATTAAAGAGAATATGATTCATTTATTCATCATACTGCACTATTTATCTATTGTATTATGTAATGGTTTTTGTAGGTAGACTACGATACGTTTTAGCGGCAGTTTCAATGTGTAGCCGTCACGAGATGGTTCATTTTCATTAATAAAGCACAACGCTTTATTAATGAAAAATGAACCTAAAATACAGTGGTGTACTAATTATACCAACAGTATCCCACACACCTAATATCAGAAGCGGTGAAGAAAAATGCCCCATCAAATAAAACGAAAATATGTGCCAGTCTTAGTGATGGTTCCAGTGATAGTTCAGATACATCTTCAGCAAACATGCCGTTAGACCCACTGTGGTGATATTTAGCATAGCTACATTCGCTGTGGTGGTATTTACATAGTTACACCCGTTGTGGCTGTATTTACATACAGTTACACCCATTGTGGTGGTATTTACTCATATATAGTTACGCCAGCTGTGGTGGTACAGTTACATCCATTGTGATGGTATTTACATGCAGTTACCCCCATCGAGATGGTATTTACATATGATTACACCCGTTATGGTGGTATTTAGCATAGATTGCGTTGGTATCAGTTGCGCCAGAGTCGTTATTAACTTCTCTGTCATCCAAAGCTTAAGAGAAAGTACAAGTAAACAAATAAATATTAAAAACGTAATGGAGACAATGCTTATGTTTCTATATCAGGTTACCTGGGTAAAATCTTTAATCTGACTTTTTTGATTTTTTGTTTATCTGAAAAGTAAAACCAAAAATTTCGATTTTTCATCTGTTAAAGGTATATCACTACAATTTGTGATTTTTAATAACAATAATACAATTATACAGACTTAATTATTTATGTACTATCTTAACATCTCTGATTTTAGAGATGATATACCTAATTATTTTTATATCATATCCTTGATTGTACACTGCAAGCATTCATAAGCAAATATAATCTTCACAGTTGAACACTGTACTTTTAAAATAAATTGTGCATTTGTCAGGAACAACAATTTTGAATTATTTTAAAACCTGTCCTTGTATATTGATTTTGTAATGCAATATGAACAATTAATTGTAAACATATTCTTTCAACTTTGATATCACTTTTATTATGGTTCACTTCCACTTCAAATAATCACTAGCTCTTCATACACGTTATGTCTGAATTTCTGTATATAAATGTCACATAAAATATGTATTTGATGTGACACTAATAAGTTTATTTTCTATAGTTGTGCATAATATGCATTGATAATGAAATGGACTTGTATAACAAAAATTGATGTAAAAATATTATAAAGTACACAAAATCTTTTATTAGACCGTGGCCATTAAAAACACAAAACAATAAGACTACTTGCGGGAAAATAATAATAATAATAATAATAATAATAAGGAGTGTACCCATGGCAGAGTAGTACTGAGTATGGCATGTAACATACTCAGGAGCTCAGATCCCCTCTTGTGGTTCGTAAAACATCACGAAACTGTAGGAGTGGGAGCAGGATTGTTCAAAGCAGCAAAAAGAGCCGCAGATGAACTCGGTCTCGCATTTGACATCAGGCGAGGAGGCCGGCGAAGTGCTGATGTTGAGTCAGTCACCGAACTTCAGCCAAATCGTCTGAAAGCCCGAATTAGAGCTGCCGAACAGGAAAATCTGTTTCGGCAGCACGTCGATAATCCCCAGCATGGTGTCTTCTATAAGAACATCGAAACACTGGGTTTATCGATCAGGCTGACCTTCGCCTTTCTAAGGTCGGCAGGGCTTAAGTCGGAGACCGAGGGATTCATTATGGCCTGCCAAGATGGTGTTATCAACACCTTGGTCTACCGTAGCCGTGTGTGGCGTGTAGAGGTCCCTGATATCAACTGCAGGACCTGCCATCAGGCGCCGGAATCGCTCATGCATTTACTTTCTGCATGCCCCATATATGCGATTTCGGCCTACATCCACCGACATAACGCGGCCTTACGAGTGCTATACTATCATCTAAGGCACTCGTACGGGGTAGACCAGACACCAGTGCTGCCTTACGTCCCCGGAGATATTGAGTCCGTTGTCGAGAACGAGAAATGCCGGATTTACTGGAACTACTCGTTCCCGACTGTCAAGCTAATCCAAGCCAACAAGCCTGACATAGTCCTCCTCGACCATCAACTCAAGGTGATGTATGTCATCGAGTTCTCGGCACCTGCGGAGAAAAACATCACCTTAAAGGAGGAGGAGAAACGGACCAAATATCGCGATCTCCGGTACGAGCTCCAAGTGCTGTACCCAGGCTACTCGGTCAAAATGGTCGTCCTTATTATCGGTGTACTCGGAGGGATAAAGCCTACGCTGCTCTCGGAACTGAAGATCATACCGGCCTGCCAAAAACCAGCCGAGTGGCTGGCAGGTCAAATGCAGAAGGCGGTCATTCTGGGTCCTCTCCGTCTGCTTAGGGCACACGATTCTGGTATCTACAGTCACTAACCCTGCGGGATGTGGGGAGTGGCTGTAGTTGATGCGCCGGCGCGACTCCCGTGAGGCGTCCGGAGGCCACGGGAGAACTGACCGGCATCGGGAAACCAAAAAAAAAAAAAAAAAAATCTTTATTTCCTTAGACTTTTACCAAGCATTAGAATACAGTCAAATTTGTAAAACTACACTGCATTAATATTTTCCAATACAAAATACAAGTTTAGTAAAAAACAATAAATTATAATGAAGAGACTAACAATACATAAACTTAAAAAATAGAAGAAGAAGACTGGATCAAGATAACATTTCAGATTAGGCGTTATCCATAATAAGATCAGCGCTTAAGTATTCATCAACCGAATAAAATGAATATTTAAGTAAAAGTAATTTTACTTCTCTTTTGAGAAGATTAATAACATTAATTTTCTTAATTTGAGGAGGTAGTTTGTTAAATAATTTTATGGACATTAATTTAGGACCTTTTGCAACGATAGATAGGGTGTGAACTGGTATTATCAAATTGTAAGTTAGTCGCAGGTTGTGACCACTGTTAGTGCCAATATCAGTTCTGTTCCTGAATTTTACAAAATTTTCTTTTACGTGTGATACACAGCTTAGAATATATAAAGGTGGAGCAGTCAAAATTCCTAATTCTCTGAAAAGGAACCTGCATGTATGACGAGATGATTTAAAAGACATTGTACGTATAATTTTTTTTTGAAGTGTAAACACGTTGAATCGAGAACAATAATTACTCCAGCAGATAATACAATAATTTAAACAGGACTGCACATGTGCACAATAATACATTTTTAAAATGTGTATGTTTACAAAAGAACTGATAATAACTATTTGGTTTGAGAGTTACTATTTGATTAGTTGATATAGCATTCGGAATTTAAATTTACATTATGACAATCTAGACCTATTCTTCGAATAAAGTGGGAGTCTTCTGTTGTCCATGGACAGAAATTCCTCCTATTGAGAATGCAACTATTTAGAAATTACGACGTATTATTCCAAAATGTTTTGCAATAGTAGTTTTCAAATGCATTTTCAGCGTAGCATCCGTAAGTACTTTCGATGATTTATAATAGTCCTATACTTTTCGATAATGTAGCAAATACTGATCAATTTGCCTTAAGAATGTTCTTAAAATTTCATGAACGTAAAGAAATATTGAGTTCAATATCTTCATACAAGTATTTAGAGCTAATTTCCAAAGCCAGAGGCATTTTCCAGCCTTGGTTAAAAATATGTCTGTAAAGGAAAATTAATCTGTAGAAATCCATTGTGTGAACCAACGAGTCCATCTAGACGTCCAAGTTTTATATCCATGGATTGTTCTTCTGGAGCATTTATATAATACAGTTCACGATCATTTAAATATTTTAGGAACACGTATAAGATAAAGACATGACATTTTCAGAGCAGTGTATAGAACATTATATAATCACTGTCCAGAGTAGGATCCCAACACAATGATAGCTTAATTGAGTGTTTCTTGAAAAAAAGTGGTTTGAACAACTTTTACAGTCCGATCGAGGAGACTAGATGTAATTTTTTTAATTATTGAAAAATATACAGAGTGTATTATATTGTACGTCACGTCGCGTTTATAAAGGCAAAATACGTCGAAATGGAAGGGAAAATTTTCGATTTCGCCTTAGTCATCAAATTATTGTTATTAAATATGATTTGACCGAAACAACTACTCAGCGGGCAAATACCCCAACCTGCATTGGATTGTACCTAATAATGATATAAATAATGATAGATCGGTAGCCAATATCATTTGTCAATTCCTAACCAGACATAGACCGGTTTCGAACTTATTAGTTCTCCTCAGTATGCCATAGGTTATAGAACAAACAAATGATAGTGGCCAACCTGCTAGTCATATACTGACTAAGGTAAATTGAGTAGTGGTGAGAGGTATATGAAACTTCCCATATGATCCAAATGCTACTATCCGACCGACATCATAGATGTCTTTTGGCGGATAGCGACTTACGAAGCAAGTACGAGAGGCGACCTCTAGCCCAGGTGGATTAAACTACTGTTATTAAATATGATTTGAACGAAACAACTACTCAGCGGGCAAATACCCCGACCTGCATTGGACCTTCAAATCATGATAGATCGTTAGCCAATATATAATCCAATGTAGGTCGGGGTATTTGCCCGCTGAGTAGTTGTTTCGTTCAAATCATATTTAATAACAGTAGTTTAGTCCACCTGGGCTAGAGGTCGCCGCTTTCGGTACTTGCTTCGCAAGTCGCTATCCGTCACAGAGACATTTATGATGTCGGTCGGATAGTTGCATTTAGACCATATGAGAAGTTTCATATAACTCTCACCAGTAATCAAATTATTGTCAAAATAATTACAATTCTTTAGTCTAGTAGGTTTGAATGTTGAAACAATATCTAACTCTCAACGTGAATTATAATCTTTCACAGTCAACGTGAGATATTAATTGTGACAATTAATTTAGATTTTTTTGGGACTGGAGATTTAAATCCATGGAAAAGAAGTGCGGAACGCCCATAGGTTTATAGTCCCTGGAGTGGGTTGGAACCTTTGATATAATGATAACACTGACGAAACACCACCAAACACCATATACTCTACTCAATATACTCTATATACTACAGTATATTGTGTTTTAGTGTTTCGTGGAAAATTACGTCAGTGTGATAGGTTTATACTATTCAAAATAAGTTCTTGTAAGCATCGAGGATGATCCTTCTATCGGCACTCTATTAATTGCAGCATAATCAGATTTGTGGACCACATCCATCTAGTCTGCAGGAAGTCCATGTGCTGCTGATAGTGATACAGAGCTTTGGCCAGATTTTTGTAGATGGTTGTAGAGAACGTGAATCGAAATCCAGAATTTACAAGCAATATACTTTGGAGGGGCGAATCAACTTTTATCGAAGAAAGGATTATTATTTTGCATAATCTACACTTTTGATGTGACGAGAATCTTCATCAATATCGTCAAAGAGGTTTCCAAAGGCGATAGTCAGTAAATATCTGGTGGGCGATACTTGACACCTTGGTAATCGGACCACACATTTTTCTGATCACCTTACTGCTAGATATCGGGAATGTTTAACAGAAGATTTAAGATGTTCCTAATATTAGGCAGGATATTTGGTAACAACATGACGGAATTCAAGTACGTAATCGTATTCTACAACGATGAATTGAAAGAGGGATCAATTAGTTAACCCCTTTGATCACCTGACATAACACAAGTTAACTTCTTTCTTTGGGGATTCAGCAAAGAAAGTGCTTCAGATACTAATTGAAAATCAAGCGGGCATACTTCCCCAAATTCAAGAACCAATAGTATTAATATATGACAAATGCCTATTTCACTATTATAAACCCATATTTTTGTGGATGATTAGAGTTCGAATATTGGCTAGTGACTCTAGTCCCATCTGAATAAACCTTGATAAAAATGCAAGTTTATGTCATGTGAATTATTTGTATTGTATAAATTTTTATAAAACCATATAAAAACTAACTCGTTTATGCATTTTCTTTAATTATGTAATTTAAAAACCTTCCGAGTGATTAAAAGAATCGGTCGATTTTAAATCAAATTTCGTTTAAGATACAAAACTGTTTGCGAAAATGTAGTTGCATAGACATTCGAATATTCCCTAAAAAAACATATACCTACCTAATGCAAACTGTGTATTGACTTTTGCATTATTCTCACAGCCAGAATGTTATGCAGCGTTTTTAAAGACACAAGAAAGTCAACAATTTTTTCATGACCTTCTACCCAATACGCCACTACCTCCATAGCCTTTACTGACAATATGGCTCACTTGGCTTGACCATATTATTACAAAAACTTTGGCTAATAAAAGAGTCGTACTACCTTTACTATTGAATGCCAAAGGATCAGATGCTATTGCAAAATGCTCAAGAAGCTATTGTCAATCCAACTGTTCAAAAATATTTAGAATTTATACACTCAAACTTTTCACGAATCTCTCTCGCTATAGAACAACTTGTAATCAATGTGATGAATGTAGTGTTTGATGCATATGTATCACTTATCTGGAGACATCGCTGAAAACGTAAACAAAGAACAAGTATTTTACACATTCTATATGAAAGTATACTTTCACTTTTACACCTCCATTAGTCATTTTTAGAATCTCTGCACTACAAGGCAAGCCACTGATATATATTAGTTTGCAGTTATAGTTTAAAAAATATTTTGCTTTAATTGATATATAAATTAACTAGAAATTTCCCTTGTATTGACCATGTTTTTAACGTCATGACGCGCCGATATCCGAACTCTGCTTGTGACTGTATTAGGAGGTGTGTCATTTTTTATGCATTTTTCAAAACAAGATAATTATTTATATTCTTCTATGGTTTCAGGGGTAAACGAATTCAAATTTAATTGCTTCAACAATACATTAAACTGACACGGAAACGTAGTTTTGAAAATAACAATAAATTTGTTTAGCCGTTATGTAACCATTTGTATTCCAAGTGCTTTATTTATTTTTTCCCTAAATAATAAACAATTTCTACAAAACAACTTATTTCTGACTTTACTACCAGTGCCACTCATATTTATCGTATCACTGAATATTAAAGGCCCCCTTGAATTGCCACGACCAAGCGCTTTCCTTTTTTTTTTATATTTATCAGCTGGAGCATAGGAGGACGAAGTATACAGAACGATTTAATGAATAACTTGTCATCGTACGATAAATCACTAAAACGATTTTTCAAGAGAAAATCCACAATATCGGAATTATGATCACCTAGCACTTTTCTCAGGTTAGCCATTGTCTCGGCCATTGTTATTAATTATAATTTATAATTACAGTACACTCTATCATAAATTTAACATCATACGAATAATGAAACCAACTTCGGCGAGCGATTAATGGAAATAAAATTTTTAAAATAACGGTCCACAAAATTTATAATTCCACAAAATCTACTTACATCATTATACGTCAATCACAGCGACCTGTGGAGAGAAATGTAAACACCGACCCTTTATTTTGGGTTTAATTACCTACCCTATAAGTAGGTAAGTAACCAAACAAGCTATTCCAAGAAACGTTTCTTGGAATTTCCCGGTATCGGGGGGTTATTGGACCAAATCGAAGGTAATTTCAACATAGTGTATTACCTACTTGGTCAGTTGAAATTTTGCTTCACTTGTGAATAGTTGTGTGCTGAACAGTGTAAAATTTGATTCTTATTGATTTTTTAACAACTTCTGTAAGTTTAAAAAAAGTATATAAAAGTATATATGCAACTTTCTGCCATTTTGTAGTCAGTTTAGTATAGATTACAGCTATAATATGATTTTGTGCAAATATTTGCAAATTTGTATAAAAACCCTTTTTTCAGTATATACAAGCAAAAATTGGGGAATCTGAAACTGACGAATTTATGTTTTTTATAGGTTTTGTTCCTATTATGCTCAGGGAGAATTCTCTAAAACGGTGATTTGGAAAAATCCCCGTTCATCATCGTTGCTATATTGTCGACCACTTAAATTTATATTTTCTAAGGAAAACGAGGAAATAATTAAACAAGAATACAATAAATTTGAAAATTGTTTTAAAGATATTAAAAACATTAGCATGAGAATTGGCGAAAGAGAATTTAACGTAGATTTTAAATTTCACTTTACAATGACTGACCGAAGTGTATGCAATATTGTGACCGAAACAAAGTCTACTGCTACTTGTTATCTATGCGGAGAAACAGATGAAAAAAAAAAAATCGAAAAAAAAAAAAAGAAAAAAATTTTAAAAAAAAAAAAACCCCCCCCCCCCCCAAAAAAAAAGGGGCCCCCAAAAAAAAAAAAAAAAAAAGCAAAAAAAAAAAAAAAAAAAAAAAAAAAAAAAACCAAAAAAAAAAAATAACCCGGTTCCCCCCCCCCCCCCCAACCCCCCCCAAAAAAAAAAAAAAAAAACTTTAAAAAAAAAAAAAAAAAACCACAAAAAAAACCCAAAAAAAAAAAAACATAAAATTTAAATCCCCCCCCAACCCCCCCCCCCCAAACCCCAAAAGCGCCCCCCCCCCAAACCCCCCCCCCCTCAAAACCGACTCAGATGAATAAAACAGACTTGACTCAGTTTGTAGCGGATTCCTGAAAAATATAAATATGGATTGTCAACTTTGCATTGTTGGATTCGTTTCTTGGAATGTTGTTTAAAAATAGCATATCGCCTTCCTTTTTAAAAAAGTGGCGAGCTTCAAGGCAATTTAAGGATTTGAAAGAACAAACCAAAAAACAAATTCAAAGTGAGTTTAAAAAACAGTTAGGACTTTTGAGTCCTACAGCAACTTTTAGGCAATCCAAGAGACGAAATTGAAACAAACGAAAAATTGGGAATTTACTAAATTAGCTGAAAGGACTGTAATCAAAAATACGTTGGACAGACTAGACAATCAATTTAAACTAGATTCAAAGAGCATATGGCCCATCTCAAAACAAGGTTATGGTAGTTCCAATGACGGAAATACAGCTAGAAAATTTTTCGAGCAATATAAGTGCCAAAATTTCCGGCCTTAACTACTTTATAAATTTTACCTAATTTTGAGAATTTTGAACTGTAAGGAAAAAATTAATGTAAATAAATTTAACAATCTTGCCATGAACACTAGGGAATTGTATCTGCAAGAGTACTCATGGTATAATATCCTATGACTATCCATAAAATACTGGTTCACGGTTATGAAGTCATCTCTCAATTCACACACTCGAAAAAAGTCGCGAACGGAATCAAACATTGATTTGATGAATCGTTTGATCATAACATCAGATCCTTTACTAGCTTTCCACAGAAAAAATAATCTCCAAAAAAAGGAAAAAATATGGCTGACGGTAGCATTAAAGAGTATTTCGTGTTAACTGACGAAGTGGAGCCTTTGACAGCATATCATATCACAACTCCTCTTGAAGTTAGCGATGACAGTGAAAGTGATTCAGGGGCAGAATAGACACAGGACATTTTTTTGTTTATATTATGTAAATATTTCTGGATCCTAAGTATACTTTTACATCTCTTTCTCTGTCAACGTTTCTAATATAAAGTATAATTTATAATATTTTATAGTATTATATACATGCACGTTTACATTCACTATTTTTTTTTAATAACCTTACATTGTAAAATAAATATTTGTGGATGTAAATGTAGACTAATGTCGGACAATTTTATGATAAATAAATCATATGATACTACTGATTTTTTGGAGTTTTGATTTTTGTCCATTTGCCCCATAAGATCGCTGTACTGTGCGACGTGCGCTTGCAAGATCTTCCAATACATCATTTCGGTAGTAGAATATCGACGTATGTGTTTCCTGATTCACGCGCTGCTAAAGTGAGGACTGCACACCGTACCTATATATGGGAAACTCTGCTTACCTGCACCGAACAAAATTATCTTCATTTTCAACAATAAATAGACAATTAAAATCATATTTGTTGCAAATTTATATGTAGTATAATTATTATTTCAAAGGGAATAAATATAATTATTATTTGTGCCTGGTGTTGGGTCGGCACTGCCGACCCTACCGTCCCTGAAAAGCCGCCACTGTCTTAATTACACTATCAACACTACTTGTATTTAAGAACATCCTGTACGTTAAGGACAATAATCTTTTCTTTATAAGATAATTAAAGAATTTCACAAAATTATGTTTTTTCTAAATATTTAAATATAACGCCCTGTAAAATTATTTGCATGGAGAATTACGAATTAATATAATTAACGACATATCATTAAAAACTAATTTTCATTAAGGACATAGAATATGAAAAGGTGTTTACCGTTTGAATCTAAATGCCTTCTTTGTGGGACATTATGTAAATGTGAACAACCAATTACGAGAATAAAACAGAAGAACGAGGTGCGAGGTGCATTATTCCCAAGTAAGCACAATGCATTCTTTAAAATCACGGATTATAAATTCTCGACAAGAGCAAGTGATGGAGGAAAATTAGTCAATTGAATAACCCAAATAATCTCCGAAGCTCAAATTCCACGCAATCATAGCTAAATTGATTAGCTGATGACTGTAAAGCAGCAAATGATTAATGAGCCTGTTAATTCTGTATAAACATCATATTTGGCCGACTCGGTGAACTACGAGTGTGAGCAGGCATAAAGTATCGAGTGGGGTTCGCTTTGGTTCTTCTGCTCGCTGAAGTGCCTCGTCATGGAATTGGTATCAATCAGGCGCCAGAAAGTCAGACAAGGTAGCCCATGACACATTATGAAAAGATTTGCTTGACGTTTCTTACAAAACGAATGATAAAAAAACAGTCATTGTGAATATTTTGTAGTGTATAGAAATCAACCATTGTTCAGAATTTATAAATTATAATTCTGACGAATTCATCAAAATAAAATTGTTATATTCAACCTTGAAATAAAGACATTATAATTCAAATGAGACTAAATTAAATTTTTTTATTATTTTCCCACAAAGTAAATATAATATAATTTATTACATTGCGATTGATACTGGTAGATGGAGTTACCATTAACTTACTCTACACATAGAAACTTATGATTCTGAAATCTTCTTTGTTGACGTTGCGTGTAACTACTTCACACTGACGAAGACAATAACTAGAAACGTGACGGCCTTAAGAATGATTTCCATTTATTTTGTAAAAACCTTTTACAAGTGAGAAATCGTAAAAGCTTAATCACTTCTCTTTGTGTGATAACAAATTATAAATCATCAAAAAGTGTGTGGCAACTTCATTTAATCTTTAGTTTAAATAAATTGAGAGGATTGCGAATTTGACCCATTGTATTTAGGTATTGTTTTTAGTATTTCTTATTATTTCTGAATGTAATATAATATAACAAGTAGAAAAAAATGAAAATAATATATAGTGTTTCTGTAAAGTATGGAATAAATTCATTATTTATTACAACAAAAATATTTAGAAAACATTCTCGGAGACGTCGATTTTTAATTTTAATTGCGCACCTACTTTTTTAGGTTATGACGTAATTACTGTTTCCGTTATGACGTCATTGGTATATTTTTTAAAAGGAACACTCTGTATATTTTTCCATTGTTGGATTCTGCTTCATAGCATAGGGTCTAAAATTGGTAAGTTGGATGATACGGCCATTTAAAAAAAAACAAGCCAAAAAATAAAATAAACACGATTTTTATGTAGGCTGTTTTTGTTTTTTTTTTGATTTATTATTATTATCTTTGACAGTGAATCAGTTAATAATTCTTTACTCCAGTAGTGGTTTCTCAATAATTGTTGTCGATTTATTTTAATTTATAACATGAATGTATCTGTAAAGCAGAGAATTGAAATTCTTACGAAAATTATGCATGGTGATAGGATGCGAATTCGACCAGAAGTATGTAATTTATTTAATACTAAATATCCAGAAGGACCCACAACTCAATCGATGGTAAGTAAAATTAAAGAGAGAAAATTAGAGAGACTGGTATGGTGGAAGATTCACCCAAAATAGGTCGCTCAGATGTTGACGAGGATACAAAATTAAATATTTTACTGGCTGTTGAAAATCCACATGCCAGCGTTTGCCAGGTTAGTCGCGATTATGATGTTACTAAAACTTCAATAGATACAGTATTAAAATTAAAAAAGGCATCCCTTTAAGATTCAGCTTGTGCAAGAACTAAGTGATGAAGATTCAGATCGGAGGATACAATTTTTTGAAACAATGAAGAATATGTGCAATGGTGATCCTTTTCTGATAAGACATATTATTTTCTCCGATGAATGCACTTTCAAATTAAATGGTGATGCGAATCGTCAGAATTGTAGACACGGAGCAAGAAAAAACTCTCGATGGATGCGGGAGCAGCACAGAAAGTATCCACAAAAGGTAAATGTGTAGACGGGAATTGTACGAAATAGAACCATTGATTCCTGTTTTTTCAATAGAACTGTAAACGGACCAGCATATATTCAATTTTTAATGGGCTGTCTCATCCCAACGTTATTAAATTTATTCCCCAGTAGAATTAATCCTGGAAATGTTGACGAAAGCCTCTGGTATCAACAGGATGGTGCGCCTCCCCATTATGCATCAGGCGTTCGAAGGTATCATGACCAAATATTTCTGAACAGGATAGGTAGACGTGGGCCCATCAAATGACCACCAAGGTCACCGGACCTCAATCCATTAAATAATTTTCTGTGGGACTATCTAAAAAACTTAGTTTATAAAACCAAACCGGAAAACATTCTTTGATGATATTAATTCATTTAAATTGCATTTGACCTCTGTGGCCCCTACACGTATATTTACAATATATCGTCCAGCTGTATTGACTTTATGGTTTCCAACATCCCTAGTCAAAATGTGAATCTTGAATTACATAATCCAAATATCGCTGATCATTTCGCGCATATTTTAAAAATAAATTATATTGACCCTAAAGTAGATACCACCACCTTAATAAAAATTGAAACGCGAAGCTTAAATAAAAACAATATTACCAGATTACATTCGGAGCTGAATAAACAAGATTGAAGTGAAATATACTCTGAAAACGTAAATGAATCGGTTACATTTTTTATTGATTGTATAATATGGTGCTATAGTATCAGTTGTCCTGTCAAAAAAAGTTTTAATAAAAAATAACACCAACAATTTTAAAAAGGAGTGGTTAACCAATGAACTTATTCACCAAAAAATTAAATATTACTTAATTATACTACATACTTCCACTTTAATAGAAATTTACTTTAAGATATTTTGTGGTCAATTTTTTTAGCTGTTTTCCCCTTGTTGCTTTAGTTAAAAGTACTTTTAAGCAAAATAGTGCATGAGGTAAATTTACGGGTATTATTTCCGTAAATTTAAATATAAAGTAAAACCAATAGGTAAATTTCTATGTAAGTGTATTTTTCCAGTGAATTTTACGTCATAAATATCTCAATAAGTAAATTTGTCTTCTACCAAGTCGAGTTATAGCTAATTTTATGGGAAATGTTTGCTGGATAGAAAACATTTAACGTTTACTATACAAAAGTAGGCACCCTGAATAACTTTGCAGATAAAAACTTTTTTCAAAAATTGGTGAAACACGTCGACCTTGTTTCCAAGGGGGACATATTTTAATGTAATACTTGTATACTTATCATCATCCCTCTACCCTACACGGCCACCCTCTCAAAAAATTAAAACGGCAAGGGGGGTCGAGTGATACATCTTTTGAAAAGTCTTTCAATTCCCTACATAACTGTGTATTTTTTTTTAACTTTTTATCGATACGTTCTTAAGGAAAATAATTTTACTTTTGATGATTACACACAATCGAAATCGTTTAAAAAATCTAAAATACACGGCACTGGGTATTGAATTTTATAAAAAAAAAAACTACATTTTTTAGTGCTCTCAAATCAACACGAGTTTTTTCGACAAGAAACACTTTCCCTGTCCGTTTAGTTTTAGAATAATAAAAGAATCATAAGTATTTGGTAGTCCTTGAACATTAATTTGTTCACAACCAATTTTAAATCGAGATACATTTTACCACAGTGAGTTCTCAAAATGGTTTATACCCTTCAGGAGAGAACAGAAATTGTAAGCATTTATTTTAAAAACGATAATTGTGCTAGAGCTACGGAGCGCATATTCCATAGAAATCACCCAGATAGAAGGGTTGGATCTCAGTATGTTTTACAATTATTGACAAAATTTATGGAAACAGGTTCTGTAGGAAACAAAAAGCATGAACCTCAGCGACCGATTAGGAATGAAGCAGTCGAAGTGGCAGTTCTGGGTCATTTGCAGATGGACAATACTCAATCGATCAGGATACTTTCCTGATCGCTGAGGCCTCCCGTGTATTACGAAGCAGTATTCATCGAATTGTAAAGGCCCACAAATTTTATCCATATAAATTTAAATTGGTACACGAATTAAACGAAGATGATCCCGATCGTCGGCTTGAATTCTGTGAGACTTTAGTGAACAATTAAACGGGAATGCCAATCTACTATACAATACGTGTTTTTCTGATGAATCGACATTTCAGTTAATTGGGGAGGTAAACAGACACAATTGTAGGTGTTGGAGTGAAACTAATCCACATTTGTTCATGGAAACTCATACCCAAAGGCTTCAGATGTTAAATGTTTGGGCTGGCATCTTAGGGGATCACATTGTAGGGCCGTTTTTTATTCCTGGCAATTTATGTGGTGAAAGGTACCTCGATCTGTTAGAAAATAACATCGACCCAATGATTACGCAAATCCTCGAAGAAGACGATAATCTTTTAGAGTGCGAACTGTTTTTTTCAACAGGATGGGGCACCCCCACATTTTGCTAAAGCAGTCTGTCAATTTTTGGATAATCGGTTTCCTGAGCGATGGATTGGAAGAAGAGGTCCTGTGAAGTGGCCCGCTAGGTCACCCGATTTAATTCCCTTGGATTTCTTTCTGGGGCGACATTTGAAATCGAAGGTATTTGCAACAGAACCCGCATCTCTGGAAGAGTTACGTGAAAGAAATGTTCGAGAATGCCGTTTATGAACTCTAGATGTGTTCAGAAATGTTCGTACAGAATTTCAAGACAGATTATACTACCGTATGGAAGTTGGTGGGGGTCTTTTTGAACAATACATACGATAATTTAAACTGCTTCTTTTATTGTTATTTCCCGAATCTAAAATAATGAAACAATTATTTCTCAGGAACGAATCCATAAAAGTTTAAAAAATACACAGTTATATAAAGAATTGAAAGACCTTTCAAAAGATGTATCACTCGACCCCCTTTGCTATTTGAATTTTTTGAGGGGGTGGCGTTGTAGGGTAGAGGGATGATGATAGGTATACAAGTATTACATTAAAATATGTCCCCTTGGGAAACCAGGTCGACGTGTTTCACCAATTTTTCAACAAAATTTTATCTCCAAAGTTATTCAGGGTGCCTACTTTTGGTTGGGACACCCTGTATTGTAAGATTTTTCGTAGTTTTTGCCTTATTGATACTGTATTAATACATTTTATTTATATTTCATTTTCTTGGCTATTTATTTATTTGTCACACATAAAGAAAGATCTGTAAGACCTCTGGGGCCATTTTTAGTATAATAAATCTTAAGATCGTAATACTACACATGACTTAAGTTTTGGGATCCTCTTGAGGCTTACCTGATTTTTCAAAAATAAAAATATCACAGTTACTTTCTAATAAAGCAGGCCTGCAAGCCTAAACATTAAATTTAACTTGTTTTGTCTTCCACATCTATATTGCAGTCAATCCGGAGACACCCTGTATAATCCTGAAAATTTGAAAATTTAGTATTTAAAATATTATTAAGCTCCTAATTTAAAAAAAATCTACATAGTAATTTCCAAAACTGTCATTATTATTTATGAAATGTTATGACATGACTAACATAATGGGGTCATTTCACTTTTTTATTATTTATTTATACTCTAAAACACGTGATATTCCAGTGTCCATTGTTACTTTTTTATTCAAAACTTAAATTGTCCTAAAAATGTATTAAAATTTGAAAAATTTTACTCCTGCTGGTTGATATGGAAACATCGGTTTAAAAGTTAAGATATGCTCAGTAGAGCTTACTGTTCAATTTCTATTGTAGGATTGTGTGTTAACTTCATACCCTCCAAATTTATTGATGTGATAATTAACTAACAGTTGTTATACATGTTCTGTGGTTGTTATTGTTTGTCAAATGTTAAGTTGTTTATTTAATATTAGTGATGAAACGATTACGATGGCGAATACGATTAATCTGCGAATATCGAGGTTTGCCGATTAATCGTAATCGCCGATTAAATATACGATTATTTATACGACATGTAAATCTGTACGTTTGTTTAGACCATTATTCTGCATTTCATATAGAACAGGTGTGTTTTTGGTTTTGGTTAACTTAACATCAACAGAAACAAATTAAAAGCGCGATTTATAAGTTTTATATCACTTTAAATTTAAGTACTTAGATACCTGGCGTCATCTTAAGAAATAACGTGCCACTAATAATTTGCCACCGTTCGCGTGACTATAAATTTGTTTTTCAAACGCGAATAAACGAATAAAATGGAAATTTAAAATGAAATAATAAAATATCATAACCTGCTTTATTTAATTCCAGTATCAGAGCCACCACCAAAAAAACAAGCTACCATTGCAGAAGTTTTTTTCAAAGGCGTATAAGTATTCTTGTGATGATCCGAGAGCGAAAGAAATAACTAGGCTTATAGCTGAAGAAATATGTCTGGACATGGAGCCTTTGGACCACGTCAATAAAATGGGATTTCAAAGACTTATTAAGAAAGTTTGTCCACAATACGAAATGGTTTCAAGGACACACATGTGTCAAACAGTATTGCCAGATATGTATAGTCGAGTAAAAGCCAAAGTAAAATCTGAACGAAGCCATATTCCTTATTTTTGCATAACAACTAACTTATGGAGCAGCGATGCATCTTCGAATGTAAATGATTTCATGAGCATAACAGCACACGGTTTAAATAACAATTTTGTGCCACAGAATTTTAGTCTTGAAGTGATGCCGTTTGAAGGTGAGGCCCATACCGGAAGCAATATTGCTGATAATTTGTTTATTGCATTATCTGATTGGGAAATTACTGACAAAGTCAAATTAATTATAACTGATAATGCTCGGAACATGACAACTGCTATGAAAAATTTCCCCACAAATTGATCACCTAAGCTACATGGCTCATACGCTGCAGCTTGTATTACAGGATGCTATATTTGCAGACAGTGATGTTAAAGATCTTATACTCACTGCAAGAAAAATAGTGGGACACTTTAGTCATTCATGTAAGGCTGTAAAAATGTTGCAAGAGGCACAAAAACAACACAATATTACTCAGCATGTTCTCGTTCAGGACGTCCCAACTCGGTGGGATGCTACATATGTAATGTTAGATAGACTGAATGAACAGCGTGTAGCAATTCAGGCAGCTCTTCTTAAGCTTAAATGTCCACATCAGTTAAATATTCAACAGTGGGTTCTAGCTGAACAAGTGGTAAATATTTTGGCTTATTTTTATGATGTTACAAAGACATTGAGTAAAGACCACGTTATGCTAGCTGACGCAATTCCACTGGTAAACTCCCTTTTAGAATTGTACAGAAAAAATCAGATGAGGGTACTGTTAAGATTATGGCAGATAATCTAAAACTGCAACTGTGTGAGCGATTTAATAAGATCGAAGAAAATGAAAATTACATTCTAGCGACTGTTCTTGACCCACGTTATAAGGCCCGGTGTGTCTCGTCTCCAGGCCACTGTTCCAAAAGCGAAACAACTTCTTCTTTCTTCCATGGAAATTATAGCCCCAGAACAAGCAGCAAAGTTGTTAGTGTACCTTCTACGAGTGAATCTACCACCACATGCAAAATTTGGGATGTGTGTCAACAAATGATTGATGAAGCTAATTTTATTGTCAGCAGTTTTAAAGAGGAAATTGAGGGTTATCTGAAATCATCTAAAGAAAGTCACTCTTCAAATGCATTTAGCTACTGGAATGAAAATACTTCGTTTCCAACACTTAAAAAACTGGCTCTCAGATACCTATCCTACAAGCCATCTTCTGTGCAATCAGAAAGGTTATTTTCAACAGCAGGGCTTATTCAAACGCCTAAAAGAAATCGACTGAATCCCGAAAAACCTTCAGATGTTGGTTTAAAAAAAAATTAGTCGGCGTTAATTTTCAATATTAATTTTATTATTTTTAATCATTTGTTTTATGATAAAACAATTTTATCATTTGTTATGTCATTGTTAAGTTTAATTTGTAATAGAACACATATTATTTTTATGTATTTTTTTTACCTTAATAAATATATAAAATAAAGTGTTTTCAGTAGTTTTCACACATTTTTATTATTTTATTTATTAATTGTAATCGTAATCGTAATCGTACGATTACCTAACAATAATCGTAATCGTAATCGTAATCGTATAGTGATAATCGTTTCATCACTATTTAATATCTATATTCTGAATAATTTTATTATTGTTAATTCTGCTACACAAAATATCTAAACTAACTAACTTTGTGTTTTTTACCACTTCTAAATTCGATGCTAAAATAGACAATATTTTTAGCAAAGAACTCTTGAAATCCTTAAAATATAATTCAATTCTGGCAAATTTTCGCTACTAGCTTTAACAAATTTAGGCTCCATCATAAACAGAAAACAAAAGAAACCATTTATTAATGTTGACTTTAAAAAATTTGTCAATGGCATCAATGGCTTCCAAACATTGCATTGATTTATCATGCTCAGGTGTACATGTTCTACGTAATATAAAGAATTAGTTGGATTTCCAAAAACAGTTAGGTATGTAAGTTGTTTTTGTCACAGTTAGGGGTGGGCAATAATGAAATTAAGTTATCGATAATTAACATCCAAAAAGTATCGATATATTGACAATTCCGAATTATCGATAATATCGATTTTATCTATAATATCGATAATATTGATTATTATCGATACCGATATGGTCGATACTATGGATCATATCAATATCATCAATATTGGTATTGTCGATAACATCGATATCTATGAATATTGTTGATACTATTGGTATAATCGACATATATATTCAGTAATATCAATATAGCGATAACTTCGATATATCAATAATATTAATAACAGTGAACAATGAGTCGAAATTTTGTTATTTTGTTTTTAAAATCCTTAATAAATCAAAGCCTTCTTAAACTTTAAGAAGTTGCAATATTAAAGGTAAAATAAATTGAAGCTTTTATATTAAATACGAACTTATTTTAAAAAAATAAAATTTAACAAACGAAAATAAAAACAAAATTTGTGGCAAATAAAATCACATTGAAATTTCATATCCCCCAGGAAGCGGTCCCCTGGTATCTAAAAATAATATTGATCTATGTCTTTCATAAGATGGTAGCTTTTTGTGTAACAATCATGAATTAACATTCATAAATCTGACCCCCTTTCGAAGGAAAAAATTCACTTATCTTGAAATAAGTCGAAAACGGCGAATCCTAGTAAAAAAATTAGCTGCTATTAGCAATCAGAAAGCTGGTTAAATTCGCGGCATAACTCGGCATAAGTATCAAGTTCTCGACAATTTAAGAAAAAAGTTTCAATAAATATTTGTGGAAGATTGAGGCGTTTAAACAGTAGATCGACAACTTATCGATATATCGATAATAACAATATTATTATCGGTATATCGATAAAATTTGTCTATCGATAATATCGACATTATCGATAATTGTTCTAGCCCCAGATATTAGCGATGTTATCGATATTATCAGTATTATCGATATTATCGATAATATCGATATTATCTGTATTATCTCTATTATCGATATTCTCGATATATCTGTAAAATTTGGCCGGTCGGTAATATCGATATTATCGATAATTATCGGTATATCGATAAATTGTCCCAGCCCTAGTAACAGTTCACATGAGTATAACAAATTTTTTCATGAATTAGTCACTATCATACTTGCCTCATGTACATAAACATTCATAAGAATATTGCAAAATTTTATAAGGCCTTACTTTAAATAGTAGAACGCCTAAAACCAGCAGGAATAAAAATATTGTCTTATTGAAATGAGTATTGATCTAGACGATATTAAGTTAAACATCAAAAATCGAAAGACCTACATCTGTAGCTTCATTGTTCTAGGAAATAAAATATAATAAATGATAAATAGAAAAATTTACTTGTTTCTTTACGAAACACCAGTTTCCTACTTCTTAGAATAATTAATGGTACCTGCGTCGTTATCGACATATCAAAATGCAACTCTGTATAGAATGCAGGTTATCTTAAAATCCTAAAACCAACTTACCATTCACTTAATCATGTCATAAAAACATGCAGTAGCGGACGCAATCATTCATCTTTAAAAAATGCGTCGATGAGACGATGATGATGCTGAATTTTTGAGCCTCCGTCAATAGAGCACGATGACAGTTAATTTGGGGGCTGTAGCACAACAGTTGACAATCGGTATTTGGACTTATGACAGACGGTAACACTATAATTTATCAAGGCCCGCGAGGTGAAAATTCTCGCTCAGGTAGACGTGGGAATCATTCTTGCTTGCCTCCCGCTTCATTACAGCAAGTGATAATGGGTCTGTACCAACGGCTATTAGCGACAATTTCAATAAGTGCCCGTCAAGAATCAGCTATTATTATTATAGTTCATATAATAATGAAATTAGGTACTTTCTAATTCATAAATTTCCTATTAAAAATAAAAAGAATATTTTTACTAATTACCTGGTCTCAAAACCTCCTTTAAAAATTGCTATAAATGAAGATTTTAATGCTCTAACTTTCCCGTTGGCCGTTTTCTTCACGTTATTTTTTTTTGTTTTTTTTTAATTATAAATTTTTTTTAATTTTTTTTTTTGTCAATCAATATCTTCTAGTTTAGCGAGTTAAAAAAAGAAAGCACGAAACTGCGCATGCATTCTACTACCATAAAATCATTTTCTTTTTAAACTGTAAAATTTTTGAGTTGTTGTTCAAAAAAAAATAAATTTTAATTTAAAAAAAACATATAAAAAATCGACTGATAGAAAAAGAACGGAAAGATTCAGAGCATTAAAATCTTCATACTTATAGTATAGATTGTCATTATCATTATTGTTGTTACTAAGACATTGATTTTAGTCTGTCGGAATATTTGTAATTAATTTTTCTTTGAATTAATTCTTTTAAAAATTAATGAATGTTTTGAAAATCTCTGTTCTCATTTTTAACACAGTAAAATTGTTTTAAAGTGGACTTATCTATGGTGAAACTAGGTGTATTTTAAAGTCATTTTCTAACCAGAATTTTTTAGAATTATTAGTTATAAATGAGAAAATAACCGAACAATGCAAACTAAAAAGTTCAATTTAGAGTTACCAGTATTTATATTATTTAAAAAGAATATTTGGATATCCAGTAAAAAAAACATGTTATATGTATCAATTCAGTACAAAGCAAAATGCTGAAAGCGAATGTAACTCATTTTTAAGCTTATTTTAATTTACAAACTTAAATTAGATTAAGTTCAGGCTTAAAATTTTTTTATTTTTCAGCGATAAGGAGAAAGTGAGACAAACTTTTTTTACTAAAGGAAACTTTGCACACGAGAGAAATTTTTACAGTTACATAAAATATTTTTTGGCCTTAACTCTAATTCACAGAGTTAATAAAATTTGCATCCTATTTTGCCTCAGAAATATTGTATCTAAAACATTACTGGATATACCCCAAAATTATAAGAGAATAACGGGACGTCTTAAAAATTTTTGTTATTGTATGTATAATAAAATTTAAATCTCATACTTTTTAGTGTAATTTCTTTATTGATGCCTGATCTCTAGTAAGGACCTATCAACAGGACTTTTAAAGTTGTCACTCCTTCCTGTTCTGGTCACCTTCTAGAAGATTAAAAGGCCCTGTGATGCTAATATCATAGCTTATAATAAAAATAAACCGCTGCCAATTACTTGGGGATCAGAACTTCTTCACCGTAGTAAAATTCAACGTGTGGTAGAGTTTATAATAAAAGTATATTTTGACATTTCAAAAAAGTCACATTTTTTACGTTTCAAAAAAGTCACATTTTGATGTTTCAAAAAAGTCACTTTGATGTTTCAAAAAAGTCCAATTTTTTGACGTTTCAAAAAAAGTCATATTTTGACGTTTCAAAAAGTCACATTGGTGGAATGTCACTAATATTCTTTCTAGACTAACACAATATCTTCCTTGACCTTCAGAATATGTGTACTAAATTTGAAAGCTTTATTTCAAAAACTATAGCTGCTATCGCGATCCACACAAACACACATACAGCAGACACATATAGAAAATTTTTTCTTTCTGAAATTTTGTGTATCGTCGAGATTGTTCAGAAATGCAAAAAATTTTTTCACGAATACATAACTCCCTCACTTTGAGGGGTGAGGAAGTAATTAAAGTATGTTTATAAAAATGCAAATTCTATGAATCCACAGAGTTTTGGTGGGTCCCACTTTTTAATTCACTTTACTTACTTACTTTTGGTTCTTAGTATGAATAATATTATATTCTAGAATTAAATATTTCGTTTGTCTCTAAGTTAATTATTATCTTAAATTGTCGTTTCTGTTGGTACAATTAAATATATCGTTTCTTATGTTAGTAAGATATATTTGAATGTCAACTGTCGCATCCAGAGCTTGTTGCTTCCAGGCGCCAGAGCGTTTCTATGATAATGTGTAATGTCATTCCATTAAAAACCATTTAAAATTTTCTACTACTTCTTCTTTAGTAGCGGCTTCACACGGGATTTTCAATGTGGTAATTGCAGGCAAATTAAGTTATTTTTAAAAGTACTTACCGGTACCATGCCGCTTGCACAACTACTTATTCCAGCATATACAGATTTCTTCATATCATTTTAGGTCTTAATTGGCACATAGTTAGAGATAAAGCTGCTAAAACGTGAATATCATAAATAATAATGAGACATTTTTCTAATAAAACCAAATAATAATAAACGGATTAAAGCAAATATAATTTTATGCTGAAAATGCTTAATTTTTGTTTTAAAAAAATATTTGTTTCCACAACAAACTCTTTAACTAGATAGGTTTCTCTTAATATTTAATTCTTCACTTTTTCTAATAAATGACTTTCTAAGATGTTACACAAAAAAATCTACAGTACAGAAAGAACCAATTTAGATATTTTAATAAAATATTGAGATTCTTATAATTCAGATCATGTAAAAAATTATAAGACAATCTTTTCAGAGAATCCAGCAGAATCCCTGTATTAATAATCAGCTTAAATAGAAGAAGAAGAAGGTCTTGAAGAAGAAGAGGTTAATGATGAAGACAAAGTATGAGAGAGATTAAACATGTTTACTATATAACGAGATGGACATTTACAACACAAGTAGTGTTGTTTGATTGTTTTAGGCATAATTTGTGTTTCATTTGTTTATTTAAAATTATTATACAGAGTTTAAAGAATGACCATAGAGATTCTTTGGCTAAAAATATGAAAATTTAATTGAACGTGCTTCAGTAAATTGTGCTTAATTAATGAGAAGTAGAAATATTCCTTTTAAATGATTTTTTAAATAAATCAACAACTACTTGAAGGATTAAGTGCAAAATCAGTACAGGCCAAGTTTGTTGTGGTGTGAAATCATAAATTCATATTAGTTTTTGATCTAAGTTATATAGGGCGTCCAATACAATACATTAAATGATAAAAACATGATCTATTTTTTTTCAGAATAGCTGCACGGACACTTTTGAAATTATAATATTTTTACTAATTCTAGTTTAAAAAAGTTATACTTGCCTAAAGTCGCTAAAATCAAGCGTTTTCAAGATATTTAAAAATTAAATGTTTACTGAATACTACATACTACACAATATTTTCATTATTTGCACCAAGTGGGCTTTTGAGGGCCATAAAGAGGTAAAGATATATTTAAAAATTTTGAATTTTATTCCTATAATGTCATCCGACTAAGTTCGCACTGAAACACAAACAGGCAGTGAAACTAGGACCATACTGTTGTGTTGCCAGATTTACCTATTAGCGTGTCCCATGTCTCTAGTTATACCATATTTATTTCATTACAGTCATTATCATTACTAAACTTTAACATTTTACATTAAAACATCATGAAGCATCTTTGAATTACATCTTTTAGAAATCAATAACACACGCCAGAGAAATTTAGTGTAGAATTAAACAATTCCCAATAGGTTAAGTTGTAAAATACGTAAATATTTACATTTTATACTGTATACAAAGTAATATAGTCTTGAAAAGTATATGTTAAAGACTTGAAAACATGATACAATTGCTATTACCGGTTTGCCCAAAGAATAAGGCACATTATATCATTGGTTATTGAACTAACAGCAACTATAAATTACTATGAAACTTTATAACTTAATTTTGTAATGGTAAAAATGTTAAATGGCTACCACTTATAGATATACATATACATTAAAAATAAACTTTAAATCTAGTGGGACATCCCCATTGTAGTTTAAAAATTCATCAAAGTCGTAAGATACATTTTCGACAAGAAATTATTCTAATATTTTATTTAAAACTTCTAAAATCTAAATTTATTATTGCCTTTAGCAGTTTGTTAATTATGGCATACCATAGTGTTGAATGGAAGACGCTCAAATAAGCTATTTTTACCACTAGAGTATATAATATTTCTAATAAATATAATGCTTTATTAAGTTTTTTAGCCACCAAATTTCCCTAGTGTGCCCAGACATCTAAATATACTCCAAGACTCTTTGCACATTCTGGATTTTGTGCGCCATCTAAATTAAGATATGATAATACCATGCTTATGGTTTTCTGTTATTAAGTGAAATATTATTGGCCGTGAACCAATTTTGAAAGTCTGATGTTTTATTAGCCATGCCATCTAGTAGCCTAAGATACCCTAATATCTTGTTTATTATTATTGTGGCATCATCATAAATATCATTATAATAAAATGGAACAACTTAAATTGTCGGAAGTTATGTCATTTATATAAATAATATATAAGTCCGGGCTAAGTGTCAATCCCTGTGGTATACCACATTTAATTATTAATAGGTCAGAATCTACTTTATTAAAGAAAATGATTTGTTTTCCATCTTAAAAAATAGGATTTTATTAGATTTACACTTGTGTCATTAAAATTATAATGCTGTAACTTCTCTAATAGTATAATGTGAGAAATACATTCAACCGCTTTATTTAAGTCACAAAATTATTTCTGGGTAATTATTATTTTCAAATCTGTTCACAATATTATCAATTAGTCCTAAAACAGTTAGAGAAGTTGAGGTTTTTTGAGAAGGATTTTGAATATTTTGAAAATTTTACTGGTTATAATGATATTGGCAGATAATTTACCGGATTGTCTGCTGACTCTTTTTTATAAACCAGTATTACTTTATTAATTTTAAGAAAGTATGGATGTGTGCCTTCTCTAATACACATATTAGATAAAGATATATAGCGAAATATCAAATACATGTTTACTAAATATTTAGATATATTCCCTTAGAGTTAGGGACTATTCTTGTAATACAGAAATTTCCGTAAATAAACATATTTTTCAAATAAAAAGCGCACATGTAGAGAGTATAAAAAACAGGAATGCCTGGGAAAGAGAAAATATTCAATTGTCCGAAACAGTTCCTGAAATAAAGGAAATGCTCTAAATGAAATAAGGCAGCAGGAAGGACGTAATAGGGCAGCGGACCGTAATGTGATGTGCCGTGTATTGAAAGCACTTGTAGGTCGTATTATTTTTGATCCGGCATGTTTTATACGTGGACCGGTGGCCTATCCGCACGTGCTTGACACGCGTATAATGTAAACCCATTCATTAGCGCAACCACACCGAAAATCTGAACTACATGTTCACGATTCACCATGCACCCTCTACGGTTACCGTTCGCTCATCAAGGGTTGTTCGACGTTGGGTATTTTTACTACCCTACACTTTTGTGAAAATTGGATTCGTTATGAGCTTTTGATAGACATAAGCACTGATTTGTGATGAAGTAGATACCGCCTGAGGCTACTGTGTGAAAACGAATTAAATAAATTTTACTTTTTAAGTAATTTTGACGTGTTTAAATATGAAAAATTAATTAAAACTTCCAGTTTGGTTTCCTTTTTCTCTGTATCTTTTCTAAGAATCGCCTTGTGAAAGGAGAACATCTATCAGTTCTTTAGGTAAAACATCGAATTATCTCAAGTAAAGAACAATAAGAAACAGGAGTCAACTAAATAGATTTTCAGTAATGAATTTATCATGAAACCAGTAAAGCTTAAGCTTTAGGTCCCTTCTCAGGTGGGAGGAAGTAAATTTGTGTTCATATCTTCTGAGATTTAATGCGTGTTGGTATCGATGTAAAAACTGCATTTTTATTAAAACCCCATTAAGTTTTTCAAATTTGTTGTTGTTGATATTCGTTAATTGTAATTGTTAGTAATTTGTTAATTTCATTAAATTTTAGAAAAATTCATTAAATCGGTAATGTCAATAATTAGAAGTTTTTTACTGTGGTAAATTCGACAAAATACTAGCTACAAGTTGTATAAAATTTCTCCGTCCAAATTCGAATATGCACCTTAAACAAATTTCCTTAATTACCCAAAACATCAAAAAATGACATGCGTTTTCAACAATAACTGGTTGAGCAGTTATTTGCCTATTGTAGTTTCTGTATTAATATTTCTCCTAAACACATGCGATTAAAAAAGATATGAACTTTATGAATATATGAACATAAGATTTATATTTTGTTAATTATTTTTCTTTTGTTTCGTTTCACTGGCACTGTTTAAGTACAGAACAGTTTGTGTCATAAAAGAAATAAGACTATTTAAAAGTTGCTTCTTTATTCATTAATTAATCATTTCCCTTAATTTGGTAATATATACAGGGTGTCCAATTTGAGGGGCAGAACTTTAGGAGGTGATAAAACAAAAACTTAATGGTAGTTTCGACGGAACACGTTAGATTCTTTACCAGAGGCATATCCTTGGGAAAGTCTAAATATATTTTTGAATATTTCGGTGAATTTTGATCATAAGAGGCTACTTGATGAAATACGCCAAACGCACTGTTCTCGGTAAAAATTAAATAATAAGTTTTGTTATGTTCACCAAGGTTGTTGATGTCAATTTTTTTCCGAGCTTAAGTCTATTTATCTCCAGAACTAATCATAAACTTTGTACAGATTCTGCTGAAATCAATATCAACATTTCTGAAAATGCCTAGTTAGAGAGTGTTATTTTTTCCAGTTCATGCGTCTTTCGCTTGCAACAAACTTATATTCACTTGATTACTTCATAATTTATTATTTCGTTTTACTCTACTACAATAAATTTCCTCCAACTTGGAAGAAAAATGTCTCAAAATTTTATTTCTGAATAATGAAAGACTTTAAGGAATATGGAGGAAACCATGAAGAAATTCGAGTAAAATAAATATACCACAGAAATTAGACAATCCTCGATTCCAACGCCAAAACTGTCTAGACGTAAATTACACTAAGAAAAACGTGGACATACAACATTTCTCATCGATATTGCCAGTGCAGGTGCTGGGATTCGAACCCACAGCTACGATAGAACGATTTCTAGTCACACATGCCATCGCGTGCTCTAGCCATCGGGCTGGTTTTCAAAATTACAGTAATAGTACGATGCTCCCTCTAGTCAAGTTCCTCATCGTGTTATAATGGGCTCTGGAGATAATGGAGTATTTGGTAGAATTTCATGAAATAACCGTACACGACTTGGTGCTTTAAGAAAAACTTTCTTTACACTAGATATCAAATTGTCAACATTAGGGTAGCACTCCCTAATAGTTTCAGCAATCCTATGAATCCCATGTGCTAAACATGTTACATGAAGTATATTTTTCAAAATTCTTCCAGCAGCTTTCATATAATTCACTCCATCGGTAAGAAATAATAAGAACTTGTCCTTATTTTCTGCATATTTGTCACCCCAAAACTCTTGTTGACTTCACTACATCCGCCATAGTGCGAGAATTTGTAGTTTCTAAAATTTTAGAGGTGATCAAGTGTCCGCTCATTGAACAATTTCCCCCCAATGCACCCACTAAAATATTCGCTACCTTAAACCCACAAGCATTGGTGGTTCCGTCCGCTCTAAGTTAGATGTACTTCCCATTTTTCAGAAGAAATTGTCTGTCTAATATTTTTCACTCTTCGTTGATAAATATTTTATTCTTAGTGTAGACTCCGAAGGCACGTTAACATTGCTATAGTTGCCACTAACACATTTTTTCCAAAAATTGCCTAAAAAGTGGATTGTCTAGTTTCGACCACGGTATGTTACATCCTATCATAAATTCCACTAAATCTAAGTTAAAATTACGATGCCTGTCACCGAAAGTAAAGCCACCTACGCTCCGTATATGGTTTTCTGAGGAAATATGTCTATTAATATTTGTGTTGCATGACCACGAAATTGCCTTGTCACATCTAGTGCAATATAATTAATTGTCTACCATCATATTGTAAATTGACAATATCACGAATCTAAGAATTTACTGTAGCTTCCGTCGGTTTAGTATGTTGCGATATTTTAACTACACATTTTTAATACCTACGTCCAATTGAATCCACTTTATGCAATATACTGTTTGATCGTGTTATGTTTTCTCTCCACCCCACGCAGTAATGTAAATTACCAGTATACTGCAAATTAAAAGAATCTATTACTCATTACGTTTTTATTTAATATAGTGCATTCTCCGACAAAACTAAGTTACGTATTAACATTGTAAAATTAAATAAAATGCACTTAATATGTTGCATGACTTTCTTTTTGTAGTTTAGGAATATTTCAGTATGTGTTTACAATACATTATATTTGTAAAAGCCGTACCTGGAATCCGATCGGTAAATCCGACCTCTGATTATAATAAGTACAACCAATTCTGAATAATTGCATTTTAAAATTAAAAGCATGAAAAGTTGACAAGCGGTGAAAATGTAACGGTGTAAATTTAAAAGATTTCATTTTGATTTTGTTTGGCTTAAACTATTAATTTGCTTGTTTTGGGACTGTATTTGTAATGATCACAATACAACCGTGGAGAGCATTCACGTGGCGTATGAAATACGGCAGCAGAGAACACTGGCGGGCCCAAAATCAACAAGCGTGCAAGTGCAATGTGACACATGCCGTCATTATTCTGCCGGATAATATACTGCACTAATTGGCGAGGGTCGATACGCCCTCTCAATGTTCGCTCTCCCGTTATATCGTGGCCGTGAAAACGATCCCCTGGGATATAATTATTGAGAATCAGAAAGCATATGGTAATAAGTCATACGGATCTGGCAACGTGAAATGGAGCTGGAGCACAATTCACCCTCGCAGTATCGGATTGCCTGAAACAAAAAATACAGAAGAAGATCCTTTGATAAAAAATCTAGTATGCCGTATATCAAGTATTTTAAAAATATATATATAAACGTGTCCATAAATGTCAAAGGTAAATATTAATTAATATAAGTATAACTAAGAATAAAACTTCATTACAATTATTAATACAGAAACTGCGAAGAAATCTCTTTTTTTTTTTTGAGACATTAAATTTACATATTCATTCGTGCTCTGTAAGAAAAACATTATTATTTCTTATTTAAAAATAAAAGAAAACAGTTATTTTTCAGTGATAGTACATACATAAGTAACATTTTAAGTCTTATAAGAAACGTAACGACGTCGTCACAACCTAAAATACGACTTGCATTTAGACGTGACAACCTTGCTACAACCCTTTTATTACCAAATTTGGATGATTGGGAAAGGATTGTCAGGACTTTTCATATGACTTTCATGTGACTTAATTGGATATGACCTTTATAGAACTATTAGTTCGTCTCCTAAGTATTGATTGTGATATTGTCATGTAGAGGTTGTCATAGAGTCATTATAAGGTCGTAACAATCTTCGATATGACTTCGATACGACCTATGATCTGATTTTTTGTTCAAACACGACAAAATAACGTAACGATTCAGTATCTATTGTATATATTTTACCCATACGTATGTCTTGTATTCATCCATTTATAGTAGCGATAAATGAAACGTCAATAATCAAACTGTATTAAGTATGAAACTAAGTACCTACGTAGTGTTATTATACGAAAATGTTAAATGTTTAAATCGATTTCTAGTTACGTTATAATGCCAAAACTGCTGGGATTTTTTTATTGTAAAAGTGGCAAAGATACTCCGAAAAAATACAACTTGCCTTCCAAATAACGAAAATCAAAGAAAATTTAAGAAATCATAAAAAACAAACTTATTTTAAATATTGGGTTCAAAGGGTTAGAATGTATACATATTTGTAGAGCATGATAATATCGAAGAAATATATTTTCTCATCAAATGTTGAAATTAATTATTGCGTACTTGATGGAGTGTACGTTTTTTAAACGACATAATTAGTTTGATTTTTTAAGTCGAATTTTTCGGCATGAAAGGTTGAATGGACATAACATTTTCAACGTGTCTTAACGATGTTAATTTAAGTAAATACGATATTCGTTTCTAAAACAAGCTATTTATTAGTTATATTCATTAACCAATGAAACTTCATAAAAATACGGAAAGTATATAGAAAAATAACTACTGGGTTTCTGGTCAACGTGTAAATGTTAAAATTAACTTGATTCTTATATGCATCTATTCGTTATTTAAATGTTGAACGATATAATATTTTCAGTGGTTTGTATAATATGAGTGATTGCGGTTAACGTGAAATCTATACATTTTAAAGACGTTAACTTTATTAAAAACAATGATACTAATTAATTAAAGCCATTAATCAACGAAACGTTATAAAAACGCCAAAAATTAGTTGACAGTAACTACTAAGCACCTGATGGACGTTTTTTAAACGTCACAATTAACTTGTTTCTTAAGTGACATTATTTTCAACGATTTGTCTAATACCAGTGATTGCGATTAACGTGGACTTACGCATTTTAATGACATTAATTCAAATAACAATAATGATACTACTAAGTTAAATTCATTAACCAATGAAACGTCATAAAAACGTCAAAATCTAGTTGAAAATAACAATTGTGTACATAATACTTGAGCATGCGCATTCTATATTTAGCTTGTCGGCCTAGCGGAGTAGCGATAAATTCAACCTCGGGTGGTGACTGATATTTCAGAAACGACGCCATTTGCCTTTTACCATTTGGCATTTTGCGTAAGCTATTAGTGTTAGTGATTACTCTAGATCAAAGGTAAGTTTATCATATAAATGTATTAACTTATTATGTTGAGAAACACTATATTTTATTGCACATTGTAAACGAAATGGTCATTTGCTAGATACTTATATTAGTGTTAATTTGTATGCTATTTTTTTTTTTTATTAGAAATTAGATTACTAAATGTTTTCTTAAAATTTTGCAAGTTACCAATTTCAGTTGAGGAACCGTTACGTATTTTTCACATATTTTAATACTTCTTTCCTATAGAAGGAATTAAATCTAATAAAATTTCAAAATTGTACCATATTTAAAAAGTAAATCTGTTGATAGAGTCCAACAAGAGAGATTCTCAATAAAGAAGAATTTATACAAGAACCGCCTGCTCAACGTTTCCATGTTATTGAAGGCATCACGTTAAAATTTGTTAATATTAACTAACTATGAAGTATTCAGGTTAAGTTTAATAATGCACTAAAAACTTTTTTATTTCAGATTTGGTTCAGTTAAATTACATGTTGCTTTACGCCATATATGAATAGGCGCAGATTTTTCATTAAATACCTAATGGAGAATGCATAATCAAGTGGTTAGTATTAACAAAAAAAATACATCAAACAAATAGCGATATATTTTTCGAAAGCCCCCCCCCAAAACCCCCTTTGGGCGCGCCCTTTCCCGCGGGTTTTTTGGGGTTTTTTTTGGGGTTTTTTAGGGGAATAACAACAATTTGCTCCGGAATTACCGGCCTTAAAAGACATAGGGTATAGAACGGAGTTTGAAAAAAAAACGAATTTTAAATAAAATCTTAAATGAATCTGTCACTGTGGTTGAAAAATCAATAGTAATCATCCATCATGGTTGGGTCTCATCGTCCTTGATAACGAACTTCCATTGTCCTGATATCTTGATGAAATCTTTCTGCTTCCTCGTCGTTTACCGCATCCCGTCAGCACCCAAATTTTCAGGAAAAAAATTTAAATGAGAATGCAGAAAGTGAATTTTTAAAGACATACGGCAACTAAGCATTTGGTACGAATCTAAAGTTCGCTTGCTTTCTAGTTGCTTGTAGGTCTCATCCTTCTTGTTCCCCAAAAATCGCCTGACTATGCCTACAAATGAGTTCCAAGTTCTGAATTCCTGTCTGTTGATTGTTCCGTTAAAATCTGCATCGTTAAGCATTTTCTAATTTGAGGACCAATAAAAATGCCTTCTATAAGTTTGGCGTCACTTAATTGGGGAAATAGTCCTCTTAAGTATTTAAATCCTTTACCCACTTCATTCATAGCTTTCACAAAATTGTTCACGAGCCTAAGTTTAATGTGAAGAGGTGGCAAAAGAACATTTTTAGGATCTACAATGGTACATATTTAATATTACTAGTTCCTGGTTCAAATTCTTTCCTTTCCGGCCAAATTTGTTTCACATAATGTTCTTTTACTACACGACTGTCCCACAAACAAAGAAAACAGCAATATTTTGTAAAGCCTCCTTGAAGCCATACTAAAATGGCTGTTACTTTTAAATCCCCGCATATTTGCCATTTGTATTTGTTGTAATTAATTTTATTTAAAATGGTACTCATACTGTCATAATCATCTTTCATTGTTACTGAATGGGCAATTGATATAGATGGTTTTAAATTTCCATTATGTAGCAATACAGCTTTTAAACTGTATTTGGAGGAATCTATGAATAAGCGCCACTCAGAAGGGGAATGTTCGATATTAAGTTCCTGCCTTAAACCGTCAATACAATTCACTGTATTTCAATTGTAAAATGCGAAAATGTTGCATTCCTTTTTCTAAAAGTCGTAATCTTTGTTTCTTTAGCCAATAAGTTCCACTCCTTAAGTCAGGAACCAAGAAGTTCTGCTTGTTGTTTTGACAGCCCCAAGTCACGTAAATCATTCAATTAAATTAGAGCAATTAAGTGAGGGTCACTAAAACTTTCTGGAATATACAAAAGGATCAGCATACTGATCTGGGCTGTCTAAAGAGTCGTAACTATTTCCATTACCTCCCAAAACAATATTTTGCCAATCTGAAGGGGCAGTTGGCACTGGTAAGTCTGATGAATTGTCAGGAACAGGTCTTAGGGCTAATGGCAAATACAGATTTTTGATTTTTTTGTTTTTTCTTTTTTGGAATATCCTTCAGTTCTTGTTACACAAAAGTAGCAATCATTGAAATGATTGATGGTTTCTCGCCATACCATTGGAACCACAAAAGGTATGCTTTTCTTTTCCCTTTCATCAACTGCACTAGTGACGCTACCACTCACAAAACAAACGTGGGGGAGACCATTGCTTGTCTTGACCTCCGACTAAAACTCCGAAATATAGAAAATAAGCTTTTTTCACATTTTCAGACAATGGTCTCGCTTGTGACTTCACAAAGAATTCTCCACAAATGTAAGAAAACTTGTCAGGTGAGGTTTTGCAACTTCGGCGCGTTTGATAGGACATTTTTGTCGTAATAGAGTTATGTAGAGAAATGAAAACACTTTCTAACAGATACAATTGGGCACTTGGAAGGTCAAAACAAGACTGATACTGAAAATGTCCCACCTTACTTTAACTTGCTCTTCTAAAATTGTCGACCCATCATAAAATTTATTCCCTGACAATATAATAGAGTCTATTGTGTACACACAAAAATGGTAAAGTGTTTCCAATATGAATTGAAACAGCATAAAAACGCCAACAACGGGAATTTAGTCATATCCATGAGCGTCGACCAAATTATCTTTTAATTCTTTAAAATAGATCGAATATTTTTTTATTATTTTATATGAGTTTATATGTATGTACAATACCTATAATAACCTTTTTATTTATTTACTTAATTGTTTATTTATTTATATTAGTTGAATAAGCAATTTTGATGATTGAATAAAAGTTAAGAATCTTACTCACTTATTTAATGACATTTTCTACAAACTGTAAAAATTGATATTGAGTCTTGTATAAAATGTCACCATCCGGCAAAAATCAACGTGGAGGTGTGAGTATTTTTTGTCAGTATAGGATAGAAATATGAAAGGTGTTAGTATGATGGAATGTTAGAATTAAATTAGAATTAAATATCTTTTCCAAATAAAATATAACACAACAAATAAAACAAAAGGAAAGAAATAAATAAATATTTGCATTTTGTTAGAAACTCAAAAAATCAACTCTATAAATCTCTCAACCGTTCATCGACTGAACGTAAAAAACGTTTAAACAAAAATGCTGCGTGGCAATTGAATCACAAAAAACAAGAAATAAATATTTAAAATTTATTAAAAACTCAAATAAAATCAATTATAAATCTCTTGAACCGTTCAAGCTAAGTTGCTTCGATAAGCGTAAAAAAAACATTTAAACAAAAATATTAAGTGGCAATGGAATTATCAGAAGAATATTCTGAACTATGTTTCTTTATAGTGCCCCAAACCATTTCGATCGGATTAAATACGCAATAATACGGTGGTAACCGCGCGAGCGTATGGCCGTGTCTCTTACAAAGATCATCAACTACATATTCGTTTTTAAAATTATGCTCCTTTATACGTTTTAATAATTCTTTCTTTATCGGAACCTTTTCAGGGATGACCGTATTTTTATTCCTCATAAATTTTAAAATGTCTTCCTTTTTGGTACTATTATTAGGTGTTTTATGTAATAAACGCGAGTGATACGAAGCATTGTCCATAACAATGACCGAATTTGGAGGAATGTTAGATAGAAGCTGTTCAGCGAACCGTTTTCGAACAAATCCGCAATCGTGTCTTCATGATAACCAGCAGAGGATTGTGTTATGTTTTTGGCGGACAAGAGCAATGCGTTGGGTACAAAACCGTATTTTCTTCCAGCATGAAGAATTATAACGCGCTTTCCTCTCGAGCAAGGTGTATTCAAACTACAATTTTTAGAGTCATCTACCCAACCGTACTGAACAACATCGTGTGTGTCAAACCCGGTCTCATCGAGATATACTATATGCCTCATTTGATTCACGGTATTCTTTCATTTTATGTAAGTATTCCCGTCGAAGTTCAACGATACGTCGCGATTCCATTATAACCATTCGATTATCTATTTTTTTTGTGTTTAAAGCAGCAATCTAATAAAATACCTCGTAGCGTTTCTAAAGATTTATAATTATAATTCGGATAATCACGTAATTTATCACGAACCGTTTCTAAAGTTGGTACTTTATTTTCCTCATAGAAACTATAAACCGTTCGCCGATTAACGTCTTTCGAGGTATCGTCAATTCTACAAAATTTTAGTTTTTTTTCCTTTCCGCTTTGTAGAGTGATCTATAACATCCCCTTCCTTAATAACGCGATAAATCGTAAAAGTCGAAAGTTTAGTTAATTCATGAATTTTCTTTACAATATCCCTATCTGTCGTTCCAATATTTTCTCTCTTTAAACATTCATAAATATTTAAAATAAGACGCTGACATTGAACATGTAAATCCTTGTTCTTATTAAACCAACTAGTTTCAATTAACGGCGCCACCGGTTCAATATTTTCTTCAGATAATTAATTTTCATGCGTTTCAAAGGGCCTCCAAAAAGCCATATTAATAATAATAATTAATGCAAATATTGAAATATTACTAAAACCACTTAATAAGATCACTAAAATGCTATAAATACCTCACAGAAAATAATTCTATTTATCCAAAACTATTACATGAACTACACTGTAGGGTCAATATAAACAACTAGTCCAGTAGTCTATTAAAATCACGACTTAATTCGTCAGAGTTCGGACACTACCACCCGAATTTCACATCTGGTCCGCTGCATTGCCACATTCTTATATCGAATGTAGTGTAGAGGTAGGTATCGTTCAATAAATAAAAGCACGATTTGCGCTCTATTTATTTGACAATAAGAGTGGAAATGCGCCTTCCTGGTATAAACACTTTAGACTGAAGTGTTTCAATTCATATTGGATAAACTATACGTATTAGGACTTGTTGGTTATTTTTTCAGTTAATATGGAGGTATTAACCATATAAAAGCAGTCGTGTTAATTAATTAATTAATTAATTAATTAATTAATTAACTGTATTACAATAATTGTTAAAACTAAAACTGTTAAAGTTAAAATTATAAGTTTGTAAATATATTGATGTATTTTATTCAATAAATTAATTCAAATGTTACTGGATGCGTAGTACTTTTACGTTCTAGAACGTAAAAAATAATTCGTGTCCTATTTACGAAATTGATTCACTTCGCCCATTAAAAACAATGAAAATATCAACATTTTTAGACAGTTTTCGAAAAATGAAAAACTATAATATGGCCACTATTAATTTACAGTTGAGAAGTTCAAATTATTTTTTACTAAGAAAGTATCAATTTTTACAAAAAAAATAAAAACATTTCTTTCAATAAAAACAAATACTTCTTCATATAAAGGACAGTCTATGTCAACAAATTCAATTATTCCGGTACAAGAAAATATAAGTGAAGATTAACTTTCTCTACATTCAAATTATGCATACCATCAAAACTGGTTTTTATCATAACTGAAAGCGCCTCAAAAAAATGAACAAAAACGAAATTTTTAAATTTTTAAAAACATTATTACAAATTGGTCCAATGGTCTAAAATATTATACGGGTTTCAGGACCGTCCTGCAAACTTATTAAAAATTTTTAATACATGCATAGAGGAAATAAATTAGTAATTCAAATTTGAACCACAGGCACAAGTCAGTATTAAATGTATAAATAACTATCAATTATAAATCGGGCGGATGTGTAGCCTCCCAGACAGACCTGGCATGAGCCCGTGTTTCGGGGCACCCGGCTTTAATCCCTCAAAGGCACCCCCCCGACTGTTTTATCAGCCCCGAATGATAATTACATGACAACACGTGGTTTATAGAGCAAGCCATGAGCCCGCGTGTGAGTCCAGTGCAGATTTATGATGGGAATTGAATAATTCGATAGACCGCAAGCTACGTGAAAATTAAAAACCAGACCTTCATTTACTTTACAGATATTGTTGCTAGTATGGGGTCTTTGATGTTTTCGTTCGGTGATGATTTACTTATTCTGTACAAGTAATTCAATAAATTACTCTGGACTTGTATGTATGAACATGGTACGTTTAAAATCAAATTTACTCATTTGTTTTTTAAGCGAAGAAATGATATGTATTTATTATTCTTGAATTAAAATAAAATTAGATGATAAATTAGTAAGATGAATTCTTAATGTAATAATGGGGAACTGGGATGGGGTGACTTGTATCTTAACTTACATTTAATTGAGATTAGACATAGCATACCATACAATTAAGGGAGACATATTATTTAATATAGAGTTATGCCTGGAAGTCCAATTTTTTTTAATAATGCTTCGTAAAGAGTAAATAAGAGAAACCTTTGTTGTTATTTTATCACTTAAACTTGTCAATAATTTACATGTTAAACTTAGAAAAGTTCAATAGAGTAGTTACTGGTCTCCCTTAATTTTGTTTTATATAAGGCCTGACCCTTTGGCTTCCTAATAATGTACTGGTTAATATTTAATCTTCTGATACTGCAAATAAGCGTCGTTTAGTCATACTCATGTCAGAAAATATTCAAATTGTGTAAAATCCTCAAGAGAATCGACAATTAGTCGATTATATAAAATTTAATATAATAATAACAATAATAATTTTTATTGTATCTAAAAAATTATAACAATTTTTATTACAAGAAGTTTGTTGTGTGAAAATAAAGTAAGCTATTATATAAAATAAATAAGAATAGATAAGTACTTTTCTTATATGAATATATCTGGTTGTGAGTAAAAAGAAGAAGCAAAAAATATATCCAAAAAAAATATTCTTCGCCAAGGAAAAAAAATCAAAAATTTACCATGTAATGTGGTGTGTAAATTCATTGAAAGATTAAAGTAAGAAACAAATATATTTATTTAGTACAAAAGAGCGAAGTTTTAGTACATTAATTACTTAATTAGCTATAATTCTAGAGGTGGTAAGAGTGAGCTTATTTAACAGAATTATTAGATAGTTTAAATTATTTAGGGACACTATTAGATCAGGTTTTAAATGGTTCTATAAAAGGCATTCAATAAAAAATGGTATACATTTTCAGGTAGAGGTCAAGTTGCATGAAGTATAATTTAGTTGTGGGTTAGTTTGATAGAAACACCCATTATAACAAAATTTTATATCAAATTTACTTGAGAGTCGCAGTTGACCAATGAATCTTGCAATATACAGGGTGGGGCAATAATGCGTTCGACTTCAATATATCGAGTTCTATATAGCTGGATAGCTGGAAACTTGATTAAACTTAAAAACATAAATAAACTAGACAAAAAAAGTCTTTAACCGGAAATTATTTTCGAAATACAGGGTGAGCCATGACGAGTCTACAGGGTAAACTAACATCTTTTTAATTGGAATGCCATGTATATCAGAACATTTTTTTGCAGCCACTTTGCGGCCTCCTTCCACCCCTGCATTATGATTGACTCTCTCCGAACCACTTGGATGTAATGATTTTTTTTGTTGTTGAAATTGTACCATTTACACGTGTATATTAAAAAAAATACTAAGTCACAATTATCGACTTTAATAAAAAAATGTGTTAGTACCAGAAACATCTGTGTGAAGACACACAGCCATTTTTACTTCTCAAAAAGTATACAGGATGGCCAAACATAAATTTTAAATTTACAACTGTCTAAAACGAATTTTCTCATGTTATTCAAATGTAACACCCTGTGTATTTTTGGATGATGTGATGTAGAATTGAAAAACGAACATTTTTTGCAGGTACATCCCTGTGGCTATTTGTAACCATTTTCGATTTATTGAACGATAACTGCAAAATTCAGCAATAAAAATTAAATTTCTTGTAATTCAAGAGAAGATATTATAAAAAGTGCCCCACATGTTGTCAATTTTGATTGACATACATTTCTATACGTCTTTGGAAGGAGGTTTCTACTGTTTATAAAATTGCCGGAGTGATACTTCTAAAAGTATTTACTATCCTTTCCCTCAATTTCTGGATTGTTTTTGGTGATATGTATTTGTGGGAATTATGTAACACGCTTATTATAATACCTTCTCTTGAATTATTTGAAAAACACCGTCATTTTTAATTTTTATTGCTGAATTTTGCAGTTATTGTTCAATAAATTGAAAATGGTCACAAATAGCCATAGGAATGTACGCACAAAAAATGTTCGTTTTTCAATTCTACATCAGTTCCTCCAAAAATATACAGGGTGTTTCTATTTAAAAAAAATTCAGAAAATTCAGTTCAGAAAGTTGTAAATTTAAAAATCCTCTTTGGCGACCCTGTATACTTCTAGGAAGTTAAAATGGTTGAGTGTCATCACACAGATGTCTCATAACTGGCACAAATATATTTTTTCTTAAAATTAATAGTTGTGATTGTAGTGAATATTTTTAATATACACGTGTAAATGGTATAATTTCAACAAAAAAAAATCACGACATCCAAGTGGTTGGGAGAAAGTCAATAATAATACGGGAATGAAAGGAGGCTACAAAGAGGTTTCAAAAAATGTACTGATATAACTGATGATTATAAAGTAAGGGATATATTTCAACTTATTATATATTCTTAACAAATCAAATTAATAACAAAAAGTAAATGGAATCTAGTTGCTTACATAATGGGATTTCTGAAGTCAAACACTAGTTACCGCAAATGCTCGATATGACCTCCATTTTGTTCTTGTAAAATTACCAACCGTTATTCCAAATTGTATACAGCACTAATCAACATTACTGGTTGAATTGCACGAATTTGCTCTCTAATACTGTCCTTTAATTCCTCCAGCGTTGTTGGCCGTGTTCTAAACACAAATTTTTTTAAATAACCCCACAGCCAGTAATCCGCTGGGTTAATATCAGGCGATCTTGGTGGCCATGAATTTGCAAAATGTCTGCTTATAACACGATCTTGAAAAACCGTAGTTAACAATTCTTTAACTGGTCGGTAAATGTGCGGAGATGCTCCATTCTGCATAAAAATCATGTTTTCAATTTCTTCGTGCTCGTTTTGCAACTGTGGAATTGCATAATCCCTTAACATTTGCAGGTATTGTTCACCAGTAACAGTTACAGATACAGCCTCCCCATTCTGTATTTTCTCAAAAAGTATGGGGACCAATGATGAAATTATCTGTGAAACCACACCAAACGGTGACTTCTTTGTCATGAAGGCCTTGCTGAACCATTTCATGTGGATTTTCTGTTGACCGTATTCGACAGTTTTGAATATTAATTCCACCATTAAGAGAGAAATGGGCCTCATCTGTCCATAAAATACGGGATAACCATTCGGGTTCAATTTCCATTTGAGCCAATACGTGTAATGAAAAATCGTACCTGAGAGCAAAATCTGCGTCCTTTAATTCAAACACCAGTTGAAGTTTATAGGGATTTTCCGTAAAATTTCCCAAACCGTGGTGTATAGCATTTGTAATCGTTTTGATATCGCATTCACCCTACTGATTGCTAGCGAATTAGTATTGACTACGTTTTGATTTTCCTGAAGAACTTCTGCAACTTGAACATCACTAATCCTAGGTCTTCCTGACCTCGGAAGGTCTTTTACAGACCCTGTTGTTTCAAATTTGCTAACAAATTACGATACGCCTTCATTTTGCACCGCCCTGCTCTCAAACCCATTTTCGTACGAAATCTTCGTAATCCAGTAGTGTAATTCTTACCGCCTTCAGAATAACAATGCACTAAACCAATAATTCTTGTTTGCAGATCCATATTGAAATTGTTACAATTTATGTTACATGAGTTTTATTTTGAGAACAATTCTCTAAATTACGATTCTTTCGTTTGACACTTGTATCAATAGTTGTCACGACAATTTAAAATAGACCCCTTACTTTATGATAACCCCATACATGGTATTTTGTTTAAAAATATGTTACTTGACCCTCTAGAATCATCTTGGCTCACCCTGTATATTCTAAAATAATCTCCGATTATAGACTTATTTGTCTAGGTTATTTATGTTTTTAAATCAAGTTTCTAGCTATCATCGAGATATCAATGTCGGACGCACTATTGCCTCACCTGTATATTGGCTGTCGAAATGTTAGATAATTTTGTGGTTTGTCAGCATTTGACAGAATCAAACTACTATAAAAACTTAAATAATTATAGATTAAGAGTCTATATCAGATGCAAGTGAAGTATCGTCTCGATTTTACCACACCCCGCGCAGGCCACGGTGCATATATACTGCCAAACCGAAATTATCGCGGCGAATGTCGAAGGTGGCCGATGTTTTAGTTACAGAACGGCATAGTGGAACATTTCAGATCGGGAGATGTTGTTTCATCAGAGGCGGAGTACTAGAGGTTTCGTACGACATAAACAGACGAAAAAGTTGTATTGCGTCAAGCTTATAAGCTAAGCAGTAGCGAAATAAACGAATTTGTATGTCTATACGGGGGTGTTAGTTTATAATAAAAAATTTTAGTAAATATACTTAATGATAATAGAGAAACAACAGTGCATTTAGGAAGTTTTATTATTAATAATTTCTAGGAGGATTTCTAATTTCTAATTTTCTGACAAATCTTGGATCTATCACTTCTGGCAGAAGAGAGGAAAAATGAAAGTTGTTCAATTGTTTACCCATTTTTTGTTTCCAGAATTCGTCATCCCGGTGGATCTGTTGAGAATGGTAAAAAAAAATTATAAAAATATTTATATGAATGAATCGTCGCAAAACTGGCAACAGCCATCGCTAAAAACTGTCTAAATATCCTACCACTTTGAATCGAATAAGTGTTAGATATTTTTTCTAGCAATGACTATTGGTTAATTGGGCTTCGCACTGATTGATATTTTGATAATAATATGTTTTCGATATCATCTGATTTTGTTTCTAATTTACTTTATTTTCTTGTTTTACATTTTTTGCGATCTTTTATTTGTTTATTTATCTTATACAGAGTGACTCAAATTCGGCAGAGTACAGGGATCTCCGAAACCATAAGAAATACGAAGTCGGTTAAATGAGGACAAATTTGCGCATTTATGAGAGCAGTAATATTCTGGAAAAAAATTCCGAAAATCCTTACACTTTTCAAATTTTTTTCGAGGAAAACAAAATCTTTTTGTTTTTATTTTTGCTCTGACTATTTGTAAAGTTACAGGAAAATTGAAAACAATTTTCAATGCAACATTTTCCTGCGCATATTGTGGTTTCATCAAAATTTTAATCCGACGTTTCGTCTGTCCTGGACCATCATCAAGTTCATTTTTTTAATACGGACCTGGATTATTTTTCATACTGTTTTGTCGCCTGTTCCATTTCTGACTTCAATAATGTTTGCAAACGTTCCTGATGTCAAAAAAGTCATCATCAATAAACCTTACCCTTCATGCGTCCTTGTCCTGCAATTAATATGTAAAAACAATAAAAAAACCCGAAACTATTTTATTTACTTTGTTTAAAAATAGCTAATGAACTAAACAACAAAACAATTAAATCGTTAATCTACAAAAAAAATTTCTGTTTCTTATTAATGCATAGTATTATTTTTAAAATTTTTCCCATAAAATGGAAGTATCAATGTGTGTCATATCATTCAACTCAGAATGGAAAAGGCGATGAAATAATATGAAAAATATATTTGTGTTATTTTAAATTTAAACTCCAATATTTTTATCAAATATGAAAGATTATGATGATGTTACATATATTGCTGAATTCAGAAAGAATTTTTTTAAATTGAGCTGAATATACAGGATATATCATTTAGAATAAAAAAATTAAGGCAATTTTCGGTCAAACCGGAAGCAAATGATATGTATGTGACGCGCATATTTAATCAGTATTCGGAATGTCATATGTCCATTTCTGCATAGTAATACGGGGTGTAATTTTTTTATTTTTCAGTTTTTCTGCGTTTTCTTTTTATTTGACATTCAATTGTATTTAATTTTTCGGATTCCTCAGAAAAAAGTACATAATTATAATTTTTTAAGTTTTTTCCTAGGTTAAAAATACAGCAGAAAAATCGAGTAAGGTGCACTTAAAATGATCACCCTGTACATGAGGTTACTGCGCTTAAAATAAATCAAAAATAAAAATTATCATATTCACCTTTCATTGAGCCTTTCATTCTCCATATCAATATTTAGAGACGGCAAAATGGGAAAACTTCATTTATATTAGTCTCTCTACAGAAATTACCGGAAATAAAAAGAAAATTATCACTTTTATTAATTTACGAAAAAATTCAATTTTCACTAGTACTTACTTTTTTATATTATCTCTTTTTGGGCTAATCTTCGATTTTTCGGTTTTCTGCTAGAGTATTTACGCTTATGATATGTTTTTTATTTTTCCCATTGTTCTTTCACTGCACTAATAATCACTTTCAATAACACGTCTACTTAGGTGTACCCACTTTATAACAAATAAGTAAATTTGAGATATCTCTAGAATACGCACGCCTCTGTTGTTTACGCAAATCGCAACGTGGTTCTAAGTGCCCGATTCCCCCCTCCCGCAAGCGAGTCCAGTGTATGCAAGTGCATCCGTGTTTCCAAAAATTCTTGCGAGATGGCAGCTATTATCGGAATATAGACATGCAGTTTTTAGTTTTCTAATAAATTTATTTTCAACTAATCCAAGAGTTGGGTCACATGAATAGAAACGTTACAAACAGTGACTAATGTCGGAATGTTAAAAAATTTGGATACAAAATATTTAAAATGCATGCGAAAATTTTTTGACGGCTCTGAAAAAAAAATTACATTCCGACATTTTATACATATTTTTGAAAAATCTTGTAAAAAATCACACTCAAATCGGATAAGTTTTAAACGAGATATTCGAGAATTATGATTTCATAGGGTATATAAGACTCTTAAAAGGTTATGTAAATCCTGTGAAATTTGCTTCTCTTTAAATTTTGTGAGTAAGAGGTTTTTACTGGATTTGAAAGTATTAAAGTTTTTTGCTTAATAATTTTCCAGAAAACTGTTTGGTTATTACCTAAACTTAATTTTGTTATTATTTCTTAATCATACTTTATTCTCTTTTTTTCTGATTAAATTTTTGTAAGTCTTTTTGCACGCTAAATATTTATTTTTATGTTCATCAGAGGGCATTTTTTTTGCATAATTTTAACGCCGGTTTTAAATTGTTTTTCATTAATGTGCAGTCTTTATCAAACCAAGGTTTACTGTTTTTAATTCCAGATGTATACATAGCGGTAAACATTAACATTTCAAATATTGTTGTTATACCAAGTTTTGATATGCGTTTCTACAACGTTATTTAAACATTCCATTTTTCTAAAATAATTAAATTATTTAGATTCATTTCAACACAAACGATTTCCTGTAAAATCGTATATAGTACTCATATTTGTTTCATTACATATTGTTTTGTTTAACATTAATTTTACTGGAAAATTATCCACCACCTGTAAATCTTTCACCAAACTTAGGCCCGAACAATTACAAAACACAAGGTTAACTGTACTTTTTCTGTAAAACTTAGGTACATAGGTAAATCTTCCAGGAGCATCGATCAGAGTTCTACCATTGATTAAAATAAACACGAGTTAATATCGGCAAAATTTAATAAAATTCTACCTTAAAAATTTACTATCCTATCTAATCCTTGTGTCTAATTCTTTTTTTAAATCTGTAAGGTCAATAAGACTTATAGCACATAATAACGGGTACCCTCAAAATATAATCAATAATCTAATCTACAAAAACAAAATAAGTCCCTCTTGAAAGAACTTTATCCCACTATTAACGAGAAAAAGTTCAAACATACATTTAATTACCATATTCAGGTCAACTATCTTATTCAATTAATAATTTTTCCAAATTTAATAGTGAAACATCTTTTAGTTCTAACAAAAAATATATGCAGATATCTTTTCAATGCAAAACAAAAAACTGATATCTCTAAAAAATGTGGTGTATATCTGTTAGATTATCCAGAATGTAACGCCTCATATGTAGGTCAAACAGCTAGATTGTTCGGAGTAGGATATAGAGAATATATTCACACACAGATTCTGGTCATACAATAACTGATGACCATCAACCTAAAATATTACATATTTGTGGGAAAAGTAAAAATCTTAATTTATTAGAAGTGCTAGAAATAAATAAATTAAATAGGAATAAAAATTACAACATATTAAACGGCAAAATAGATTTAATTAATTCCCCGTTATTAAACTTATTCAGATAACCTGCTGCTAATAAAAGTCACACCACAATATAATTTACTTTCTTGAAAAAAAAACCCTACATTTAAAATCATAACGTGTACAAATTTGAATTATATTATCAACCATAAAGTGACCCATCCTTCTATTCAGTTCAGTTTATATTTAAATGAAAGTAAAATCTGTGTATAATTTAGTTTACTTGAAAATGTCCGAATAGGATGAAACTATTCGTAAAATAACAAATAAAGTGAAAATTAGACAAGTAATAAAAAGTGTTTATAATTTTTTAATCCTAATCTATTGCTAAACATATTCGATCCTAAAAATATATCTAATGTAATATTTCCCAATCACTCTGTATATAAATATTATTCGGAAACATAAGGAAGCATAAGCTAATACGGAATTAAACTATCTACATGACCAACAAAAAATTACTGAGATATTTCATTACTGGGATGTAGTATGGTAAGAGGTAAAATGTACAAACTGAATTGTTCCTCTTTATAAAAAAAATTTAAAAAAACAATTGCTAGCTACTTGAAAAGATGGTCATCGCATTACTAATGCGTAACATTTATCTGTTTCCGTAGGCCTTTACTTAAGGCAGAATAGAAAACATCGTAATATACAAATTATAAAAAAAAATTATGGCTTTTATTATTTGGCCCACCGGCACCCACCCTGTCTGGAAATAATTCCCCAACTAATGACAATTTAAATTGTCAGTTTCCTATTGACACATTTCTTTATGTAGATTTATCTTATCATTAACTTGCATAAAACCCATTGAGCACAATCTTCAGTTATCTAAAAATAATAATATTTAAAATGCGCACCCGGATGTTAGTAATGTAAAATACGTTAGAGTATTAAATATAATTTTACGTTCAAATGAATCTTAATGGAACCGTAGTACCATATCTGAGCCATGATATACTCATTAGCTCTCCCGTTGCTACACGTGCAACTAACTAAATACCGTTCCTCTTTCTAAAAATGATTATCGGCGTATCGAAACGATTACAATAATCTTCGCGTCCTTTCACCTTTTTGTGCTCCTAGCCGGTAGGACAAAGGAATATGAACGTCATTCAATTTGTAATATTCAGTAGGGTGTAGGAGTGACCCTTTTATGCTCACAAGATATGATATAACTGCACCTGTGACATCAAAATAGCATAAGGGGATGAACAAGTGGAACAAGTCAGGGAAGTTAAAAACCGTCGAGCGGGGATAAACTATCGATGAAGATAAAACCGTTACAATTGGTTAGTCAGCAATTATTTTTTTAAGGTGTCAGTTTACGTATTCACTAAATGGAGTCTTTGGGTCTGTCATACTAAACTATATACAGGATATTTTTAAAATGTATCTTCGGATTGGAAACCCTGTTACGTTTTTGGATAGAGATAAATTAATCCAATTGACTAATTGACATCACGACCACAGATTCTCGATATGATATAAAGTTAATTAACCTTAATTTATCTCTGCCTAAAAGCGTAGTAGGATTTCTAATCCGAAGATCGCTAAACCTGGAAAATTTTTTGTAAATTCTTAAAAAATTTCCAACTAAACTAATTATCGAAATGGCATTCAAAGTTGTTCCTTTTGGTTCATATGGCCTTTGCAATATCAGATTTTTTTTTAAATATAGTCCATCTATTAATTTTAAAGAACAGGGCTGGGCGTTAAAAATATTATTTTTGAGGTAACCAATAAGGCTAGGGCAGATGAAATAGATATGTCTTTCACAGGGATCATTTTGACATTCTATCAGACCCAATGTTAAATATAATTAATAGCTCATTGGAAAGAGGTAAAAGTGCCTAGTTCTCTAAAACTGTCGACAATAATACCGGTTTAAAAAAATATTGGAAAAACCAGTATGCTTACAATTTTAGCTTTTATTTTAGAAAAACCGATATTGAGTAAATTCCAGTCTGGCTTAGAGAAGGGTTTAATTATGAAGGCGCCTTACAGTATGTTATTAATGAATGGAAAGAAATGAAAGACAATGGGAGAATGACCGGAGTAATATTTTTAGACTTGAAAAGAGCATTTGAGGCGATAAATAGAAGCATGTTATTAGATAAACTCAGTAAATACGGCATCAGTGGATTGGTATGGAAATGGTTTGCGTATTATTTAAATAACAGGAGGCCAAAAGTAAAGTGTGAAAATGTAGTGTCGAAAGAACGAAATATAGGTGTAGGAGTTCCTCAGGAAGTATACTAGGGCCTCTGCTATTTATAATATATATTAAAGATGTGGCAAAAATATTGAAGTACTCTAAATATCATTTTTTCGCTGACGATACCATAATTTATATTGACGACGACAATCCAATAGACCTAATAAGAAAATTAAATCACGATTTAGAAAAAATCAATTGAAGCTGAACAATACAAGAAACTAAAAGTATGATCGTAGGCAATCAACAGAAAGTCAACTATTTTAAAATAATCTGTCGTTCAAGTTACAGTCAGTAAATTTAACATTGGTATCGGAAATCAAATATCTAGGAACTGTCGTTGATTGTAATTTAATCTTTAAATGCCACGTGGACTATATATGTAAAAATATATCAAAAAAGATCGGGGTACTTAAGCGAGTTAGTTGGTATCTGTCCGTAAATACTAGAGAAACAGTAGTGGTGAAGGTATGTGAAACTTCTCATATGGTCCAAATGTTACTATCCGACCGACATCATAGATATCTCTGTGGCGGATAGCGACTTGCGAAACAACTAACGAGAGTGGTAACCTCCTAGCCCAGGTGGACTACACATCTATCATGTCGGTCGGGATAGTAGCATTTGGACCATATGAGAAGTTTCACATAAATCTCACCACTACTCAATTTACCTTAGTCAGTATATGACTAGCAGGTTGGCCACTATCATGATGCTTAGTTCCATGACCTATGGCATACTGAGGAGAACTAAGAAGTTCGAAACTGGTCTATGTCTGGTTAGGAATTAACAAATGATATTGTCATACTGACTATTTCATGATTTGAAGGTATAATCCAATGCAGGTCGGGGTATTTACCCGCTGAGTAGTTGTTTCGTTCAAATCATATTTAATAACAAGAAAAAATAGTTTATAACTCTATCATTTTACCACATTTTAATTATTGATGCACAATATTATAAAATGGCTAAATAAACAGATTTGGAACGGTTACAAAAATCATTATATAACACTGTTATCTTAAACAATATACATATACTAAAAACGAGGATATGTTAAATACGTTAAATTGGCTGAACATAAGTGAGTATATCAGATATAATGTCCTAATATTCATACATAAAGTCAACAAAAAAACTGTCCCTGATTATTTAGAAATTGTCCGACAAAACTACGTGTAGTACACGAATGTAACACCAAGTGGGAAAGAAAATTATGTAAGTCAACGGGCTAACAAGGCAACTCACGCAATCTTCCTGTATTCTTAAAGGAGTAGTCTGATTATAACTGTTTCATTGTTGGGTTACATAAGTACAAATCTAATCACTTTTAGGAGACTACTAAAAGAGAATATGATGAGGGATAACCATTGAATAAAAAATGGAGATTGTGAACTAAAATTGACACTAAGTGACTTTAATTTTAATTTTAATAAAAAATTGTTAATAATTATTGCATTGTATTATAACATTTTATTGTGTTATAAAAATTATAATGTATTATTCTATTCTAATAAATACAATGTATTGTAAATTATGTAATGTATGTAATGTATTGTTGCCTAGGGCTAAATAAACAGATTACTACTACTACTACTACTACTACTACTCGAATACAAATGCTCGGAAATGGTACTAGAGTACTTGATATTATCAAGTATCTGTACTCATCATGAGTATATATTTTACATATACATGTATTTGTTGCAATTTGACGTGTACTCGAAGTACTCAAAAATGTACTCTGAGAGTTGTATAAAGGTGAATCAACTTTAAACCTTTGGTAACAATAGTGGCGCTGGTGAAATTTAGGCTATGTCAGATCTATTATTGGAGCTTGGGACCCAAGCGATACTTAAAGGCGTAACTATAGGACTAAATGAAGAAGTTTTGCAGAAAAAAATTAGCTTGAAATTTGCGAAAAAAAGTTGGAAAATTAAATTTGGTTATTTTTAAACGATTTGTAAAATATTTTGAAACATTTTTTTCAGAATCAGGTGGAAAAATATAAGTTCCATTTCAAATTTCATCCATGAATATTGGTTTTCTAGCAAAATTTACACCGTTTTGAAGTTTGCAAAGTGAAAAATGAATCACTAAATAAAATTTCAAAACAGTGTAACTTTATAGAAAACGAATATTTTTCGATAAAATTTGAAATGTGAACTTTATATTTTCCACCTGATTCTGAAAAAAAATGTTTCGCAAATATTTTATAAATCGTTTAAAAATAACCTGTAAAAACTAATTTTTCCAACTTCCCTACGGAATTTCAAGCGCATTTTTTTTCTCAAAACTCTTCATTTAGTCCTGATAGTTACCTAAAGAGTTTCGCTTGGGTCCCATGCTCTAATACTGAGATATGACATAGCCTAAATTTCACCAGCCGCCACTGGTAATAATTGTGAAAACAATTAATTGTAATCAAGGAGTTAAACCCAGTTCCAAACTGACCCACATTTACATAACTTGTCCTAAATTGTACTCACAATAGAGAATGCAGGTATAGACTTGTATATTTCTATCATTCAAAAGTTTGTTAATCAGCATAACATTAAATGGCATCTTATAACTCCGTGCGCGCCGAATTTCGATGTGAAAGGCCACTCTGAAATCGACAAGTTTAATTTAAAATTCATAACTTTAGACCCCTTGCACTTGCCTGATTTTTAAATTATTATACATTCTAATATAGTCTTAATAAACATTAACAATTTTCAAATTTGTTTTAATAATTCCCACCTGAAAAATGTTTAAATTACTAATTGAACTTATAAACGCTATGTAAAGGCTGTTTTTATTGGCGCGACGTCACAGGCTACAATAAGTGCGATCTTTCTAACTGAGATATCAGATAATCTAAGTTGTTTTACGGTTACGCTGCATAAATAAAAGCATAATATCATTTGATGTATCCTCCCGTAACCGTAAAACTACTTGAATTAGACTGAGATCTAAGCCTAATCTAAGTTGTTTTGCGGTTACACTGCATAAATAGAAAGCATAATTTCATTTGATGTAGCCTCCATAACCGTAAAACTCTTTATATTAACAGATCTTAGGTAGAAAGAACGCCCCTAATACTTCCGGGTGGTGGACAGTACGATACCTAGTTCATGCATTTATTAAGTATGGGCAGTTGTCTCCTAAAATTATTTTGTAGTCTCTGGTTTGTGATATTTATGCAGACTAATATTATATTGTAAATACCTATTGAGATATCCCAAATAGAAAAGTGGAGATTTATACACCATGATAAAGTGAATTTTATTTCATGTTAAAATTTAATACGTAAACTACTATGGTATGCAAATGTATTGAACCCTTACTTTAACCGTGAATATCTAAAAAAGAAGGGGGGAGAAATTTAAAAAATATGTGTTCATCATGTGCCTATTATAAATACCCACTGAAATTTTAATAACTTTTTAGTTAAGACTTTGCGAAGATTCTTTAATTTATACCAAAAATATGCCGCATTTTTGTGTCACATTAAACTTAAGTGGTCATTTTTCGGAAATCGTTTACATATTAGTTTTATGTAAAAGTTTCTAGGGGTATTTTTTCACTCCTCCGTTTTTGAGATATTTGCGATTAATGTGAGGAGTTCAATACATTTGAATCATATAGTAGTTATCGGAAAACAGTGACAAAAAATAAAAAAGTTATATTTTTACACTAGCCAAATTTGGGGGTTACATCCCCTATATTTTTAATATATAACTGGTGAACGGCTGGAGATATGTAATGACCCTTCTGGTTCCTAAATTTCTGTTTATAGATGGAATTAAAACCCGCAAATCTATGTACTTAAATGTTTTTTTGTATACGAAAAATTACTTTTGTTAGATATATATAAGAATTTTATATATACACTGTATGTATGTACTTTTTTAGAAAAATATTTTTGGACGTCCCTTTGTCGTTTTCAAGTAAAAACTGTGAGATTGCGATTTAAAAATAATATTTGCTAAAAAGAATAATTGACCACTTTGTATCCGATGATTTTCTGTAGCACCAAAAAGGATCACCTAAAAATTCCACGATGGAAAATATTGTCGTTGTGCCCAAATAACATCAGGATCTTTGTTACCGTGCCATACATACATTACACATATTATTTTTTTATTGCCTGCATATTTATTTTGAATTTTAAAAAAGTCCACGCATGCTAAAAATACAAGTTTTTCAAAAACCCCTTTGAATCCCATATTTAACTCCTCTTTTCTACGTCTTCCATTTCTTGTAAAAGGGACAACATTTTTTCTAGCGTTTTTATTGAAGTATTTTCACATATCGGTACAACACATCAGTAATATGATAATAATTTAGAAGAATTGATCATTATAATTACTTCATTTAAAATTTCACAACACAAATTACAAATAACACGACTTGTTTACACTTAACAACGTGCTTTGCCTGCTTTCTGCACTAGCGCTCAATTCCACTGACGTCACCACATCGACTTGCAGTGTTTTCGCGCTTAAAAAACATATAAATTTTAATGTTAAATTCTTTTTTAAAAGAAAAGTAAAATATAAAAAGAAATCCTTCCATACCGTTTCTTAAATGAAAGTAAAAGATTCCAAAAATTCCAAAATTATATATTGTGCATGGGGCCTATTGGAAATGCGCCTCTAATCTATGAGTGTTAAATACTGTATTGATTCAAGTTGAGGCTGTTTTTAACTCCGGCCGTTAACCCCCCTTCACCGGTGATCCTAATGATTTGCTAGTTCTCATCCCAAGGACTTCTTAATTGGTGAACGATTGACCGCCATACCCCAAATTATATTTTGGTGGATCCCAATACTTCACCGCTATGTTGGCCATTAGGTCGATTTGTGTGAGATTTTCCAACAGGAAAATGACATTAGTTTAATTTAATCCATATATAGGAGTAAAGGAAGTTTCGTCCTGGAAGACCTGCTGGTGTTCGAAGACAAAACATTTCCGCGAGGGCATAAACGCAGATGTGTTCGAGAATTGATTTTTCACAAATGATGAATTTGATAACACAGAACTCCATGATTGTTATAATTAACGCTTCTTATCATTGAAAAATCACTAAATGATTGCCAACTAGTTTGTGTTTGAAGATGATCATACTTATTAAAATCAAAAAGAATCAATTCTCAGATAATGCGATTGAGCAAGAATTGTTAGTATAGGCCATCCAATATAAGAACCAACTCCGGAAACGTGTAACAGTAAAAATATAGCGAGGCACGAGTTACCTCATATCATTGTGAATTGAATTATGAATATTTAGTTTGGGTTCAGATAAATGGAACCCTTGGTTCCAAACGAATTACATAATTACAGAAAAAAGGTTGGAAGTGTTAACCAATAAAATAAAGAGCTTACAATTATGCTTGGATCATATTTGCGAGGTAATTAACCATTAATTGTTGTCGCTGCATCAGATGCCAGATTGTCGTTACTGGAATCATTTGTTCAGATTCAGAATGGATCTAGCAAGTGATCTGAGAAAAAATACCAAAAATGTATGCACCTGTACTATGATTTACATATTTAATGAAGGTTTAATACTTCCTAGCAGTAAATAATGAACTATAATTGTCTAATTAAAAAATACCTGCTAGGTATAACAGAATTTTCATTTCTAGTGTTGACTGGAATGTTGATTTATATTCTAAAATATTTTAAAATTTGTAGGTCTAATATATTGAAATTTAGTATATGTAAAAAAGTGATAAAAATTCACGCTAAAACAAATAAAAGACTATGATAATACCTGAAAATAATAATATGTTTATTAGTGGTGGCACATGCAGATTTTTGTAATTCCTTTGTTAAATGTAAAAATATGAAATTGATGCTTGTAGTGTAGCAAGAATTATTCTTCATATATTCACACTTTGCTATCAATACTTACTAGTTATACCAAAATTTAATTCGAAAAACAAAAAATTCCTTCTTATATACCAATAATTCATCACTCAGCTTCTACCTAGTAAAACTTCAGTTCAACATAGTCATCATTTCAAACATTATTTGATTCATACTGTGAGGTAAACAGTTAAAAAACAATGATGGTAATATGTTTAATATCAGCAATCTAGATCAGAAGCGTATCAGTTGGGCGTCTCTCTATTTGATCACTTGTGCAATATTTAGTTATGCTTTCATTATAGATATCATCTCCATAAACTCCCTTAATTGACAACCGTTTAGTGCGTCAAATGAATTGTTAGTTTATTCTACACACGACCAACCGCAAACACGTATCCTCTGTCTGGTATACTTTGCATAATATTGCAGCTGACGCGGAGCTAAAATCTAGTGTGACATTTTAATTAATAAATGCATGCTGGCAAACATAAATTTTCAGTAGAATTTAATTTTTAATTTGTTAGTTTGTATCCAAGTAACAGAATTTGCAGAATCAAAATAAAACATAAAGAAATTTACTCTACAGAACAACGATGAACAATGCTAAGTTTCGTTAAAAAGCAATTTTCGTCAAACCAAGATGTAAAAAGATCAATCCTTTTCCTTTACTTTTGATGATTAACAATTGAAATTTGGAACATCCTTACAACTAATAAACTTCACTTTTTGACATATAAATGATTTTATTTCTACTTCCGGTTCCACCAGAAAGTGACACAACTTTTTAGTTTCAGATTGAAATTTATTGTATTTTGTAGCATTTTGAATTCTACATAATTTTCTGTGTTCAATGATACCACATAAGTGACATTTCAAACGTCAATATTTATTTTAGTTTAATTTTAATTTTCCATTTAAGCGTGTCATGACACTTTCATGACTGCTCCGAGTTATTTTAATTGACCCGTGTAATGCTAGGAAGAATCGAAATCTCGTCAGAAATACTAGAATTATGTGATCTATATGAGAAAATAAATTACATCAAAATGGTTTATGGGATGAAATACAATTTTTTCAAATAGAATCATATTGGTATCGTGTTATCCAATTATTAGCATTATAATAAGGAATTATTCATATAATTATTAATATGTGCGATAAATACAATCAAAATTACAGCTAAGAGAAAATAAAGAAAATACAATTTTGTAATTAAATGGTAAGTAACTAAGATGGCTTTGAAAACAATGAAATATTTAGCTTGTCAAACATTTGTTGGTTTGCCGGTGTTTTTATTGTGTCTTAAAGTGTTTAAAATTCTTCTTAATTTTTGATCAAACTGCATATTTATACAAGAGATAAAAAAGTGGACATGTTAATTATTTATGGATAATGTAGAAAAAATACAGTTGCCGCTTGCACCCTTTCTGCCGAACGATATCTAATAGACAATGTCCTGCGAGAAATTATTTTAATCGTGTTGAAAAACAATTCCAAAGAGCCTAACAATGATCCCGAGGAAAATTTTATTATTGATGAAGGAATTAATGTTTTGGCTCGAACGAAAGTTGATATGACTGTTTCTTTAAGGCAAATGGCCTTTGAATTAGAAATCAGTCATCAAACGTAAAAGCGAATTGCACCAGCATTTCTAAGAAAATGGGCTACCAACGCAGGATGGACTATTGCAATTAGATTTTACATAATAACGTGCAGCCAAACTGTTGAATGTTACCTGGAAGGTAGTTATATATTTGCGAGAACAATCAAAAAACAGTTGTTAACTAGGACTTTTATTGTAGAATTTACTTTTTTAAAACATACACTTGCTTAAGTAATGTCAGCAACATTAAAATACTGCGTGATCGGTTATCGCCCACGCTTTCCCGATAAACCTTCATATAAACAGATTTAAAACAAATAGAGATATTAAAATTAAGTTATACCTATATTATCCACATTTTTCATATTTACAACACTCTCCCTAAAAACATTATGCTATTTAATACTTAAACAAAATAACAATTAATTATTTATTCCTACTAATTAAATGAGTTTAGTACGCAATAATTCAAATTTTGGTTTTAACAACGCCTTCGTCATTATATCGGCAATTTGATTTTCACTTGGAATATGCACATAACATTAATTCCTTTTTGTCATACAAATCTCGTATAAAATGAAATCTTACGATCTATATGTTTTGTACGCTTATGATATTCAGGGTTTTGATTAACCTGAAATCGCACTTTGATTATCGACGCACAGAACAACGCTTTCATTTTTAAAAATAACATCTCGACTCACAATTACATCTTGTAATTCAGGTACCCATACTATAAAACCTTTTACTTTTTCTGTATACCCAACTAGGTATCCTTTGAAAGACTTCTTGTCTAATTTGCGTCTTTTTCCTTAGGTATGTAGATAAAACATTCTGTTCCGAACCTGCTTAAATGATCTATTTTCGGCATTTTACCACTCCATAGTTCTATTGGTGTTTTCCAGGTATCCTTGTAAGGTCCTGTTCTATTCAAAATATATACGGCAGTATTTATGGCTTCCCACAAACTTTTTACGGAAGGTATGATTTTGAATACAACATGGACCGAAACTCTCTCGACGATCGTTACGTTTTCTCTCTCAAACGAAACCATTTTGTTCCGGAGTGTACGGCACTGTCACAGTATGTTTTATTCCCATTTCTCCTAACAGTACTGTCACCTTTGTTAATATGTCTTATTCCTTGCCACCATCACTCTGAAGTTCTTCTGACTTTCGGCTTGTCCAATTTCCATCTTGACATAGCACTTGAATGCACTACAGAACTGCCATTACATCCATTACTACCCGATACACCACAAATTATAACTCCTTGTGCCCTGGGCCCGTAACCTGTTGAATGTTATGTGGAAGGTAGTTATATATTTGCGAGAGCAATCAAAAAACAGTTGTTAACTAGAGGACTTTTTATTGTAGAACTTACTTTTAAAAACATACACTTGCTAAAATAATGTCAGCAACATTGAAATACTGCGTGATCGGTTATCGCCCACGCTTTCCCAGTAAACCTTCATATAAGCAGATTTAAAACAAATAGGATATTAAATTAAGTCATACCTATAGTATACATATTTTTCTTATTTCAACACAAACAATGATTTTTTGGGAAGGATTTTATTTTCGGATGAATCTAGGTCCACAAATTTGGGGTTATTTAACTAAAAATACGAGATTTGGTAACAAGGATATAAAAATCAACAATATCTTTCGTATTATATATAAAAAGCAGCTGAAGTTACACATTTAAAATGCTTATCTTTTCAAATAAGCGAAATACTGATTGGTGAGCGACTTGAACAGCCTATACATATATCTCCAGTCGCTCTCAAACACGCTGTTGTCCCTGAATAGAAAAGCAAAACAAACTTTTTCAAAATATGTTTACCTAGATAGAAAATGTGCATTATAAATTTTCCTTTATTTCGGATGGATAGATTCACCTGATGAGTGGTATATAGTAAAGATCCTTTAAAAAGTTTAGTATTTGGTAGAATATTTGCTAATATCAAGCACAATAAAGTAAATCACATTATACACGCTCGTACATGACAGTGTCATGGCAAATTATAGGCCCTGGCTAGCATCGGTTTCTTTAGTCTTCACACTTTGCTAAAGATTAATTATTGCAAAAAGCACATAAACACCGCACTCATTATTTTTGCCGAAATTAAACTGGAAAAGAAATACGCTTTCATATCTGTTAGTAATATATCATAGAAGTGAAAAAATTAGAGCGACGGTGCATCTAATTCAGCATGCACATTCTGGCGCCAATGTAGCGACCTTCTTGCAACATCCGGACCTACTGAATCTCTATTAAAACTGCCTGTAAGTGTCAATCCCTCTCATTTCAGTTCTTTTCTGCACATTAAACATTGCAGAGAGGGAAGAAGCAAAGTCGTATATGGAAAAATTTCCTGACTTCCCAAATTTAATTCGTCTGCCCTTACAAGTTAGAGCGTAAATGGTCCGTGTGGACCGCCCTCAACGCGAAACTTAAATTATTCTCTCTGTTTTACTAGAATGCTAGCCACGCAACAGACAAGGATGGCATACCCAATGTAAACGCTTCTAGCGCTGAAGGGTATCATATGTTTCTCGTTAGGTTGCGGTTAGGATGTGTTGTTAGGAAATAGAAAATATTATGTTTTACGACCTGGCTGTTGACGTTTATGGACAATTGTTTTGGTTTATTTATCCGTGTTTGGATGAGAAGGCGCCTGCTTAGTTTTAACAGTTTTTTATTTTAAATTTAATTAACATCTTGCTTTAATAGAAAGCGTAATAATTAAAATATTTTATAGGTATACCTTATGTTTTATATAAAGGTACTGCTTGTAGAGATGATTTATAACAGGTACTGAAATTGATCTAACAATTATTATTCAAAAAAATGCAACTATTAGCATATTTTTAATTCAGAATGAAACGCTAGTATAAATATTTACATTTTGTAAAAAATTTTACAGAAATATTTTCTTCACATTAATTTTAACATAAAATAATAATAATCATAACAATAATAATAATAAAGCCTACGCTGCTCTCGGGACAGAAGATCATACCGGCTTAAAAATCAACCAGTGGCACTGACAAACCAAATGCAGAAGGTGGTCATTCTGGGTTCTCTCCGTCTGCTTAGGGCACACGGATTCCGGTATCTACAGTCACTAACCCTGCTGGATGTGGGGAGCGGCGTAGTTGATGCGCCGTCACGACTCCCGTGAGGCGTCGGAGGCCACGGGAGGACTGACCGGTATCGGGAAACCGAAAAAAAAAATAAATAATAATAAGAATGGGAAAAGGGGTGCAAGGCCGACAACCTCCGCGTTGGTGCACCCTGGACAGGCAGAGGGTAACTCTGCCTGACTTTGTCGGCCGGGGGGTACCAAGGCTAACCACCCTGGTACCCTTACTGCTCGGGTTACTTATAACCAAGGAAGGGTCCCTCACAATCGACCTCAGTCGGATGGAGGTCAAGGACAGATGGGAGGGGCCTTACCGGACGGTCCAAATGATTAAAACAACGCTATTGTACATGGACGTTTTAAGTGGACGAGGGAACTAAAGAATGATTTGCTGACCTGCCGCGAGAATAGCGAACCTGAGCGAAGGGGACACATGGCGCGAATGCATGCACTTTGGTGATCCAGAGCATCGCGCCTTCTCTCAAAAACACCTGAGAGACCAAGTATCCTTCTTGCGCAGGACAGGTTACGTAAGGGTACCCCGTCAGCTGGAAGAACTGCTTGCCGCAGTTCCACCGCGGCAATTACCAGCTGATGGGGAAACATCCATTATAGTTCGCCGATGTAGACTTAAGGACAAGGGTTAGCCTTAACACCAGGGCAAACTAAAGCCACAAGATCTGGCTAGAATGGACGCGGTCATCGATGAGGAAATTCCGGAAGATGCAGGCATCTGGCAAATCAACTGTACCGTGTACAACGCCGCGAAGCAACTCGTCCCCCGTGAGAGGTCAACCAATCACGGGGTCGAGAAAGCCAAGCGGCGTGTACAAAAATCGAGGGCAAGATATAGTCGGCCAGACAACACGCTTCTCGGATCCAGGGTGTGGTGGAATATAAGACGTCTGGTAGAGTTTTTACTCCCAGAATCCGGCGCATAGCAGCCGGATTAAGACCTCAACACCATACTCTAAATCTGACAGTGATGCTTACCATCAAGCAGGATCCGAGCGCTCATGGCGATAAAGAAGACATTAAAGAGGCGAGTGAGGAGTATGGAACAAAACAATTTGTTCCGTACGAATCCTTCCCGACTCTTTCAAGAGCCACAACGTGTTGTCGAGAATCCGCCTACTGTAGAAGATGTCGAAACCTTCTGGAAGGGAATCTACGAAGCGACGCGTCCATTCAATAGCGACACTCCATCAATTGCACACTTCGAGGCTCTGTGCCACAGACATCTTGAAGAGCCAGAAGAAGTCTGCCCGGCAATCAGTACGGAGGAAGTCCAACAAGCACTTGTTGGTACCAAGAACTTCCGTTGCCCCGGGCCCAGACAGCATTAACAACTGGTGGTGGAAGAAATTTCCTTCCACTCACCGCCGTCTGGCGCGAGTTTTCAACTCATGGTTGAACGAGGGGCAGCAGATTCCGGACTGGTTCGTCGAGGGACGTACTGTGCTTATCCCCAAAAAGGGGGATCTCTCCAACCCGAAGAATTATAGGACGATCACTTGCATCAACTCCTGCTACAAGATATTTACACGTATCTTGTATGCTAAGACGCTGAGGTCTGTTGATCCGGTCTTCCAGCAGATACACGAACAGCGTGGTGCCAAGAAGGGCATGGCAGGTTGCAAGGACAGCCTGCTGATAGACCGCTGTATTACACAGGATTCTGTGCAATACAAGCGGAATCCATCGATGGCCTGGATTGATTACCGCAAGGCATTTGATACAACATCGCATGAGCTATTGTACTTGCTCGAATGTCTTGCGGTACCAGCACCACTAGTGAGATGCATAGAACAGCTGCTGCCATTCTGGAAGACCCGCTTCACCATAACATCAGGTGCACAGCGGGTCACGACAGAGCAGGTAGCATTTAGGAGAGGAGTTTTCCAGGGTGACTCCCCGAGTCCTCTCCTCTTCTGCATCTCACTGCTGCCGTTGTCTGTTGGGCTCCGCTAAACCCGCGGATATCAATGTAGACCACCCAGCGACCGGAGGCATAAGGTTACCCATCTATTCTATATGTTTACCCTAAACTTTATGCATTCGGAGAGCGCGAACTACAAAACGCTCTTAGGGTGGTCGAAGAATATACGCGGGCAATTGGTATGGAGTTCGGGTTGAACAAATGTGCAGTCGTCCACCTCAAGAGGACGCTGCGGGAAATTCCCTGAAGATGCGCAGCTCGCAGACGGAAGCATCCTAAGACATCTGGATGCCGGAGACCTATACGTATCTGGGTGTGCAACAAAGGCACATCCAGGATTTAACATAAATAAAAGATTCTCTCCGCGGCAAGTACAGACACCGCCTCCGAAAGATTTGGTCTTCCGAACTTTCGGAGAAGAACAAGGGTGTCTGCAACTAATATGCTTGCCGTTCCGGTTCTGCTCTCCTTCGGAGTAGTAAAGTGGACGGTAGATGAGCTGCGCCCATTAGACAGAGATACCCGCAAGATGATGAATATTCACAGAAGTATTCATCCTAGATCGTCCGTTCCTCGTGTGTACTTCCCACGTCAATGGGGGGGGGGAGGACTTTTGAGCCTGGAGTGTACGCTTGACAGAGTACACTTCAGTATGGCATGTAACATCCTCAGAAGCTCAGATCCCCTCTTGCGGTTCGTAAAACATCACGAAACTGTAGGAGTGGGAGCAGGATTGTTCAAGGCAGCAAAAAAGAGCCGCAGATGAACTCGGTCTCGCATTTGACATCAGACGAGGAGGCCGGCGAGGTGCTGATGTAGAGTCAGTCACCGAACTTCAGCCAAATCGTCTGTAAGGCCCGAATCAGAGCTGCCGAACAGGAAAATCTGTTTCGGCAGCACGTCGATAAACCCCAGCATGGTGTCTTCTATAAGAACATAGAAACGCTGGGTTTATCTACTAGGCTGACATTCGCCTTTCTAAGGTCAGCCGGGCTTAAATCAGAGATCGAGGGATTCATTATGGCCTGCCAAGATGGTGTTATCAACACCGTGGCCTACCGTAGCCGTGTGTGGTGTGTAGAGGTTCCTGATATCAACTGCAGAACCTGCCTTCAGGCGCCAGAATCGCTCATGCACTTACTATCTGCATGCCCCATATACGCGATTTCGGCCTACATCCACCGACATAACGCGGCTTTACGAGTGCTATACTACCATCTAAGGTACTCGTACGGGGTAGACCAGACACCAGTGCTGCCTTACGTCCTCGGAGATATTGAGTTCGTTGTCGAGAATGAGAAATGCCGGATTTACTGGTACTACTCGTTTCCAACTGACAGGCTAATCCAAGCCAACAAGCCTGAAATAGTCCCCTCGACCATCCAGTCAAGGTGATGTATGTCATCGAGTTCTCGGCACCTGCGGAGAAAAACGTCACCTTGAAGGAGGAGGAGAAACGGACCAAATATCGCGATCTCCGGTACGAGCTCCAAGTGCTGTATCCAGGCTACTCGGTCAAAAATGGTCGTCCTAATAATCGGTGTACTCGGAGGGATAAAGCCTACGCTGCTCTCGGAGCTGAAGATCATACCGGCCTGCCAAAAATCAGTCGAGCAGCTGGCAGGGCAAATGCAGAAGGCGGTCATTCTGGGTTCTCTCCGTCTGCTTAGGGCACACGATTCTGGTATCTACAGTCACTAACCCTGCGGGATGTGGGGGAGTGGCTGTGGTTGATGCGCCGGCGCGGCTCCCGTGAGGCGTCGGAGGCCACGGGAGGACTGACCGGCATCGGGAAACCGAAAAAAAAAAAAAAAAAAAAAAAATAATAATAATAGGGTCTTTATTAGAATAAAGAAATTACAGTTCTTTAAACTAAAAGTCGAAGTTTTCACATTACGCTATTCCTCCACTATAATACTAATGAGTAGATGAGATGTATAAAAATTTGTGAGGATAAAAATTTTAGCTTTTTTTAAAATAAGATTGGCTAATTCTGTTATACCTAAAAGGCAAAAGACTACAAGGCCTTTTTCTGAAAATAAATGTGTTTCCTATGTTTGTAGAAACTCCCTCAGAATTTTATTCCATGCTGTAAGATACTGTAAAAATAAGCATAATTACTCTAATTTCTTTATTTAAATTTTTGTTTAATTCAGATAAGTTTTTTCCAATTAAGATGTTGATCGGTGTAGTGGCCTAAAAATGACTGGAATTATATTACTGCTGGATGTGGAAATCGTATTGAGCTGTTTAGTTGGAATACGATTATTCTAAATTTATAGCTTTAGCTGCAAACCAATCCAGGATTTTTGATATCGAATCTTTTGCAATATTTAATAATTCAGCTTGGACTGAGTGGTGAAATAGGATACTTATATCGTCTCAAAATATAAAAAAATTCTGATGTAAAATTTGCAACGGCATGTATCATTTACACCATTAAAATAATACTAGACCCAATATTTATCCTTGGGTACCTCAAGGATAAATATTGACATTTAACAAAATCGGATTATGAGTGATTTTTCCGAAGTAGCTGGTTTCCAAAGCAAGTGATTTTCACAAACATTGGACGAATTTGTAAATAACACCGAAACCAGTCATTAGTTACACCATTTATTCTATAAAATTACAGTTTTCAAAAAATGTGTTATGATCTACACAATCAAATCGTCATTGTTAAGACGAAAAGGCCTATATCAAAATTTGGCCAAAATGAGTTACATACGCCTACAAACTTATAACACTGACATAATTTTCCACAAAATACTGAAACACCATATACTGCACTCGACGCGCGTTTCGCTAACCAAGTTGGCATCATCTGGAAATGATTAAAACTGATGATTAGAACTGATGATCAGTTTAATCATCTCCTGATGATGCCAACTTAATTGGCAATACACACGTCGAGTGCAGTATATGAGGTTTTTATTTTTTTTATGGAAAACTACGTCAGTGTTATCTTCACATCAAAGGTTACAGACAATTTCAAAGCTCTGCCTCCCTTTAAAAAATTATTTTATTTAAGAATCAGTGATAGATTTTGAAATATGTAGCAAACGTGATTGACAGGTCTGCTTCCATTTTACCGCAGAACTTAAACCATTGTCGTAGACCGGACAAAGGTCTTCCTTGGAAACGATTTCTAGCTGTATCTTGTTGTAATCCGAGTTTATCAAAAAGTATCTTGATGATTAATGATATGTGATTTTATTTTCGAGGACAAATTTATTTTTTAACGATTTGTTATTTACAAAAAGCTTTTTTAAAAGAAGTTGGCTTGCAGAGAAACCTTACAAATTCTGATTCCTAACTTAAATACTTTGTCACGTATATTCTGACAGGTCAAACTTAATAGTAAAATTTTTTTTCAATTTGAGAATATTTGTACATATTAACTCTTTCTTGAGATAAGCAAATTTAGGCACACAAAAATTCTGCATGGACACATCTTTTTAATAAAAATTGAAAATAACGTTACAATTCCCATGTGAAATGTGCCACAAAAGCTCGAATTTTCCTTTCTCGTTGCAAAATTTTAAACATGAATGCGTAATGTCCTGATATGCGTAAAGTCTTGGTATTTTTTTATTGAATAATAATTTCTAAAACAAAAACCTCAGAACAAACAGTAGAAATATGTCAAAACCCTACGTAGTGATATTCTTGAAAACTGTTTAGGTGTTTTCCCAATCACAAGTGGGAACTTATGTTGCGGAATCAATTCGTGCGATCTCTCTTTTTTAGTTATTCTACAACATTGGCACATCTGAGAGTCTGATGGTCGCCATCGGTATGTCTTACAGCATTTGAAGTAAACGTTTTTACTGCCTAATTTTATTGACACTATCCGCTCTCCTGTGACGAGGGTTTTCTCCTTATAGACACTGATTTTTGCTTCATGTACAACAATGTCACTCCTGAAATTTCTTATAGTTTTATATCTTGTTCCTGTAAGTTTATATACTTAAGTACATTAAAATACTTCAGGGTGGTATTTCGTAGCAAATTTTAAAAATATATTCATATAAACAGGTGTCCAAAATTCCTCGTTTTGATGATACAGGGTGCTGAAATTTCCAAAGGAATAACGAATTTTTTATTAGATTGTCATTATTAGTGCAGTTATTTAACCAAATTTGGCACGCAATACACTTAGAGACGATGTCTTAAGATGTGACGGTTTCTTTACTAAGGTTGGCATTTGAATACAAATAATTCGAATATTCGAATATTTAAGTCTTTAAATCTGAATTATCGAATATCGAATATACCCGAACATTCGATTATACTCGAATATTAGAATATATTCAAAGACTAGTACAGATTTCTCTAGAAATCTCACTAGTCACTACTGCTTCGCACAGATAGTGGTTTTTCTGATCAAAGCAATTTTGAAGATTCCCATCCTCAACATTTCTGTGCAGTCATATCCAGTAAAAAGTCAAAGATGGTCTCTTGGTCCAAAATTAGGAATTATTTCGAGCAGTGGTGGTAAAAATCGTGCTCAAGTGAAAATTTTGAAATTATAAATAATACAATAGTATTCGAGTGTTCGGTTTTTTCGAATAGTTCGAATAAATAAATAAGTAAAGAATACACCATATGTAGTACAACCTCCTGTATCTCTAGACTAACGTTGTGCGCGAGGTGGTACACATTTAGAGACAATAGATACACACTCAATATTCATGTATATTGGAAATAGTCTCTCTTAGAGTTAATTCCACTGCTTGCCATGGGATCAAATCTGGAACAATTTGATAATATCTAAGTGCGCTTGACTTTCGACTATTTGTCCTTATAATATTCGAATAGTTCAAATATTCGAATAGTTTGAATATTCAAATACTTCGAATATTCGGTTCATTCGAATACTCGGATAGTTCGATTATTCGATTAACTCAAATAATCGAGTAAGTCGATAATTCGATTATTATTTCGAACGAATAATCGAATACTAAAGTCTAAAAAATTCCTAGCATAACTTTTTACTGGACAATTTCGGGGCAATCAGTGACGAGCATGGCGAATGAATGTACCAGGATATTTTAGACATGGAAAAACGGTTTCAGGAGAAGTGGAGCCATAATGTAAACACATATATATGTAAAAATTTGTACAAATCATCAGCAAACATTCAAATTTTAGAACCTAGTTTATCAAGTTTAGAGTGCTACGATCTTTAAATTTAAGCTTACTCACGTCGCCAGCTACATAATTATAAGATAAATATTTGTTGGTGTCAAGAAAATTGAATTCTCAAAAAAAAAAAATAATAATATTAATAATTTAGTTTGGAAAATTAGCCACTACCCCCATAATTGCTCCAAGAAATATCTGTTCTCCATTCTAAAGTTATTAAATAAATTCGAATTTTGTAACAACTAACGTTTCTGTTTTATGAAATAAAAATAAATAAAACCGATCATTTTTTGTTGTAATTTGGTAAATAAACTACCGTATTTCTATAAATAAGTTCGTTAGAGTGCGTGTAACCCAATGCGGAGTCCATTGTTCAAATATACACCATATAATAATAGGTAATAATTTAATTATATTAAGGTATAAGAGGCGTGAAGTAGTTTGAAAATACAACTCATCTTTCTAACGCTGTATATGGGCACATTGGTATTTCCTTTGCTGTATCTGGTGAGAGGGTAAAAGTGGTAATTTATTATAGCGTTTTATAGCGACTTTGACATCTCAATCAGACACTCTCTTGTTCGTGGTTGCTTTCATCGCACCCGTGAGAAATTAATTATGTCTGATTGAGATTTATCCTGGTGTAGGTACGAGCACGATTCATATTTTGATTCAAAGCTTTATAGCCCACGCCCAATGCCCTCAACACTTTTCTTGTGCCGATATACAAATGCAACGATAATGATCATAAGGAAGACAATAGTTACGTAACGAAGTAAACGTAAAATTATTCTTTGTTGATATAGGATCAAGCTTTTGTAAGATGTTTGCTTGGCTACTGAATGGTAAAAGATGAAAAAATATCCACGGTGTATGTATGTATATATGTATGTTTGTATGTATACATGAGCTTAACTGTAACCACACTTGAATAAACCAACTATTAATTTTTTTTATTGGTTACAGAAATTATTTTCATTATTTAACTGTGTATTGGAATGACGAATGCATTTTGAGACGAAATATATTGTTCATTTCGACTTATTTATTGAGTGTGTTGTTATTAACTCTTTCAGGCATATAGGTACACAAATTATCGCATCCTATTATGAAAAACGCCACTACAGAAAAGTAAAATATGTATGAAGATATATATATTTTCGTCTTTGACAACATTTAAATTTCTGTCCTTAAAATTTTGTTTATTCAGTATGTTAAAATCTCGTTCGACATATCAGCACTTATATTTCAAATCAAATATTAGCTATTCTTTTTTAACACATTGCATAGAGCATAAATTTAAATATATTCAAAGTTAACCTGTCACTAACCACCATTGTGAAGTATAAAGTAATTCTAAAATAAACAAGATTAAGTTCATTCATATCAAACACCCCTCTATTTATTTTAAAGATTTGTTTTATACCCCATTCCTTACAAACACGTGTGTTTATTTTTATTTATTTAAAAGATTCTGTTATCACTGATTTGTTGGAAAATAAAACATTTTTATATAGTCTTTGATGTTATATACAAGTAGCTATTGAATTTCGGTTGCTAAATAATATTTCTCAGTGTTTAAATTTAAAATTTACGGAATATGAAAAGAGTCAAGTTTAGCCTATACCTTGATAGCTGGTTTTAGGTGTACAGTTGATTTCAATAAAAACTGGTACACTTTCTTTTAGCTATGTATATCATTGGTTCTTTGATTGATATTAATAATCTTACAAATGTCACTTTGACGTTAATCAGTGGCGTCATTATTAAAAATGGTTCGACATCTAACAGATATTCAAAAAATTTCGAATTGTTTCTAAAATTGAAGATGGTTGGTCCATAAGAAGACTTGCTGCTGAATACAATGCGAGTAAAACCACGATAATGAGTGTTAAAAAACAATGGGAAACCAACCAAACGGTATCCCGTAAAGTTGGTTCCGGTAGGCCCAGAACGAGCAATAATCAAGAAGATGAAAATCTTATAAATTACCTAATAGAAAACCCTTTTCAGACTGCAGTAAATGCAATTTCAGAGACAAATTTCCCTGCTTCGGTATCTACTGCTTGCAGAATAATAAAACTACAAAGCGACTTGAAGAGTTGTTCAGCGGATAAAAAATACAAACTTTCAGAAGAAAAGAAGCAGCGTAGGATTATTTTTGCACTCAACTATATAATCAATGATGAAAACTTCTAAGGACAAGTTGTCTTTTCTGGCGAAAAGGTTTTTAAATCCTGTAACGATGGACATGTTCGCGTATATAGGCCTCCTTCCACTAGATACGACGAAAAAATATACTTTCGATCCACAAATATCAGGAAGGTTTTCAGTCAATGTCTGGGCTTGGATGAGCCTAAATGAGTTAGGTGTGTGTTGGAACAGTGCTGGTCATCTCAATTCCATTAAATATATTGAAATATTAGACAATATTATGTTGCCGTCAGTAATAGAGGTGTTTCCAGAAAATAATTTTATTTTCCAACAAGACAACTGCTCCATACATACGGCCCATCGTGTCAGGCAATGGTTTCTTAATAAAAACATAGAGTTGTTACCGTGGCCATCTAAAAGTCCGGATTTAAATCCAATTGAAAATGTATGGGGACTAATGGTGAAACATATAAGAAAATTAACTAACCATCCAAATAATGCCCAAGAATTGGAAGGGATAATTGAAGACGCTTGGGAGAACTTGTCGGAAGAAGTTGACCTTGCAAGAAATCTGATTTTGTCCATGCCTACAACACTTCAGGCAGTTTTAGACGCTAATGGAGCAATGACAAAATATTAGTTAATTCTGTATTACGTAATTGAAGTTCATTTATTTTATTTTTTTATTGTATTTTTTATGTTCAGTTGCATTGTTTACATACTTTTTTAATCTCAAGTGGTATTTTTGTGTTCTTATTTTAAAAATAAAATTATCATTATTCAGTTAGTATTTTAATTACAACCATTAGTAGAATTATCCGTAACAAATATTATTTTTTTAAACAATAATATGACAGGCTTGAAAATGTTTTGAAAAAGTTATTTCCTAATTATTTTTTTAAAATTCCATTTGAATAAAATAAAATAGAAAGGTTTAATAAGTTTAAAAACACAAAGAAAACCGATCTCCTCCAAAAAACCCAGGTCTGGGGTAAATCACCTCTTCTCCACCTTCCTCTCGACATGCCTGGCCAGCCCTATTTATAGACATATGCACACAACTTAACTATTAGGATTTTCGATTACAAGAGTTGTACCAGTTTTTCTTGAAATCAAGTGTACGTCTGTATGCTGAAAATTGAACACTCATAATTTAATACCGAAGTTTTAACTTAAAATATTGTTAATATAACATATTCTTTTCTTTTAAAGGACCGCGCAATAATACTCCCAATTCCGCCCATTAATTGTTATCTTTAACCTATTGGTACGCTCTCAATAATTATTTCCTGACATATGGAAACAATCAAGAATATGTCCTATTTTCAAGAGTAATAATAACAGACATGAAATAGAAAATTATAGACCTAGAAGTTATGTATTCGTGAAAATAAGTTTGAAAATTTTTATTGCATTTCTGGACAAATCACGACGAATTATTACAATACACAAAATTTCAGACAGAAACAATTTTCGGTCTGTGTGTCTGTGTGATTCACGATAGCAGCTACAGTTTTTGAGATAAAGCTTTCAAATTTGGCACACACATTCTAGAGGTCAAGGAAGAGATTGAGTTCGTTGTTGAGCAAAATCGGTCCCAACGTCTAAAAAAAATATTAGTGACATTCTACCAATGTGACTTTTTGAAACGTCAAAAAATGTGACTTTTTGAAACGTCAAAAAATGTGACTTTTATGAAACGTCAAAGTGACTTTTTTTGAAACGTCAAACTGTGACTTTATTGAAACGTCAAAAAATGTGACTTTTTTTGAAATGTCAAAGTGACTTTTTTGAAACGTTAAAATGTGATTTTTTTGAAACGTCGTCAAAAATGTGACTTTTTTGAAACGTCAAAGTGACTTTTTTGAAACGTCAAAATGTGACTTTTTTTGAAACGTAAAAAAATGTGACATTTTTGAAACGTCAAAAATTACTTTTATTATAAACTCCACCACACGTCGAGTTTTACTACGGTGACGAAGTTCTGATCCCCAAGTAATTGGTTGCGGTTTTTTTCCTCATATTAAGCCTCTCATTTGCCGTAATCAATATGGATTTATGGCTGGTAGATCCATCACCAGAAACTTATTCTGCATTACACAGCATCTAGAAGAAGGTATTGATATTGGAGATCAAATTGATATCGTTTATGCAGATTTTTCCAAAGTCTTTGATCGTCTAGACCATGGTGTACTACTTAGCAACCTAAGATTGCTCGGTTTTGTTAATTCTCTCATTACGTTTTTTTCTTCCTATTTGTACAAGAGAAAACAGTATGTAGTTTACCTTGGCTACAAGTCGAGAGAAACATTAGCTAAATCTGGTGTTCTTCGAGGTTCCAACCTTGGATCTTTATTGTTTATAATGTTTATAAACGATATCGTGTCACCTCCAATGCACGTCTCTTTTGTATGCAGAGCATTTAAAAATACATAGACTCATAAAAACAATACTAGATTGTATCTGCTTACAAAATGAGTTGCTTACACCTGAATCATGGTGTGAAAAAAAACAAGTTACCTCTGTATGCTGGAAAATGTTATATTATATCTTATCCTAAAAGACAGTGTCCTGATAATTTACAGTTATCTACTCAATGATCAAATCGTGAAAAGATGTAAACACTGTAATCAGTTAAAAGATCTTGGTGTAATATTTGATTTCAAGTTAACTTTTATGGATCACATTTGTTCTTTTCTAGAAAAAAAAAATAAAATAATTATTGGGTATCACAAAAGCATTCTTTCAAACCTAATATCATAATAATAATAAATACCTATAGATTATTATATTTTATTGCAGTTTTATTAGTCGGATTGGATAAAATTAGTAAAGAAAACCTCAAATTCTCATGTAGTCGACGTTTCGATAAAATTTATTGTCTTCCTCAGGACTAATGAGGTCTTTGGTTTTCTGTCAACATAATCATAATCGTCAAATAAATAAATAACGTCGCTTATAATAACAGGATTCTTTGGACAAACAATGACCATTGAGCAATAAATTAATGGTTTTTAACTAGTTTAAATGCAGATCGATGTGAGTGTAAAGGCAAAACAACCATTAATTTATTGGCTCAGTGGTCATTGTTTGTCCAAAGAATCCTGTTATTATAAGCGACGTTATTTATTTATTTGACGATTATGATTATGTTGACAGAAAACCAAAAGATCTCATTAGTCTGAGGAAGACAATAAATTTTGTCGAAACGTCGACTAAATGGAATTTGAGGTTTTCTTTACTAATTTTATCCAAACCGACTAATAAAACTGCAATAAGAGATTGTGGATACGAAACTCCTTAGCTAAAAATTATATTTTATACTGACATTCTTATCTGAATGTGCTAATATAGAAGTTTAAATTATATAATGAATCAAAAACAACACTTCCAATACATTTTATCATAGAAACTATCAAAACAACTATTCAGTCTAGGAGCAAGAACTGCATTGAATTAAATAACAGTGTTCTCAGTATTAGAAGCAAAAAAATATTGATAGTGAAAAATTATTAACTCACCAAAAAGGAAAATTTTTACACTCAGGAAATGATTTTCTCCAGTTACAATACAAGAAACGAAAACCACTAGTTCAATATATATCTACCTTTATTCTTCTGAAATCTTCAGGGGGCTAGACCGTGTATAAATTATTTATAAAAATATTTAAATTAGATAATTCAATATATGAATGTTTATTTTGACATTTTAAATTGAATGACAACAATATTTAGATTAACTAGTGTAACTTTGGAAATCATAATGACATGCATGACACCTATCCTAACCTAAATCAGCCCATTCTTTTTATACATTTCAAAAAAATCTGATGTATTATTGCTTCATTTTTATACATTTCTATAAAATAGAAAATAATAAAATAATTATTGGGTATTACAAAAGCATTCTTTCAAACCTAATATAATGGTTTCTATAATAAGATGTATTGGAAGTGTTGTTTTTTGATTCATTATATGCCTAAAACTTTTATACAAGGACATTGAAATAAGAATGTGAGTATAAAATATTAAAATCCATAGGTATTTATTATTATTATCATGTTAGGTTTGAATGAATGCTTTTGTAATACCCGATAATTTTTTTCTAGAAATGCAAATACGAAACAATAATATGTCAGATTTAAGAAAAACACATTTGTTCTGTTATAGGTGCGGCTCATAAAAATCTAAGTTTCCTTCTCAGAAACACAAAGATTTTAGAGATTATACTACTTTATTTCTTCTCTTTAATGCATTGGTACGCCCAAAATTAGAATATTCTGCTATTCTATGGTATCCTGGATATAAGGTTCATATTAATAATATTGAGAATATTCGCAAATTTAAGTATTAAAGTATTTAGTTTATAGACATAATGGAGTATATCCTAAAATACAAACCTCTCATGATAGTTTGCTACACCGATTTCACCTTATTGATTTATGTACTAGACGTAATTACCATTCACTATTTTTTTATATAAAATTCTCCGTAATAAGATTGACTGCTCTGAAATTCTTGGTATGTTCAATTTTCACATACCGCCCATTTTACAGGTCACATTTCTGTATTCTATTTGCTAATGCCTATACTGAATCCAAAAGTATATTCAGTAGATCCAGCGACTGCTCAGTCTACTACTGTTCAGTTCATGTCGTAGTCAACGTAGTCCACAACGGTGCCGCTTAACTTTAATACCTGTTATTTTTCTTTGGTAAGAATGCCATTTATTTTTTGCTCTATTAACCACATTTTTGGATTCAGTATAGAACGAATGTAAGCAGTTTTTCACATTTACATGTGATGTGGTCGATTTAGCAAATTATGCCTAATTGTAATTGAATCGCTTATTTGAGAAACCCAACAAGTCCACCCATGACGCAATTTGACATTTTAAAATATATAGACTCTCAAGATCAAGATGTATCTTTTACTTTATAAACCAGACATATCAACGAATTTTATGTTAAATGACCCTAAATAAACGTAAAAAGGGTATAAAAACTATGAAAGTGTGAAAGGATTAAAAGGCGAGAATAAGGGGTGAAGAATACGAAAATTATAGGGGCAATATTGTTCCTAAAAAGGAAATTGGTTTAAACTGCAAGTAAGTCAACTTAACCTAAAAACTGTTTAAAAAATCACAAAATCATTATAAATTTTAGTTGTCGAAGAAAATGCTTCGAAAAGTTATCGGATCAGATGAGGCAGGAAATATTCGACAAATTCTACAGTTTCGGATCCAAAAACGAACAGGATGCATGTCTTCAAGCATTGATATCAGTAGTTCCAATTCAGCGAAAGTGCCTATAAATATCATATAACTTGCAGTTCAGGAAAATATCAGGTTTGCAAAAATGCGTTTTTAAGACTTCACTCCATTACTAAAGATCGTGTTTATCGGTTGTGTTTACTTTTATTAGTCGGGGAATCACCACAGAATAAAAGAGGAAAACAAAATCCAGGGAACTCAAAGCCAGTTTCTCTCATCTAACTGATTGAATCTCATATTATGTCATTTCCAACAAAAGATGCACATTACACAGGTCGCGATTATAAGTGAGCGAAAAACTTGATATTCGGAGGATGCATGGCTTATTTTTAAATAAATATCCTCAGACACAAGTAAAATATTCACTGTATTACAAAGTGTCTAAAGAAAAGTTCAGTTTGAGTTTCGGAAGGCCTCAGGTAGATACATGCTGTAAATGCGAGGAATTGTCGATAAAAATTAAAACCAAGGAACTTAATGATACTGCAAAAAGAGTGGCTGTTGCAGAAAAAAACCGTTCATTTAAGACGCGCAAAAATTTTTTTTTTTGAAAATGAAGAAATTGAAGAAAAACTATAAAGATGACCCTACCGTTTTAATAATAGCTGTTGATTATATGCAAAACATTTTTTTTACCCGAAATTCCTCTTCAAGACACCTTTTATCTACATCAACTTACTGTTTCTGTTTTTGATGTACATGATATTAAAAGTGGCAAAAGTTGTTTTTATATTTACCATGAAGGTATCGGAAAAAAAAGGGCATAACAAAGTTTGCTCGTTTATTGGAAATTACATTGAAGTGTATATCTCTCGACAAAAAAGAACATTTGCATATATTCATGGATGGATGCCCTGGGCAAAATAAAAACCACACCACCGTTAGGATGTTTGCAGCTTTGATAGAAATGGGACGATTTAAAACAATTCATCAGTATTTCCCTATTCTTGGCCATTCCTTTATGCCCTGTGATAGGGACTTTGAAGTAATTAAGAGATCGATAAAAAAGAATGACAAAATTTATAGCCTGAAAAGTACACAGAAATCATTATCACGGCGAGTCGACAGAACAACTTCACAGTGCATCTCCTCGACAATGAAAACAGTGTCATTAAAGACTACAAGAGTTGGTGGCCTAGATTTTATAAAAAAAATTGCTCAAGTACAGACCCAGAAAGAAATAATAGAATTCCAATCAACATATCAACTTTCATGCAATTTTCTTACAATGAAAAATTCAAAGGCATGGTTGAACCATACAACTTCATTGGAGGTATTGTAAAACATACGTTTCCTATTTGCATAAGACATCCTAGACCTAAAGAACTTCCCATAATGCTAACGTACCCTCAAGTTAAGATACCGATTAAGAATAAAAAAATTAATAATATTAAGAAGTTTACAAGTTACCTACCTGACGATGGAGAAATTAAAGTTTTTTTTCAAGAAATTTTTTCATGGCCAACTATAGATGGTGCAATAGAGCCTGAAATTCTCTAAAGCCTTTGTTTTATAATATTTAAATGCATTATGTTATTTTTTTTTGTGAAATAAATTTAAAAAAATAAACATGTTCATTACTTTATTTGAGAAACCCGAATGTCCATTTTTTCAAATACCTTTTATGACATTTTTTTCTTTTACTTATCATTACTTTTTTGCTTAGGATGTTTAACTCTTCCACAAAAACATACACGAAAAAGTTCCTCGTTTTAAAAATGCATCCAGTCAATATTTAGACAGTTTTTTTTTATTTTCCCTGAACTGTATTTTGCGGACTTGTCGGGTTTCTCAAATAAGCGATTCAATTGATATCTTTTCTTAATGTCATTTAACTAATCAATAATATTCATATAATTTATTGTATTTCATTTAATAGAATTATTATTGTATTTTTTCCCTGTCCTATAAATGGGTCCCGCCCATTGAGCAATGTATGAATAAAATAAAATAAAATAAATAAAATATTCACGAACAAATTAGTTATTATAATGAACTCTATATGATACTGAATTCTTCTCAGTTACTAGCAAATCATATACAATTAATCTTAACTTTGGCTTATATTAACCATGGGAAATGAATATACATATTAGTTTATAATTCATATGGCTTCCATATGTTTATACATGTGTTTTTCGGAGAAGCTTTGATTGATGACGTCACTGACCCGTGGCTAACTTGATACTATTTTGCTGATTAATCGTTGTATGCCAAAGTTAATAGGTGACATTCAAGGAAGTAATGACATTCTAAGATGAAATTTTAGAACGTAATCTACCAGTTTTAATAAGGTAGAGAAGGGCCACATCAGCTATTCTGCTTGTGAGAAGAATTAAAAAATAATTTAACCATAGAGACAAATGGAATGTTGTCCCTTCTTGCTTGGAGTAAATTTTATTGTCGTGCAAACGTTATTTCTTTTAGTACTCAAATATTTGTACACATCTTAATGTGACGAATAGTTTTATTCATTATTAAGGGTCGCAATCATATGTAGCATCATAATATTACCACACCCCAATAAAATTTATTTTTAGCTATAATGAAAAACCTACAATCAATTAATAATACCTAGTCATAATGGAATTCAATAAATATAAATTAGATTTATTTAGTTTAAAGCATACGCGATTGCAAAAATATTTTCAGTGCTGCGATTATTTCCTTTTAATTTACCTACCCTAAAAACATATGTTTATGCTGATAATAAAAATAGTAGAGTAATATACTGCAAATTAACCTGTAGATGTAAAAGTTATTTATGTACTATGGGCATCAAGAGGCGTTTATGGCCCCCTGCGATAAGGGCCATAATCGCTGGTTGTGCCCGAGGTGTATACAAAACTTTATATACGATCAGTCTTAATAATATTCCTTAACTTAATTTATAGTGTATTGTCGTTTCCTAAAAATTAATAGCAATAGCTCCCTCTAGTACTTCTAATAAATTTTAGATTAATGAAATTTTTAAATAAATGGTAAGTACCTATTTGAAAAATTACATATACACAATACAGGGTGGGGCAATAGTGCATTCGACTTCGATATCTCGAGCTAGAAACTTGATTTAGAAGCATTAGTAAACTAGACAAAAAAGTTTATAATCAGAAATTGTTTTTGAATATACATAGTGAGCCAAGACAATTCTACAGGGTCAAGTAATTTTTTTTTAAATGAAATGCCATGTAACGGGTGATTATAAAATAAGGGATATATTTCAACTTATTATATATTATTAACAAATCAAATTAATAACAGAAAGTAAATGGAATCTAGTTGCTTACATAATGGGATTTCTGATGTCAAACACTGATTACCGCAAATGCTCGATATGACCTCCATTTTGTTGTTGTAAAATTACCAACCGTTCCTCCAAATTGTATACAGCACTATTAAACATTTCTGGTTGAATTGCACGAATTTGCTCTCTAATACTGTTCTTTAATTTCTCCAGCGTTGTTGGCCGTGTTCTAAACACCAAATTTTTTAAATAACCCCACAGCCAGTAATCCGCTGGGTTAATATCAGGAGATATTGGTGGCCATGAATTTGCAAAATGTCTGCTTATAACACGACCTTGAAAAACCGCAGTTAACAATTCTTTAACTGGTCGGTAAATGTGCGGAGGTTTTCCATCCTGCATAAAAATGTTTTCAATTCTTTCGTGCTCGTTTTGCAACTGTGGAATTGCATAATCCCTTAACATTTGCAGGTATCATTCACCAGTAACAGTTACAGATACGGCCTCTCCATTCTGTATTTCCTCGAAAAAGTATGGACCAATGAAGAAATTAGCTGTGAAACCGCACCAAACGGTGACTTTTTTTGTCATGAAGGCCTTGCTGAACGATTTCTTGTGGATTTTCTATTGACCATATTCGACAGTTTTGAGTATTAATTCCACCATTAAGAGAGAAATGGGCCTCATCTGTGCAAAAAATACGGGATAACCATGCGGGTTCAATTTCCATCTGAGCCAATACGTGTAATGAAAAATCGTACCTGAGAGCAAAATGTGCTTCCTCACAGTTGTAGTTTATAGGGATACATTTTTAGGATTTTCCGTAAAATATTCCAAACCGTGGTGTATGGCATTTGTAACCGTTTTGATATCCCATTCACACTACTGATTGCTAGCGGATTAGTATTGGCTACGTTTTGATTTTCCTGAAGAACCTCTGCAACTTGGACATCACTAATCCTAGGTCTTCCTGACCTCGGAAGGTCTTTTACAGACCCTGTTCTTACAAATTTGCTAATGAAATTACGATACGACTTCATTTTGCACGGCCCTGCTCTCAAACCCATTTTCGTACGAAATCTTCGTAATCCAGTAGTGTAATTTTTACCGCCTTCATAATAACATTGCACTAAACCAATTCTTGTTTGCAGATCCATATTGAAATTGTTACAATTTACGTTACGCAATTTTTATTTTCAGAACAATTCTCTAAATTACGATTATTTCGTTTGACACTTGTATCAATAGTTGTCACGACAATTCTTTTGTTTTCCGTAGATACACTAAAATCCAATTATTGAGGCAACTAGATTCTGTTTACTTTCTGCTACTAGCATAATTTCTTAAAACTATATAAGAATTTAAAATAGACCCCTTAGTTTATGATAACCCCATATATCAGAACATTTTTTGAAACCTCTTTGTGGCCTCCTATCACTCCTGTATTATTATTGACTTTCTCCCAATCACTTGGATGTAATGATTTTCACTTCCTAAAAGTATACAGGGTGGCCAAAGAGTATTTTTAAAGTTACAACTTTTTGAACTGAATTCTTCTCAATTTTTTCAATTGAAACACCCTGTATATTTTTGGCCGATGTGATGAAGGATTGAAAAACGATCGTTTGTACGTACATTCCTATGGCTCTTTGTGACCATTTTCAATTTATTAAGCAATAACTGCAAAATTCAGAAGATTATAAAAAGTGCTCCACAGTTGCTCATGATTTAATGATGAGATTTTGTAGAATTTATGACCTAAAATCAAAAAGTAAACCAAAGCCCATATTATTACAAAACGTTTTACATGGGTAATAAAAAAATATGTCAACAAATTTCAAAAATAACAATTTAGTTATAAAATTTTGTTTTAAATAATGCAATTTAAAAAATAAATAAAATTTCAGATATCGTTACAAAGTGTCTAGTATTTTAAGCCAGAAAGTGTTAATGGATTAACCAGTATTAAACCTAGTTTTAACAAATACGAATAATAATATAATTAACAAATATGGTAATAATATACTTATAAACTATTACAATTATCAATAAAAAAAAATACAAAAAATACATACAAGAACTCTTTAAAAATATGATATACGTAGGGACAGCTAAAGATAAAATATACTAATAAACAATTAATAATATTTGTAAGTGTACAGCATTGAACTTTGTTGAAGGAAATTTCTACAGTGTAATTTACAATTTAACACAGATAGTATAGGTAGCTTATTACGAGACCTAAATCTCGGTTTCGTATTGGCACAACTCATTTAAGGATCTAAAGGGCAGTTACGGTGGAATACAATACATGTTTTCCAATAGGAATTTTACCATATTAAGTTCCTTCAATATGATAGCAATTGTGTTTAGGTATAGGTACGAGTGTTTTTTAAAGGAAAACACCCCTGTATCTTTATTGATATTGAATTTACGCTATAGGTTTCTTGGAACATTTTTTATTTTGATTTATAAACTATTTGATAACGACCAGAACTATTTACCACCACTTCCGGTTTCACTGTAAATTTAAATGGGACACCCTGTATTTTTTTATACAGTGTTGTAGATCAATCAATTCCAAAACTTTAAATGGAACCATATCTCTAAAATCAAAAGAAACTTAGCTATGTGAGAAAAACTTCTTTTTTTATTTTGCTTCATCTTACGATACCTGAGAACATAGAAGGCTTGGAAATAAATGATTATTTCTGACACTAACAATTTTAAATCGATAAAGTATTTCATGTTGTTTAATCTTGTGTTAATAATTAGTTATTGTTATTGCTAGTGCAATATTGTTGAAATGATGGGAAAAATTTAAGAAAATTGTAACTGTTTGAAATAGTAATTCTGTTCGGTGAATGTAATAAAATCTACATAGAAACATGTAAGCAGTTTAATTTCAGGTACCCAAATAAAAAAGACTATTATAAAAGTCCTAGGTCTCTGTGATAATTAAAAAAATAGTGAAAATTTAAAGTAACAAAAACAAGACGTAGAACAGTGACAAATGAAGAACTTGAATTTGAGGTATTGCTATTATTGACAGAAACTCCGAATATTTCTATACGACAATAATTGTCTAGTTTACACCAGATTTCTTATTCATAAGCAAAATTTCACTGAAAAGTAAAAATCATGCCTACAAATACGCACTTCATCAACACTTGGAAGATGGTGACCCACAAAGAAGAATCAAATTTTGTATGAATGGTTGGTACCTTGTTAAAACTCAAGAGAATATTGAATATTTAAGAAATATTGTGTGGAATGATGAAGCCAATTTCACCAATATTGGTGTACTTAATCGACATAACCATCACTCCTGGGTTATGGGAAATCATTATTTGTATAAAACAACCAATTTTCAGAAATCTTGGATACTCAGTGTATGCGTTGGTTTAATAAATAATCGCATTGTTGGTTCGTCTTTATTTTTAAGACGAGAATCTAAATGGCAACAATTATTATTTAAATATTCTTCGTCAAACGGAAAGCGACTTTTTGGATAACCTTCCCCTTTCGAGGAGGTGAGAAACCTTTTTTCATTACAATGGAGCTGCGCCACATAACGTCGTCGCTGCACTTTGCCAGTATTTAACTAATACTTACGATGACAGGTGATTTGCAAACAATTGACTATTTAAATGGCCAGCACGGTCCCCTGACTTAAATCCTCTAAATTTCTCTCAATGAGTTACATTAAAGATCAAATTTACTACAACAAATGAGATAAAAATGAAACAATGAAAAACCGATACGAGAGATATTATAACATATTAGAGAAGATGTGATATTTAGGGCGTCTCAACATGCTTTACAAAGGTTAGAGGTTTGCTTCAATAGAAATGGTGGCATTTTTTAAACTATTTCTAAGTGCCTTGTTTTGTAAAATACAATAATTTATTATTTAATAATTATTACTCTAAGGTTTTCGGTAGGTATCCAGAGATTAATAGGTAAGCATTTTTTTATGTTTTTTACCTATTTCTTTTTTTTTTGGAACCCCTTCCGGTCCCTATTTTTTTTCTTTTTTTTTTTTTTTTTTTCTCTTTTTTTTTTTTTTTTTTTTTTTTTTTTTTTTTTTGGGGGGGGGTTGCCTCCCTTTTTTTTTTTTTTTTTCGTAATTTAAATAACAGGATATCCCATATGAATTTCATTAAAGGAAATAGATTTTAATTGAAAAACTAATATCTGAATCTGAAGAATAGAACGTGTTTAATCTTAGTATTTGAAGAGATTATATTTTACAGGTGCTTGAAATCGATTTCTAACAATTCTGACAAGTCACAGTCTTCTTTGATTAAAAAAAAATAAATAAATAAATATAAGAATCAAAATTATATCTGATGGTTGAGTCATATGCATTTTAACTAGTAGTATCCAAATATGCAAAAAAATACAGATTGCCACATTTAAAAATTTAATTTTTATGTAAATTACATCGACACCGGAAGTCGGCCATTTTGGATGTTTACATCACATAATTGGAATTTTTATTTCATATCACTACACCAAATTCAAAAGAAAAAAATACAATTTCTCAATCAATGTTTACACGAGTGTCTCTATGGGCTGGGCCACCCGGTATAGTATCTTTGTTTGGTTAGTTGTTTTGTGAGTTTTAGTAATAATTAATTACTATAACAGTACTTTTATTGTTAGAAAAGTAGTAAATAAAGGAATTTTATTGAATGAAACTCTTTACCATGAAGCACGTAAATTGGTGTTAAATACAGAAAAATATCTTTTAGTTGAAAATTGCACATAACTCATGAGTTTATTACATAATTCATAACCGCTGCGCTGTTTTCCTAATGCCCAAACAAAGCATAATTTTTTTATGTGCTTATGTAGGTTTAGTTTTATAGCATAATCTTTTATAACAATATGCTAAAGATATTTATGAAGTTCTTCCCAAGAACGTTGCTCTCACGCGTAGTTACCGTTAGTTACATTGCAATATACGTTAACTAATCTTGATTAAAACCAACAACATATCAAACGTAAGAGACGTAAAAATTAAAAATTAAAATTTCATAAACGAGCCGATTGTAGTAGTTGCGCTTGCATAATATCAGTTATTCTCGTTTAAAATGCAGGAGCAGGGCTTATAAATACTAATCAGATATGGTATCGGCGGACGGCGTGCTCATATGAAAGTAGACGCGAATGGGCATCGTGGTGGATGGGACGGACCACCTGCCGTTGACCACCATTATCTCAAGAAAGTGCATGTCCTCATGCCTATGCAAGTCGCGTTCTTTGCAAATCTATGCTGCACCACAATTCTTACTCCCTTTTTGCAATATGCACATACTCGCAGGTTTTCTGAAACTTCACTCCGCAGGAAATTATTGGTTGAATAACTTAGAGCTCGTTACAAATTCTTTAAGAAATATTTTAAAATATTTCTCGCTGCAAACTTTTTTGTATATATAAATCATTCAGCCTTGCAGTACTACGTGTTCCATTGATACGGCAGTGTTTCGTACTAAGGCGAAATTATTAAAAGAATGTATGAATAGATTCATTACTTCGAAGATTATTTCTTGAGGTAATTAATTTGCTGTATTTTTATTAGAAAACAAGTCACAGTATAACAAAGTGGTTTAATAAAAAAAGTAATTGGATAACAGTAATGAACAGTATTAAAGTAATACAAAATGTATAATATAAATGTCTGGACCATGATGGCAAGAATGTCGGTACATATTATTATGATGATAAGAACCGATAGTAGTATGTACATATATTTAATAATCTGATAGGAATATTTTAGAAAAACGTTCCTATGTTGTAAAAACCGCTGCCAATTACTTGGGGATCAGAACTTCCTCACCGTAGTAAAACTCAACGTGTGGTGGAGTTTATAATAAAAGTAATTTTTGACGTTTCAAAAAAGACACTTTTTTTGACGTTTCAAAAAAAGTCACATTGGTGGAATGTCACTAATATTTTTTTTAGACATTGGGACCGATTTTGCTCATCAACGAACTAAATCACTTCCTTGACCTCTAGAATGTGTGTACCAAATTTAAAAGCTTTATCTCAAGAACTAGCTTAGAGTGGGCCGAAAAAATTAAATTTTGAAAATTAGTTTGCCGTAGGACAAAATAGCTGTGTAATACTTAGTACATTATATATACAATAGTTGAAACATACAGCTTAATATTTAGCCGAACCCCTTGGGCCCTAAAGGGGCTCTTTTTATTTTTTAACACGCTTTTACTAGCTTCACCTGTATGTTTGTGAGTTTGTTTGTTTGTAACCGACTCTTTGGACTCGATTTTGACCCACTTTAAACGGACAGATTTAATTGAAACTTTGTACACTTACGAAGAACCGGTAACAATACAATAATTTGATAAGTTTATATCATTATCCTGATCAGGATCGCCAGAATTAAATAATTTCCTCACGTATCCTCTGCGTGAGAGCAAGTGGCTTATTACTATTAGTACATTCCGTGATTCTCAGTTCGTTCGTTGTCCGAGCAGGCTAAGGCGCAAGTCTTAGTCGACGCGAAACGACGGACTCCTCGGGCGTGAGTTCAAATCCTGTCTATGGCTGAAAAAAAAATTTTTTTTATTTCAGAAGTATCTGTTGGATCGTAATATGTTATAATATCAGCATCAATAAGCAATATAAATATAGTTTAAAAAACTAAAAAACACGCTTTCATAGCACAACAAACTAAAAAGTGAAAAATAAATATAGTTTAAAAAACTAAAAAACACGCTTTTAAAGCACATCAAACTAAAAAGTGAAAAATAATTATTAATATAAACTGAAAACAATAATGAACGAAAAATACTAGTATTATTGTGAAAAAAGCGTGGGGCGCTTTGTGCCATATTTTTCGTATATCGAGCAACCCACGCTTTTTTCACAATAATACTAGTATTTTTCGTTCATTATTATTTTCAGTTTATATTAATAATTATTTTTCACTTTTTAGTTTGATGTGCTTTAAAAGCGTGTTATTTGGTTTTTTTAAACTATATTTATCTGTTAATCGTAAATGCCGTAGTGGAAAATCATTAATTTGAATATTTTTTAGCTGACAGAAAAAAGCTTACTGTTCTAGCAACATTTTAAGCGAGCCCCGCTCTCATAATATATTTTGTAACGAGGACTTGTCTAGAATAGGAATTCATAATTCCGGAGAAATAGTGTTCAAGCCTCTATTGATACAAAATCAATACAAGGATTGTATTTCGATGGTCGTAAAGATCAAACTATATTTCAAATAGAAGGACGTCGCATGACAAATCAAGAAGAACATATTTCGGTAATACAAGAGCCAGGAGGTAATTATTTTGGACATGGTTCATTGCAGACCCAGTTAATGTCGAAGAAATATTTAGAGGATTAGTTTTATGCTTGGAGAAATACAATGGAACTCTTGAAAATTTAGTAGTGATTGGTTGCGATGGAACTAACGTAAATACCGGCTGGAAAGTTGGAGTTATTCCAAAGACTGAAACTCATGTTGGTAAACCTATACAATGGAGTGTTTGTATGCTCCACACCAACGAGCTCCCTCTGCGGCACTTACTACAAGAATTGGATGGTAGCACGAAAGGTCCTTACTTCTATTCAGATCCTTTGGGTAAACTTCTTAAAGACTGTGAAAAAAATGCCTGTTGTCACGTTCCAACCAATTACTACTGAACTTCCAAAAATTGCAGAAAAGGATTTAAGTACGGACCAAAAATATTTATATAACATTTGTTGTGCTATTAATAGTGGACACTGTTCAGAAAAATTTGCTAATATAAATTCTGGTAAAATGAGTCACGCTCGTTGGTTAACAACGGCTAACAGATTACTACGGCTGTATGTAGCTACGATTAATCCATCAGAAAACCTCAAGATACTGTCCAAATTTATTTTAAAAGTCTATGCACCTATATGGTTCCAAATTAAAACCAAGCCACTCTTACACTATGGTGCCATTCACCTTTTCAATGCAATTAAAGCATCTAGGGAGTTTCCGGTTAATGTCAAAAATTTATTTGAAAGAGTAATTTCAAATAACACCTATGTTGCACGCCCGAAAAATTTGCTTTTAGCAATGCTTCTTGATACTCGCGATTATGTAAGAGAATTAGCAGTGCGTCGAATAATAAAAGCTAGACAACAAAAACAGAAAGGAGTTCGATATTTTAGGATACCTCAAATATAATTTGATGCAGAAGATTATTTTAATTTAATTGACGGGCACAAGTGCACCTTAACAGAACCACCTTTGACCATAAGATTTTCAGATGATTATCTACAACAACTTATTAAAAAAAAAACAGAAAATTACTATAGATAAGTTTCCGTGCCATACACTGTAGAAAGGTGCGTAAAAGCAGTAGCAAAGGCATAGTTGAAAGTGTGTGGCGAGACATCCAGAGATGGATACATTAGAGTAAAATTAGCAAGAAAGAAAATGTTGCCTAAATTTGATACTCAGAGACAGTACTACGAAGTTGAAGATATGGAGTAAAATTACAAATGTGACAGGTGGGTGGGTGCGCGGAGCTTGGAAGTGAAGCTACCTCCACGTGGTGAGCTGTGGGTTGTTTTGGTATTTTACTGTAGTTTTTTTTGGTAGAAACAAATAATTACGAAAAGTTACCCCTAAAATATCAACTCAAGCGAAACGCTGCACAAATTTAAGGTAATTATTTTCTCTTATAACTTCTACTTTAGCGGGGCGCGGCTAAATATTAAATAATTAACGCCATCTTTTAATGAGACATTTATAGCACTACTTAAAGCTGTTTTTTCACTACGGCGGGAAAAAACGGCAAAAAAAATTTGCGCCCTTTTTGGGGCCTGAGGGGCCCGGTTAAAATTTGATGCAGAGGGCTCAGTTTTTTACAGCATGATAAGGAATACGAAACGCAGTATTTTTTCGTTACGATAAGTTATTTTTCGAAAAAATTTTTTTTTTTAGCTATTTTCAGCCCACCCTACTGTAGCTGCTATCGCGAACCAGACAAACGCACACAGACACACAGACAGAAAATTTTTTCTGTCTAAAATTTAATTTATCATCATAATTCGTCGAGATTCTTCCAGAAATGCAATAACAATTTTCAAAATTTTTTCACGAATACATAACTTCCTCACTTTGAGTGGTGAGGAAATAAAAGTGTCGCCAATGTCGAAAATTTCCGAGTTTTCGGAATTTTTCGAAATTTTTAAAACTTTCCTGAACCCACAAAATCTATGAAATTTTCAGTTTCCGATAAATTTCCATTTTTTTTGAAATTTTGAAATTTTTCGGAATGTTTTGGAAATTTTCCACGAGTTAAAATTTCGGAAATTTTACAACACTAGGTGTGGCATACCTATAATGGAAACAGACAAATCGATGTGACGTCTATATTAAAATGCCACGAGTTGTGTTAATTATCGTCAATACGCAATTTGAATTTATATTAAATTTATAAGTAAATTTCTTACATCTTGTGTTGGATTATATCTATTATTCACATATTCATTTTTTTATCACCCCCCTTATCATCAGAACGGTTGTCAGAGTAATCTTGTAATGTAAGATTTCATTTATAGTGATGCTTATTAAAATATCTTTTATTAAAGATGCAATATGACTTCAGAAAAATGATTTTAATTAAATAATATAGATTAATAATTATGCTATGGTTAACAAGTCTTTCTATTTATGTAAGATAGTTTTAGTGTCCATTATTAATCTTAAAAATTAGTCTAAGAATGTGCCCTTTTCAAGTATTATTGTATTATTGTACTATCGATAAGCAAGTGTTATGTTTTGCAGCAGAACAAAAATTTTCTAGTTTCAATTTCTAGAATCAAGTGTAATAGTTTACTACCAATTCCTAGCAAATTAGACAACAAAACCGCTGCCAATTACTTGGAAATCAGAACTTCCTCACCGTAGTAAAACTCGACGTGTGGTGGAGTTTATAATAAAAGTAATTTTTGACGTTTCAAAAAGGTTACATTTTTTGATGTTTCAAAAAAAGTCACATTTTGATGTTTCAAAAAAAGTCACTTTGACGTTTCAAAAATGTCACATTTTTTAACCTTTCAAAAAAAGTCACATTGGTGGAATGTCACTAATATTTTTTTTAGACATGGAACCGATTTTGCTTATCAACAAACTCAATCTCTTCCTTGACCTCTAGAATGTGTGTACCAAATTTGAAAGCTTTATCTCAAAAACTGTAGCTGCTATCGCGAACCAGACAGACACACAGACACTGTCTGAAATTTTGTGTATCGTCATAATTCATCGAGATTTGTCCAGAAATGCAATAAAAATTTTAAAATTTTTTTCACGAATGACCCTCACTTGAGGGGTGAGGAAGTAAAAATTTATATATAGAAAACATGTATTTATTAAATCATTCTGTATTATTTAGAAACCACTGCTTTATAATAGACTCTTATTAGTATCAAATATGACAGTTTCTGTTTATATATTTCCATAGACACGTAAGACAATCGGGTCTATTCTGTAACTGTTAAGCCACGGTTGCTTGTGTACTAACCATCGCACACCATCGCATTGTTCTTGTTAGAATACAATCAATAGCAATTACAATCATATCAATACAATGCAATTATTATGTAATAACAGTGTCCGAAAAGTTACAGAATTGGCATGATTTTCTTATATTGATGTTTTTACAAGTTATTACTACCAAGGCAATTTTCCTTTAGTTTTGAGAAAGGAATCGGATTGCATTCCGAAACGTTAACTTTTACAATCTAAAATAGTTTCATGTTCACGTTAATATTTTTTTTGGTGTGGCATTTTTTGAATAGGCAAAAACATATTTTCAAAAAATCATCCTCTGAAATTTTTTTGATGCAGAGATTTATTTAACAAAATTTTTTAATAATTTATAGGAGAATGGCTTAACACCTAAAGAAGGTGCTACAAAACTTTCATATTAGTTACTGTAAAAAAAAATTTTTATTAAGCGGGACATACTAATTTGTGATTATTATATTTTATGAATAGAAACAAATGGGAGACAAAAGTAACTTCTTCACTTATCTTCAGTTCGATCCTTGATGTGAAGGAAAGACGTATGTTTGATAAACAAGAAAATTGCAAGTTTTGCACAATATACAAGGGATTATTTAAAAAAATATATTTCTTCTTTTCAAGGAACCACATACTTTCTTTATAAAATTTACAATGGAACAACAAACCTTAACCTGTGTTTTTGTGTGTGTGTGTGTGGTGTTATCTTCAGTTCGATCCTGTATGTGAAGGAAAGACGTATGTTTGATAAACAAGAAAATTGCAAGTTTTGCAGCAATATACAAGGGATTATTTAAAAAAAATATATTTCTTCTTTCAAGGAACCACATACTTTCTTTATAAAATTTACAACAACAACCTAACTTTTTTTGTTCTTTTTTGTTTGTGTGGTGTGCGTGCTGTGTGTGTGTGTGTGAACTTTGTGGAAATAACCATTAGCCAAGAGTAATTAATTAAGTAATTACAAATATTTCACATTTCTACTACATAAAATTTCACGATTTCTACTACATATAATAATGATTTATCATCCTCATAAAATCCTATTTCTTGACACATAAGAGAGAACATTTGTCCACGTATAAAGCAAAAATGTAAGTATCTTTGTATTCAACAAGGAATGTAAGTGAATATAGTAAAATTAGATGATTTATATTAAAAAGAGATGTGGATATATGTCGAAAACTGGGATGTTAATTTTCATGGTAAATTCTATTAACTTCTCTCCCTATACATATAGGCTCGTCGAGCAGGAAATTAATAAACTTTAATAAATGAATCGAAATGGATAAATTAGTTCTCTAGTCCAATATCAAGACCAACTTATTTAAATTTTTTTATAAATTTTTGAAATAAGATTAGTATCTTTGACTTTCGTTTGTAGGCATGAAGTCCACCAACTTCCCAATAATAAAGTCATTGTTCAAAATGTTGTCGAACATTCTGCAGCGCTTCTGAAGTAACTTGACGCCAATCGTGAGTGGTACGTTGCCGAAAATCTTCTAAAGAATTGTTAAAATCTATTTACAATGGTATTTTACTTTTCAAAATGAAAAAATCTACGGTGCAAAAAATGGCAAGAACATTTTAATGATGTTTACAAAGTAACAATGATTATTTCAATAATGTAGTGTCTGGTATTCTTTATATCACTCATTGTATATTGTGACTTTGCCGGGCCATTAACACGTTCTTAGTCAATTTTTTTTTTGTTAAACTCAAAAATGGTTTATTTCTTTGCAGAAAGAGTTGAAATCTTTTCAGTTTACTTTAAGAATAATGAATATGCAATGAACTTTTTAGCAAATAAATTTCCTGTATGTACCTCTTTTTTTGGTAATTAATTTACGATAGTTCCCCTAAAAATAATTAGCACAGATCCCTCACAAGTCCCTCATTGAATAAATACTTAAAAAATAAGCATACTCTTTTGGTTATTGCGAGCTACCAAATATTTTTTTCAGCCGTTAAAATAAAATAAAAAAATACATATGCCACCCTTCAAACTTAATTTATTACATTAATTATTAAAATATCTTAGTAGAGAATTAACAGGTCTATTCTCTAAATAACTCGCCACATCTGCTAGGCATTTGTGTAACAATATTCATTAATTTTCCAGATTAAACTGAACCGTAACCCTACAATTGTTGACTAAAACCAACCCCTATCCTTACTAAAATTTATTAGCACTTAAAAGTTAAAAAATGTCATCAATTGCGTTAATCAACCCGTTCAGTGAATCAATTTGGATGTTATAGAGATGTTATCTTGTTTCACCCCATGTCTAGTATCCTCCATACCGCTAACGATGTACCGGTCATTGATTTTGGGCACAATGCGAGTTAATGTCATAATGTCACACTTGATCATGTAGACAACCGTGAACAACCAGGGCTGGGTGTTTCAGAGGGGTTGATTTCAGTTCTCTATAGAGATTACATGGGGAGTTGTACTGAGGTAAGCCAGATTACGCCAACTAGGACCAAGCATATGTTATTTGTTAAGGGATCAAGTCAAGTGATATCAGTAGGCATATCTTGCAGTTATAAGGACTTTTGATGATATCATTGATAAATTATATTTATGTTGCTAATTCACCAATACAGAATTAACGGTGGAATAATAATTGTGAATTTGGGTAGAGTAAGTAACAATTCTTACTTCTTATACTCTTCTAAAACAGGAATATGTGCTTAGTGCTTTTTATTGTTATATTATTTTGTTATAAATGGTACCTATCAATTATCCAATTATTTCGTTCATTAAAGCTGGGCATAAGTCCAGGGGCAACATTTAATTTCATAATGACACAATTGCAGGATACAATAATAAAATAGGAAAGTCTATTTTTTAAAAATTGGGATTATTAGCGCAATATGTTGCTTTTTCTTGGTGTGCAAAATCATTCCGGCGTAAAACTAGAAGCATCCACAGAATTCAATGATGATGTTTTGCATTGCTTGTATAAAACAGGGGGCAGGCTCAATAAAATTGAGAATATCTACTGTTGATAATAGGTGTGCTCCTTTCCCACCAATCTGAGCTAATCTAGGTTTTTTTTATGGTTATGGAGGCTATATCAAAAGAAATTATGCTTTTATATGCAGTATAACCGTAAAACAACTTAGATTAGCTGAGATTAGTGGTAAAAGGAACACACCTATTATGTATTCATTTTAGCGACTTCGTTTCGTAGTTTTTTTTTCTGTCAGAACAAGTGGTCGTGGTGAGAGCTCCTAAGGAATAGTGGAACTAAAAGTGTTTATGTGTTTTTGCCATTTATTTGGAGAATAGTGCCAAAAGTGAAGTTAAACCGATAAAAAACAAAAGTTTGGCAGAATGCAAAATATTATGAAAAATCTAAAGTTTTCTTCCCATGGGCAAAGCGACTATTGCCATTAAGCGGCTGAAATAAGTTAAAGTTATTAGTGACACCAAAAGTAATAATATCTGTAATCAAAAGAATTTTACGAAAACCCGGATGCAGCTGAATTTTTCACCGCATCACTCACGAAATTAAACCGAGCAAAGAACAGAAGAAAATCGGTTTGTTTTCTACAATTAATTATTGTTGATGGGCATTCCTCATTGAATTCCTAGAAGTATGTAATCAGCCATCATTTTCAGAAAAGAAAAAAATGATTTTCAGTTTTGTTGTAGGTCTTTGAATTAAAAACTATTTTTGAAATATTTTCTTTAGTTAGTTTTCGTAAACTATTTGTCCTTTGTTTATTATACAAAAATTAACTAAAAATGAAGATTTCTAAAAAATACTTTGTTTATGATAATCCCGCTTCTATTCCTGTATTCTTCAATTATGGTTTATAAAATTCCTTACCTCATTTTTGTTGGAAAGATGATCGCAATGGCTTCGATACCCCAAGAGAAACCATTTGCCTAAGTAACATAGGTTCCACACTTTCTTCATTGCGTAAACTTACTTGTCCAAAGAAAAAATGTGCGTTCAATATCCAAGGTAATTGTACTGTTAAGTAATGTTGTAATCTTAAGAAAAAGGTTATAATTTATCTACACTATTGAATTGTTACCTGGGCTTCTAAAATATGGCTTTTGAATCACTGGGAATCAACTACAGAATGAAATTATGAAGCTTTAGAAATAGTGGTGATATAAAAGCAAATGTTCAATAAGTTAAGATAGGTTGAAAAGGAAGTGAAATGCCATGGCAAACCGAAAGGAAACTTGTTAGTATATTTAGTGGTTTTTACCAAATTCTGTTTTGTTCTTAATATTAATGGATTTACCGCTAGATAGAAATAATTTTGCATACTGTTATCTGTGATCGTGTGTATGGGTTGATGTGATGTGAATAGTAGGGTTTTATTGGACGAATCTTCTATGTAAATCCCAGTTTATCAGTAATAAACTCAGCTCAGTTGATGTTATATACACTGATTTTGCTAAAGCATTCGATCGTCGATCGATTTGACCATGGAATTTTATTGAACAATACTTTCAAACTATCTAATTCTTTTGTACAGCTTTACTCTTCATACTTAAAAATCATCTGTAAGTTTGTTCAGTATCGTGGTTACAGGTCGGAGATGTTTCTGCAATTATTGGAGTACCGCAAGGTTCGACCCCTGGACCTCTCCCTTTTATTATGTTCGTTAATGATATTGTGTCAGACCTCTTTGTACACTATCTGATTTACGCAGAGTGTGAGCTATTGCAAGATGCACTTGATAAAATAAATTCGTGATGTACATGCATATAACAACTTATTACTAAATGCTTCCAAATGTAATGTTATGTCATTCACAAGAACAAATCTATTGCATTTAATTATAAATTGGACGGTACATCACTGAACAGGCCTGATGATATAAACGATCTTGGAGTAACTTTGTGTCCTTAACTAACATGCTTAAAATATGTTGAAGTTACCACTTCTTCTTCAGTTAATATCTAAGTATCATCATTATGAACTCAAAGAGTTTTCTAACACGTTTACTGCGGCGAACGTAGATCCGACAACATAATCGTATTTCGATACAAAAAGTTAATCAACGGTAGTCGCAGTCAGTAATGTGATGGCCAGTCAAGTGAATCTCGGCGATCTTGTCTCGTCTTCTAGTTCATCTTCTGACGTCCGTAATTGGCCCTAGTAGCGGAAATAAACTGACGTTAAGTAAATAAAAAAAAAAAACAAGTTTACTCTTCGATTGTTATATGCATCCTTCGTTAGATCAAAATTAGAATATGCATCGATAATCTGGAACCCAATCTACGTTACTCATGTAGCGATGTTTACGCATGTGCTTATTTTTCTGTTACCATTTTTATTTTTACTATTTTTTTAATACTATTTTTTTTGTAGCTATTTTTACTATTACCACATTTGATTGTTACTATTTAAATTCAATTTACCTCCGTATCCTGTAATTAGGTCTTTCCTGTTGGACATGTGTTATCAAAATTAATAAAAAATTGTACCATAGTGCTGGAGAGGATTTTGGAGATTGAAAAATTCCTCATTGTCATTAGAAGTCTTTAAGTCTCATTTCATAATGTACAAAATGAATTCAATCTTTAAAAATGACCCGTTGCGAGTAAGTAATTGGTGTAATGACATTTTAAAAACAAATGCAGGATACGAAACATTATATTTTGTTAATTGGTGTCTCAATAAGGAATATCCTGCAAATGATTTGGAAAGTTTCAAGCTTGTAAATATTACTTCTATAGAAATATTCCTTTACACAAGTGTACTTATCCCATGAAGGAGACGTTTTTCAGCGGAAAACATAGAAATTATGTTACCCATGCAGTTGTTCGCTGTTGCATAATCTCAGCCATTGTCTTCGGTACGTGACATGTAAAAGGTAAGCGGTTTTATACCTATAGGTAATATGTAGTTATTTTATTTTTTATCATTTGCAGCAACCCAAATGCGTTATTGTCGCCACTGAAAGTGGCCGCTATTGGTCAACTCTAGTGATCAGTATATTTCCAGAAATATCTAGTAGAACCGTTATAATTTTTTATCGAAAATCTCAGGGCAGGATATTTTTAACTTCCCACTAAAAAAAAATAAACCTCTATCTAGTTCATGACATGAAAGAATAATTATTTTTTGCAATTTGTCTTAATAAGCACCTACATAACCTGCACCTTTTATGTTGAACAGAACAGATGAAAGCATTACACATACGCTTAAAAAAATATTTGTACGTACATACACTTATAAAATAATGACAGCTACGTTGTGTACATACTAAATTGATGATTGTCTATACATTGAATTTATTATGAGGTATAATTATTTCAGTTACAATTGTAATTCATCGCATTATTGCAATTGGTATAATAATAATATAAACAAACACATTAAATTCAATTAAAAAAATACTTCGCTTGAGTGTCTTTGGCGGCTACATACAATTTAATTTTGCCGACACAACATCGATCTAATTCAATTAAAATTCGAGGATATTAAATCTCACGTATCTGGTTTAATTGCATGTAATTTGTTACGGTTGCAAATTAGACTATTGGACCGGTTGTCACAGGAAATAAGTCACTTTTCCACCACCGGTAAATACAGAAAAACTATAATAATAGAAATCAGAGCATTTCTGCTATTTACGGAATATCTTCTTCACCTTTAAACGTTGTTATTATACTAAAGAACATCGTAATATAACAAATTATTTTTTTAAATTTCAGTTGTTTATCTTCATGTAGTGGGTAACAAAATTATGGAATAAATTAATTTTATTTCTTTTATAAAAATATCTCAGATAAGTCGACTTTTAATTTCAATGACGTATCTTTTCGTGTAGAAAGTTAAATAGAAAACTGCGTCCTATGATGACGTCATTGAATTTTTTTAATATAACCATATATATTTTTTGTAAACCTCGATAGACTCAAGAGTCTATCTCTATTCTCTATTCAATCATATGTCATATACTAATAAAATTAAGGTTGTTATCAGGCAGCGGAAAAATTTGCCATATTTCAGGGCTGGCAGTTATATAAAAAATCCTACTTTTTAAAGATCTTTTATACGATTGAATTGTTTGATATGTCATTGATATGTATGCATTTATTTATACACCCGTAATATATGCAACCAGTATTGAGGACATGATGCCTGGATAAACGTATATAATATTATAGTTAACTAAGCGCTTGTTCCGCAGTTAGTAACACAACCGGGTACAGTTACTTTCGCGGAGTAATGTTTAGGATATGGTCCGCATAAAACGCTCTTACCAATGGCGCAGTCACTACCGTTTGTGCATAAATTACAACAAATGATTGAAAACTACAATGACCCTAAAGGGGTATAGTGTTTTGCAATCGGCGATTCTTAATTCGTACACGTCGTGATTGTAAAAGACATTTAAATTCGACTATCCATCGACAGAATATTGCCAGTACAGTTACAAAAGAAAAAATTTTGTATTATTTGTGTGTCATGTTCTGTGCATGTAGTCTCTTTTGGAAAGTAGTTGACAATGATGACTTTAGAGGTTTCTTTGCAAAATATGTACCAGCCTACTATTCTTCTAATTTTATAGCCGGCTATAAAATTTTGCATCCTCGTCTACCGTAGGTCTTTATAAAGGGAAGGATCGATCGCTTGGATGTTTATAGCCGGCTATAAAATTAGTATATTAATAGTACAAGTTTTCCATTGCCTAGCCATACATTGCGTAACTGTTGATGTTCTAGAATAAATAATGTGTAATGTGCTTATAGCTATTTACTTGGTACCGAATACCGATGGTTTGAATCCATCTCGCAGCAAGTTGGAAATTTGATTTGTAATTTGTTTCGGATTAAGATGGGAGAGAACTTTCGATGCCCTAGATGTGGTTCGGAATCCACGATAAACTGTGGAGCCTCGTTCCTCTTTACTCAACACATAATCCTAGAATTTTCTGGGAGTTACTTCGGTGACTTGAGAGGCGGTTAAGAAAACATTTTAATATTAATAACCATTAAACGAATAGAACAAACCCAGCACACACTCTAGAAGTAATAGTGATACATGAATTATCCAGTATATGTTCATAATAATAATGTATAGGGTGTTTCCCCATATTTAAATTATGGATACAGACTACATTTTTGAAGATAATTAAAAAGCAAAATTGCAGGGCATGTTAGGAATCATAAGAATGTGCTTTCAAAAAAGACAATTGAAAATCGTATCAAAAACATACCAGAGGGAACAAACACATAAGGTGTTTTAAGTTAGACTAAATTATTATATTGTATATATTTCATTATCAGAAAAGTTGCTCGATGCTACCTACTTCAAATAATACTACTTTCACTTCAGCTTATTTATTTGTCCTCTCCTAGGTTTACCACAGGATAGCTTTTATGAGACTTTTAAAACGAGTAGCTTAATTGGGAAGCCACCTATGCGGTCTGTTGATTTTACTAATAAATTAATCGTTATTAGTAGTATTAACGGTAGAGATTCTCAATAAAATTAAAGGCGATTACTAAAATATCAATGACTCAATGATGATTTCAACTTTTACTTTCGTAAGACAAAAATCCCCTTCATACAGATGTAAGATAAAATATCTTATTGAGAATTCTATATCTTAAAACTAACTGAAAACTAAAGTTGTAAAGTATTATTTCATCTCATAGGCATTACACCATTATGGACTACCATTAACATAGAATGTATGCCTATGTCTTATGCTCAACCCACATTTTTTATAATTATTCCTAGTTACATATTACATTTGTTTCATACTGTACTCTAGATTCTTTTCTTGAATATTTCACCACAAAAATAAATATGTAAAAACTTTAACATTAGTAGAGTTGACAAGTTGTGCGGCTATTCAGTGGTGCAACAGCAGGTAAATAGATATATGGTGAGGCAATGGCCAGCTGGCGGACAAATCCAAGCAAGCCGCGTGCCGCGAGCCATTGTTGTATGTCGTAGTGTTTACACGCTAATTTACTCCTCTCCATTGTATTTTATGTTGTTGTATTGTTGAAAATTTTATTTGTTGTATTTTGTTGTTGATATTAATTTAGTAATAAAATATGTCAGACGTGTGCAAGGGTAAAAAACGGCCATACGCTGACAAGGTGAAAAAATGTATCAGTGAATTCCCGGATTTATTCTATAATGGTGCTATAATAATTTGTAAGGTGTGCGAGACAGACCTGATGTGCTGGGATAAATATTATTGTAGACGTCACGTAAATATTGTGCAGCATAAAACTAAAAAAAAATTGCGTGCCTTCGAAAACACAGCTTACGTTCGATTTACTGTTAATGCTGATTGCCTGTGATGTTTCGCTGAACATACTCGAGAAACAACCAATTCGAGAGTTTTGGAATAAATGTAGTCCCCAGGTGACGCACTAAGTCGCGTAACGTGCGTAACTCTGTACCAACTGTACGCGAAGACATTGTAAATAAGATCAAATGTGTATTAAAAACAACACCGCTGTGGTTATGTGGTGAGACGACAGATCGTAAAAAAATTCTATTTTAAATGTTATAGTACGTGTACTGGACCCTCTTAAACCAACATTTTCACTTTTACTAGCTAGAAAAAGACTAACTGAGTGTACTGACAAAACAATTACACGGGTGGTGCTGGAAACGTTAGAAAAAATTGATCTGTCAACAAGTCAAGTGTTGATGTTTGTGACCGATGCGGTGCCGCGACAATGCGTTTGGTAGGCCGTTCTCTTCAAGAACACGGTTATAGATTGGTACATGTTATGTGTAAAGTGCATGTTTTACATCTTGTGGCAGAAACTATTCGACAAAATTTTCCAGAGGTAGATGCATTAATAGCAAGTACAAAAAAAGTGTTCCTTAAATCTCCTAAACGTCTTCGCTAATTTCACAGCAAGTGTCCTGGTATTCCCGAACCACCACAGCTGATTCTTACACGTTGCGGAACATGGTTGAAGGCAGCTTTTTATTATGCTGAATATTTCTAACAAATAAAAACAGTGATACTACAATTCAATCCTGAGGAGGCTGCAGCTATTATATAAGGAGAGCCAGACAATATCGAAGATATTTCCCTTGAAACAGCTTTAAAATTATTCACAAGGACTATAAAAGACTACATGACTACAAAACTTACAGAACAATGCGTTGTCGTTAGCGGAGTCACTGCAAGTAGTGGACGAAGTAAATAGACTACTACACTCTATAGGTGACGCAAAAAATAAGCCTGTTAGAGAAAAGTTTGCACTTGTGTTAAAGCAAGACACCGGTTTTATCAGATTAAGACAAATTTGTGGTGGTACGGATGGTGCAATCCCAGATTCGTTAAGTGTGTTCAAAGACTATCTTAAGTATGCCTGTATCAATCAATAGATGTCGAACGGTCGTTCTCAAAATATAAGCATATTTTTTCACCGCAGTGAACATTACTTACCGAGATAACCATAGAAACATACCTGATGCTGCAAAGTTTTTACAAATCGTCTCCACTTTGTGCTAATCAAGCTAGTTCATTAAGCTAGTAAATAGGGTAAATTGTACATACATTGTTATAAATTGTGACAGTTTATTGCTTTTGTTACTACTTAATTTCTTTTATTGCGCTTATTATGATGGGTACTCCTATGTCCCGCAGGATATTTCTGCCAACTACAATTATTAGTCGTGTAACATTTGAGAAACAAATATTCACAAACCGACACGTCACAAATGATTTATTTTACAATATTAAAATAAACTATTCGTCCCGATATTATTAATATTTTCAAAAAAGCCATATATTTGTATCGGACATGTCCGATTTTGATTGAATTCGTAGATATATTTGATTTTATTGAATACTAAAATGGATATTTGTGGCTTTAATTACTTTATTTGTGAAAATAAAAACAAACTGGAGAAAAATAATCAACATGAAAAAATTCAAATATTAATAATGGTTTGTTCCATACCGTCGCGTCGTCTACTTTATTGAATATGTTTACTTTTGATTTTCATCAAGTTAATTCAATTATAAATAGTGTTGGATATGGCGAGTGTCAAGAGCATTTTGATTGAATAACTACTGTTGATATGATGTTTTTAAAACATGTCGAGTTGTATATAAAAACATCATATTATTACAAAAATTTCAACAGACCATGTAGTGATTTAACTAGTTTTGATAGTTGAAATAAGGATAAATGAGAATTTTAATTTAAATGCAACAAAAAATTTAATTTTTGGTTTTTTGGACATATCGACTTTTGAATGTTTGCTCTTGGCACCCTTGAAGAGTTATTACAAAAATGTTGAGTTTAAAATAGAGACATTAGGTAAAAACATCTTGGCTAAAAAAAGCAGATTAAAACATGAGAAGTATCATAGATTAAATATACATAGATGTTCCATCCCATGTTAAAATTTGTCGCTCTAAAATATGGATCCCAAAATTTTTATGTCGCTGTGTGCAGTGCCTGTTTGGGATTTTGTTAGTTTATAAACTGTAAATATGTTATACCAGACCAGTTGTACATATTTGCAATGTCAAAATTGACAATATCGTAAATAAGCGTTGTTCGTGTCGAATTAAAAATTTCGGGTCCAGGGATTTGGAGAGATAAATATTTACATATGGACTATCTAATGTATATTTGATTTATGGAAATGTCAGTATAACTAAAGTCAGAGGCGCCTGGATTTAGGCTATACCATATCTCAATATTGCTGCATGAAATCCAAACGATATTTTAAGGCACGACTATCAGTACTGAATGAAGAAGTTTTGTAGAAAAAGAATTAAAAATAAAATTGAGAAAAGAAAAGTTACAAAAATGCGCTGTCGATCCAAATTACTTCTAGACCATTGGTAAAATATTTGCATACTATTTTTTTTTCGTAATCAAAAGGAACTTTTTTTTTCGAAAATTTTGATTTTATTGATATTAAGTTATGACATTTTGAAATTTAAGGTCTTCATTGTGTAAATTTCAAAATGTCATACAAATCAAAATGTTTTGAAAACCAAAACTGCAAAACTTCTTCATTCAGTACTGGTAGTCCTGCCTTAAAATATTGCTTGGGTTCTATGCTCCAATACTGAGATATTGTATAACCTAAATCCACCAGCCGCCACTGAACTAAAGTTTTCCCCAATATGTAATAAAACTGTTGGGGTAAAATATATGTTTAAGTTTAAATTCATTACAAGTCTGTCAAGTAAATAATCAGTTACTACACTATAAAATTAAATGTAATATTTTTTGTAGTTTCCCGAAATTTGTAGAATGCATACCTTTAACAACATGGTATTAGTCAATGAATACCTACGAAATTTTCTGTAAAAGATTATAGACTAAAAATATAAAGAAGTGCTGATGTATTGTTTTCTTTTGTTTCTTGGGTCGTAACTACCACATGAATAATTCTTTTGAGTTTAATTATCTAAAACATACAGTTGCTCAGTATATATGGTACAGGAAGAACAGGATTTACATCAAAGGAATAGTCAGAAGGGTGTTTATCAACAACGTAACACTGACGTAGTTTTCCACAAAACATCAAAACACTATATACTGCATTCGACGCGCGTTTTGCCAACCAAGTTGGCATCATCTGGAGATGATTAAAATAAAAGTTATGCTAACAATCTACCCTATTTTACCTAAATTATTGTCACGGTTCGGTGAACCATGACCCACTAACCAATAAAGCGGGTTATTTGGGATAGGCTCTTTGTCACTATTCATACTATTTTTACACTTTATGATTTCGAAGCTTTCAAATGCATCCAGCTGTCTAGTATTTGTTACATTCCTAATTAATCTTAAATTGCTAATATCTATTTTATGGTTGTTCTCAAAAGCATGTTGTGCAACACTAGACTTATGTGTTCTACCATATTTGAGATGAGCCATATGGTCTTAAAATCTAGTTTGAATTGATCGTCTAGTCTGTCCAACAAATTTTTGATTACAGTCCTTACAGCTAATTTCGTAAATCCCGACTTTTTGTTTGTTTCAATTTTGTTTACTGGATTGCCTAAAAGTTGTTGTAGTTTGTTTCCCTATGAATGAACCACTGTCATACCTACATTTTTAAAAATCTTACCAATACTACGGGTGAACCGAAGATCGAATGGAATCGATACAAATTTCGTAGTTTTTCTTTCATTTTGAAAGGTTCGAAGCGCCTCTTTAAACTTTCGTTTCCTAATTATTTTATCCATTAATCTTACAGAGTACCTATTACTCACAGCTATATCCTTAATCAATGCCTATTCTTTTTCAAACCTCTCCTTATTGAGGGGGAAGCTTAATAGACGATGGACTAGAAAATTAAAACGCGCCATTTTGTATTGAGCACAATGGTGAGATTCCTTAGGGATATACTTAGAGTACTAGTATCTTTTCTGTATATGTCAAATTCTAACTTATTTTCACTATTTGTAATTATTAATACATCTAAAAATGGTAGTTGTCCAGAGTTTTCAATTTTATATGTGACTTTAACTAACGCGAAACGACTGTTTAATTTAGATACAAAGTTATCATTATCAGCGTCTTTTGTATCGAACACTGCAAAAATATCATCCATATACCTAAGCCTAACCCTGGGGAAATACTCGAATTTTTCTTTTGCTTCTATTCATGAAGAGACTGGTAATAAATGGTGACAAAGAGTTACCCATTGCTATTCCTTCATGCGTTGTTCGAAGAAATTATCGTTGAATCGAAAACAATTTTGTTACATGCAAAGTTTAGTGAGTTTAAGATATTCTTTTACTATATCTTGACTGAGATTATTTAATTTGAGTAGATCCTTAAGGTAGGCCAAGGTCTCTGGTATCGGAACACTTGGAAACAATGAACCAACGTCAAAGGAGATCAAAATTTCACCTTCTTGCAACTGAATATGTTTCACCTTATATTCCTCGATAGAAATTCTTATGAAATTTAGTGTACTGTGTACGTACAACTTTTTTATAAAATCGTTTGCCATATAATATGAGAAAATTATAGTATATATAAAAATACTCCACATTATTAAATATTTAAGTTTTAAATCTAACCAGTCAATGTTAAAAGGGATGTAATATGTTTCTATGATAGAGCAAACATAATTTTCCCTAATAATTAAATATTAAATGAGAAAAAACGTATCAAAGATATTTTAGTAAATAATGAATAACCTGAGGTTTTTGTTATTAGAAACAGATTTAATCATCTCGTACAATAAAAACTTGAAGATCAATATACAACAACCATTTTTCATGTACAAGATGTATCTGCATAGAATAAACTGGGAATTGGAGACATTTTTACAAAAGAAGAGGACAAATAAAAAAAAATAAGGAATAGGCAATAATATTATTATTAAATAAAGATAAAAGTCCAGTGTAGATTTTAGTACAACATAGTTACCGATACTAAAAGAAGAATTGAACAACATTAATATATTTAAAGTATAATTTAAGTATCAACGGTTCTATGTAAATATTTATGGATATCATACAAACAAATAACATAAGTGTCGAGTATCACGCTACACATATAAAAGCTACAAAACTTTTAGAACAGAAACAGATTTTGTTTCCGAAATATTAAGGAAATATTTTTTAAAATTATGTTTTATACGTTGTTAAAAGTCCTGGAGTGGGTTGGAACCTTTGATGTGAAGATAACACTGACGTAGTTTTCCACGGAACACCAAAACAGTATATACTGCACTCGACACGCGCTTCGCCAACCAAGTGGCATCATCTGGAGACGATTAAAATTTTTATAAGGACCATTACTAATCAGATTGTCTACCCTTTAATAATAGTCCTCTTTATCTAAAATAACAACCTTATTGTCCTTATTAGCTTTTAAATAAAAACATCTTTTTCACGCAACCGTTTGATAATGTTCCTATCTTTTGTAGATTTTGACTTTTTATTTACTTTAGTGACAATGTTTGTCGAGATATGATTTCTGCAAGCTTCTCTGACAAATCCTTGCGAGGAATCAGGAAGGTACTGAATTGCACTTTCAACACTTGCGACAATCTCATCTAAAGTGCCTTCAGAGGCAGGTAAAGCAAAATTTAATCCCTTGTTATAAAAAACTTTTTAGAAATCCATTACCAAAAACAAGGGAAAATCATTTTTGCTCTATCATAGAAACATGTTACATCCTTTTTAACATTAATTGACTGATTAGATTTCATAAGAATATCTATTGAGGAATATGAGAAAACTAAAATATGAACTTCTTTTTTCATGCAATAGATATGGGTGCGGACTAAAAGTCAGTTTATTCAAAAAATGAACTTTGTACCAAAAAATTACAAGAAAATTTTAAATTAAATTAAAAAAATAGATCTTGAGTGGCGTGTTTATTTCTTTTATAAAAAAAGTATTATCGAACTCTCACACTCCTCTTGTTGAAGTTGAGGGATCAAAGTTACAAAGAAAAGGCAGTAATTGAGAAATATTTACGAATACGTTTTTCTTTTAATAAATATGTGAGAAAAACAAAAAAGATAGGTTACTTTTACACCCTGTGTGACAAAATAAAACGCTCAGATTGCCAATGGGGGAAAAAGGTTACAGCCTGTATATCGATAGCGGTTGAGATTTCTAAATAAGTTCATAGGGTAAAGTTAAATCATTTATACTTCCATCAATTTTATAGCAATTGATATAATAGCAATGAAGGTCTTAAGTAAAACGCCCGGTATATGTAAATAAGTGTTATGTAAATGATGAAAACATAATTCAAAAATATGAAATAATTTAAAATTATAATTTAAAAATGAATAATAAATTTAATATTATCATATTTAAATAAAATATATTTTTTACTTTGGTTTTATAACCGGTTGGATTTCATAATGTCACCAAATAAAATAATATGAAATATTTAATACCAATTTTTGTAAAACGCAGTGGGTAGGTATATTATTCCTAAAAGATATTTCATATTTTATTATTATTAATGAATAAATATAATCCTTTTTATATATAAATAACAACCACTAAATTTGTATAAAACTATTAGTTTTTTTTTCTAGATATTAATATCGCTTTTATAGATTCATATTTTATTTATATGATATTTTAATAACATTAATTTAATAATCAGAATAACTCATGTCATCAGATCACTCTAAAATTATAAATAAAAATATATCAGCATAAATTATAAACAAATATTTTTTACCTTTTTAAATACTTTTTTCTCAATAACCATGAAAATTTTTCAAATATTTTATTGATGTAATTAATATAATGATATTTATAAATTAGCTCAGAAAATAACTATTATAATGGTATTAGGCACGTCAAAAGATACAATTATGTGTAGAAGCATTAATGTACAAATCATAAAACAAATATGTCATAAAAACATGATAACATATAGTTTTATCACCTTGATCCTGAATACGTATAGGTTATTTCAAACTTAGTTGCAACTTAAAAAACGTCGGTAAAGACATAAAAAATGTCGACGTTGTTTATATTGCAAATAAGTTTGATATAAACTATAGTGATATACAGCTCCCCAAATCTAATAAGTGCGGTAGACTCGTGATAGTAGCAGTAAGATGGAGATAGTAACTTGTATAGAGTAGGTACGGTTACTATATTAGCGACAGTGGCTACAACTACAGCCACTTTTAGTGACATGATAGCTGCGTGTTATCCAGGAAAGTGAAAACAAATAACCAAACAATTACTACAAAAATTGTTCATTTGATAAGGTACATAATATTAGTTATAAAAACCATGGTATTACTGGTAAATCTATAAGTTTAATATTTCTTTTTATTTGAATAATTTAAATCATGTCCACTAACTGGCATAGATGGATGAATTCATTAACAATTATAACAAAACTGTTTATTAATGAAAACATTTAATTTAAAGGTCAACGTTTCGGTAGTTGATTACTACCATCTTCAGGGCTGCACGAACCAATATAACATAATGGTATACAATAGTATATAAATTCACGAAAAGAAAAATTTTGATATAATAAGCAAAAGAATAGATTTAAAAAAGATGGCTAATTAAAATAATTCAAACATTAAAAAAAATTAAATTAAAAAAAAAAAAGGAACCAAGGAAAAACAGAAACAAGCAGAAAAGAGCTGATCTAAAAAGTTATTAAATCTGTCATATTAAAAATCATTCCTATATTATCTTAACTGAAAACTAAAAGAACAGATATGTAAAAAAATAATAATGAATAAATATGAAATTTTATTATTAAATTTTATATTTAATTTTTTTTTCTGATAAATTAACTTCTCTGACCTTGTTAGATATATCAAAAGCATTTGATTTCGTAAACACAAAACTGTTAGCAAAAAAGCTAAAATTTTATGAAGTAATGGAAAATATTTTAATCTTATTTACGTAATCGCTTCTAATATACTTGTATCGATACTTTAAATGGAAGAAAAATATTTAATCAACACGAGTTACCTTCTGGAGTGCCGCAAGGCTCGATATTGGGTCCTTTACAATTTAATATCTATACTGCAGATTTACCACATGTTATAAAATATTGTTCTACTAATTTGTATGCTGATGACGTAGAACTTTATTTTGCTCTTGACCTTGACCTTGACCCAAACGAAAATAGAAATGAAATAAAAAATTGGACGTTCAAAATTCACTTTTTATTAAATCCAAATAAAAGCAAAGTGGTTTTTGGCACTGCTAATAAATTAAGAGTTCTTGCTAATTTTCAACTGTCAATCGACAACATAAATATCGAACAGGTTGAAGAAGTTAATAATTTAGGGCTCATACTTGAAAAGAATTATAATTTTATTTCTAATGTGTCTCATGTTTGTAAAAAATGTTTCTGCTCTTTTAAACTGATTTCTTTTTTTTAGAAACATTCTTGATGTTGAAACTAAACAGCTATTGTGTGGTATTTAGTATTGTTACACGTCAACTATTGTGATTATGTATATGGACCCTGCTTAAATCTATCAAGAAAAAAATAAATTACAAAAAATTGAAAATGTTTGCACCCGATTTATTTACTAATAGCTCAATTTACAATCATACTACACCTCATATTAGAGAGCTATAGCTGGTAAAATTAAATGAGAGACATTTGGTGCGCTTCACCACATTACTAAATAACATAATCACAGTGAACAAACCTATGATCTATCTGACAAATTTCTGATGAGAAATTCTATACATAACCGAAATCTGAAATACACATTACTGCATGTAATGTACTGCATCCGTCCTGGGTATGAAATATTTCGTACTTCTTTTCATATCTGTCTACCTATGTTTACAATAGTCTACCCTTTCAGTGACACAACAGTTCAACATATGAGTTAAGAAATCAACCCAAAGCTTTAATTTTGAGCAATGACTTAAATATTAATTTTAACTTATTTTAAGAACATGTAAAAATTATATGCTAGGTTTTAATTGTTAAATGTTTAAATATATTGTTGGTTAGTAGTTTCTATATCAGTGTTTACTGTACTGCTGAATTTTTGTGTGTAATATTATTTTGTATTTTACACAATAAAGATATATTATTATTATTTCTCTTTTTCGGATTATCCGATGCCGGACAGTCCTCCCGTGGCCTCAGACGCCTCACGGGAGTCGCACCGGCGCATTAACTACAGCCACTACCCACATCCCGCAGGGTCAGTCACTGCAGATACCAGAATCGTGTGCCCTAAGCAGACGGAGAGAACCTAGAATGGCCGCCTTCTGCATTTGGCCTGCCAGCCACTCAGCTGATTTTTGGCAGGCCCGGCCGGTTTGATGTTCAGATCCGAGAGCAGCGAAGGCTTTATCCCTCCGTGTACACCGATTATTAGGACGACCATTTTTACCGAGTAGCCCGGGTACAGAATTTGGAGCTCGTACCGGAGATCGGGATAATTGGTCCGTTTCTCCTCTTTCTTCAAGGTGATATTTTTTTCCGCAGGTGCCGAGAACTGGATGACATATATCACCTTGAGTTGATGGTCGAGGAAGACTCTGTCAGGATAGTTGGTTTGGATTAACCTGACTGTCGGGAACGAGTAGTTCCAGTAAATCCGGCCTTTCTCGTTCTCGACAACGGACTAAATATCTCCGGGGACGTAAAGCAGCACTGGTGTCTGGTCTACCCCGTACGAGTGCCTTAGATAGTAGTATAGCACTCGTAACTATCTCTCTCGACTGACGGAACCCTGAATGACCGCGCCTCTCACCTCACCTCGTGCCTCTACTATAAATATTACGAATTCTATATATACATTTTCTTATCTAAAATGAAATAAATTTCTCTGTGTAATTATTCAATAGTTGATGAGCAAAAAAGTATTGTATAAAAGTCATGCTATTGTCTTTGTTCGGTAAAAACATATTATCTGGAGTAATTTAAGTCACACAATAAAACTAATGGGAAATATTCTCAAAACGTATCACTCCGTTAAAGCAATTTGATGAAATGTAGACATCACGGAGAATTCAACAGCGTGAACTGTATTATCTGTTAATGACCACTGGTGTTTTAGGGTGTGGCCGTTTGAAAACAGCGGTAAGGTGGCAAATTTTTCTCCCGATATAGGCGTTTTTTCGGAGGCAGCAACCTACCATAAAAGTCGATACAAGATCGTTGTGTTAATATGAAATGAACAATGGTCGTACGCTTGACAATGCTGGTATATCCGGTTTAGGCTTCACCTTATTTATTGGTTCGTTTTCAGAAGAAATAAGAATTTATCAATAGCGAATGTAAGCGGATCGAAGAATGGTTTATTCATGGATTTCAGATAGAATACCAAACAGGACTTTATAGCTACCGCTATCCAAAATTATGCGTATTAATATTTTATGTTTCTTGTCAATTTGGTTTCCTATAATTTAATGTATTAATCTGATTACATTTACTGCTATATAATAAAGCAGTAGTAGATAATATTGAAGCAATATAAGAATCATTTAGTTCAGTTATTGATTTGCAGAACTCTAAAGAATGCATTATTAATAAAAGTAGTTGGAAAAATTAAGAATTAATGAAAATACAACACAATACGCCATTTTACAGACGATGAACGAATTCCATTTGTCTATTTACAGAAGAAACAGATGATCAATTAATTTAGTTGCCCATATTTCAAATAAATTGTGTTATGTTGTATTATTATTACTTATTTTTATTGGTATAAACTATGTGAGGGATTTTCTTACTGACCCAAAGATTTACTTACTTTGTTACTTCAATTAATGATTTCTGTCATGCTTGGTGTAATACAGGGTGTCTCTGAAATGTCTGTATAAATTGACACCACATATTTCCGAGACCAAAATAGAACGATAGAATCCAACTAACATTTATATAAAGTGATTTTCTACAATATAATATGGCACTGTCAAATGTATGTAGGTGCTGTGTATGGTATTTCCATCATAATCTGAAAATTATTTTTGCCGTCTATCAATAACCCGAATAGGTGTATCGTATGTGTATTCACAACATTATTGAATAAGTATGAGCTACACTCTGAGCAATGAAACTTTATACTGAATTTAAAAAGTGCAGTTAGTAGGGCAAAAAATTAGCGGCATTTGTATCAAAGGAAATAGCAGGTATATTAAAGTTAAGCTACATTGTTGACTACGTTCTACCACAGACTTATTACTTCCTCACCCCTCAAAGTGAGGAAGGTATGTATTCATGAAATAAATTTTGAAAATTTTTATTGCATTTAGGGACGAATCTCGACGAATTATGACGATACGCAAAATTTCAGACAGAAAAAATTTTCTGTCTGACAGCGAGTGTATCCTTCTGGTGAACAGCGCTACTACCTGTTCAAGTTCCAAACCGGTCTATGTCTAGCGAGGAATTGACAAATGACCTTAGTTACCAAACAGGATTTGCAGGTTTAATGCAATGCAGGTCGGGGTTGTTGTCCGCTGAGTAGTTATTTCCTGCAAATCTTATTCAGTATATAGTTTAGGCCACCAGGATTAGAGGTCGAAGCTCTTGGTACCTGCTTTGCAGGTCGCTATCAGTCACTAAGACATCAGTGATGTCTAACTGGTAGTAGCATTGACGACCAGAGGGATACAATTATCACTCGCTATGTCTGTCTTGCTTAGTCTGATTTAGGTTAGCCCAGTTTACTATTACTATTTGTCTTTCCCATTACTTATGGCATACTGACGAGAACATAACAAGTTCGAAACCGGACTATGTCTAGTGAGGAATTGACAAATGATCTTAGCCACCAAAAAAGGATTTGCAGGTTTAATTCAATACAGGTCGGGGCTTTTGTCCACTGAGTAGTTGTTTTCTGCAAATCTTATTCAGAAAAAAGAATGAACACACATTTAATTACCAATAACAAAAATTGTTAATTTCGAAATGTGGATATACTATCCACATTTAATTTCTCTACATTTTTCAGATACGACCTTCTGTCATAGCAGGACAAAATAGGAGAGCAATACTCATTGTTTACCCTGTTTTTATGATAAATATCGCTCTAGCTAATTAAAAATTATCGTGATAATAAAATGAAATTTAAACATACTTCATAAGAAATTGTGTGGGCAACTGTGATTGTAATCTTTCTAATGATTGGAGATCGGGAGGCAGCGATAAATGACGTCAATTTCAGGGTTGTCTCCAGGTGATGTGTTACCGCGTAATATGTTCACGCATATATGATACAATTATCTTACCTTGTGGTTATTTTTCCGAGTTTGGTAATATCCAAAGTTATAACTAAGCCTGGCCAAGCGATGGTAGATTCAGGTTCGGGTGCAATACCAATGCCATCGCGCGTTTGTTTACGATGACAATGACACGACTCACTTCAGTTGTTATCTGTCGGTCGATGCATAGAGTACTAATAAATAATAAATAATGTTGAGCGTAAAGAGCAGAAAATGACCGTACGCTGATAAAGTGAATACATTTATCGGTAAATTTCCGGATTTATTCTATGATGGATGTAAAATAATTTGTAAAGTTTGTAATCAAGACTTAATGTGCTGGAATAAATACGGCTGCAAAATGCATGTCAATAGTAACCGGCATAAAAATAAAAAAATGGCGTGTGTTCTTTCGAACCTCAGTTTATGTTTGATTTACTGTTAATGCTGATTGCCTGTGATGTTCCCCTGCGCATATTAGATAAACCAGCATTTCGGGAGTTCTGGAATAAATGCAATCCCCAGGTGAATTTACCGAGTCGTTCATCGTTACGTAGATATGTAACAAGTGTTCGTGAAGACATTGTAAATAGGATTAAATGTGCATTAAAAAACACACGGCTGTTTTTATGTGTTGATGAGACGACAGATTGTAAAAAAAATTATATTTTAAATGTTATAGTACGTGTACTCGACCCTGTTAAACCAACATTTCCACTTTTACTAGCTAGTAAAAGACTAACTGCGTGTACTGGCGAAACAATTACGCGGGTGGTGTTGGAGACTTTCGAAAAATTTGAACTCTCAACAAGTCAAGTGTTGATGTATGTGACCGACGACGGTGCGGCGACAATGCGTTTGGTGGTCCGTTTTCTTCAAAAAGACGATTGTAGGTTTTTACATGTTACGTGTAAAGTGCATGCGTTCCATCTTGTATCAGAAACGATTCGAAAATGTTTTCCAGAGGTAGATGCATTAATAGCAAATACAAAAGAAATATTTCTCAAATCTCCTAAATGGCTTCGAGCATTTCACACACTGTGTCCTGTATTCCGGAACCACCAGAGCCGATTCTTACACGTTGTGGAACGTGGTTGAAGGCAGCTTTATATTATGCTGAATATTTTCAATAAATAAAAGCTGCGATACTACAGTTCAACCCTAACGAGGCTGCAGCTATTAAGGAAAGCCAGACAAGCTTTCAAGATGTTTCCCTTGAAACAGATTTAAAGACTGTTTATAACAATCATAGAGGACTACACGATGCAATAGAAAAATTGCAAAATACTTCGTTGTCGTTAGTGGAATCGCTGTAAATTGTGGAGGACGTAAATACACAGCTACAGACTATAAATGACACAAAAAATAAGCCCGTTATTGAAAAATTCGAGAGTGTATTACGGAAAGATCGTGATTTTACCAAATTAAGACAAATTTGTGATTGTGCATCTACAGCTGCGTTAATGAGTTCACAGAGTGTTTCACTTATGCCTGTATTACTTCCGTAAATGCCGAGCAGTCTTTTTCAAAATACAAACATATTTTTTCACCACAGCGAACATCGCTTACTGAAAAAATTGTAGAAACATATCTGATGCTACACAGTTATTATAGAAGTGCTCCAGTTTGTGATAACGACAACCAAGCTACTTCACAAATGTGCTTAAAAAGGTGAGTTTTGTACATATTTTTATAAAGTGTACCAGTATTAATAAAATTTATTTCCATTTTTATTTATTTATTTATTTATTATTAGATATACAATGTACATGTGTGAACATCATTTAACAGTTTGATAATAATGTGCAGCACTAAGCTTACATAATATAAGGAAATACATAAAAAAGAATTCAAAGCGAACGAAATAGTACAAAAACATACATCACAATATAAAAAATATTTTTGTTCTTATTATTGTACTTATTCAAGTATTATGATATGATGCATACCCAGTACGTCTCTGTAGAATTAATGACCTTGGCCAGGCTTAGTTATAAAGAAGAGGTATTGGTGAATATAACACTAACACATATATATTTTTAACTAGCATTCACAAGTGTAAAAGTATATTACTAATATTTGTTGTAAATGTTCCGGAGATTATCTCCTGCGCCACTAATTAGAAATCCATTTGTATAGTGAGAAGGACCGTTCAACGTCGACAGATGTAACTGGCGCATATAAAATATCTGAACTTTTTCAGAGACTCCACATTTATATTTTGTGTAGAAAAGTCTACTTCCTTACCATTTAAAAGTTCTACTATACTTGAACCTTTAATATATCCGGGTTGTTTTTCAAAAGTTTCGAATCTTTGTTTCTCAGCTATTTCTCGATAATTGAAAAATGTACACTGCATTGCAGTGAACTCCATCTGCTATAGTGATAGAATTTGTAGTTTGTAGTACTTTAGATAAACCCAGATGTCCGCGATCAAACAACTTTCCTCCAATGCACCCACTAAAACATGTTCCACCTTCCAGCTTCAAGCATTGGTGGTTTCATCCACGCTAATCCAAACGTATTGTCGTTCAATATAGTATAAATTTTCTGTTCAATACTGTCACATTTTTGTGATGATTGTTTTTTCTTAGTGTAGTTTCCGATCTCACCTGAACATTGCTATAATGGCCACTAACACGCTTTTGCAAAAATAGTCTAAATAGCAGATTATCTAGTTTTGTCCATCAACCATCATTTCCACTAAATGTAAGTTAAAATTTGTTTGCCACTATCAGCAACACTACCGCACACACTTTGTATGACTGTCTGAGGAAATGTGTTTCTTAATGTCTGCTTTGATGTTGCACGAAAGAACCACTACTCAATTTACCTTAGTTAGTATATGACTAGCAGGTTGGCCACTATCATTTGTCTGTTCCATAACCTATCGCATACTGAGGAGAACATAAGTTCGAAACCGGTCTATGTCTGGTTAGGAATTGACAAATGATATTGGCTATCGATCTCTCATGATTTGAAGGTGTAATCCAATGCAGGTCGGGATATTTGCCCGCTGAGTAGTTGTTTCGTTCAAATCATATTTAATAACAGTAGTTTAGTCCACCTGGGCTAGAGGTGGTTGCTCTCGGTACTTGCTTCGCAAGTCGCTATCCGCCACAGGGACATCTATGATGTCGGTCGGTTAGTAGCATTTAAACCATACGAGAAGTTTCATACCTCTCACCACTACTAAATTTATTTAGAGGTATTTATTTATTTTCAATATCGGGCAGTGGGCGTAACGTGATAGACAAACGACTTCGCAAGCTGGCGCCTGCTATTGGACTCTCGGCGATACCAAGCCTTTCCCTCTCAAGATGACGGTCAGTAAGTAATTGTTTTATAGCAGCAAGCCGTTCAATTACCTGATAAAATACTTTAATGTTTTGTTCCCATTTTCATAAAGAAAACAGATGTATTGCCTAATACCTACATACGTAAGAATATTTTATCATTTCATATTTTTTGGCTATGTTTACAATATAATATTCTACCTACATACATACGTAAGTAAAACTCATCTCTAGAATTTGGCGCTACCTCCCGATCTCTACTAATGATGAGTAATTTAAATTTGAGGATCACTCAGCTAGTATCATGCATTATTAAGTCCGACCAATACAGAGATTGATATATTCAAATAAAGTACTGAACATTATAAAGTAATAATTATTGTTAGACAAAGTGAGTGATAAGTGTATCCCTCTGGTGGTCAGTGCTACTACTCGTCAGACATCACTGATGTCTTCATGACTGATAGCGACCTGCAAAGCAAGTACCAAAAGCTACAACCTCTAATCCTGGTGGGCTAAACTAAACACTGAATAAAATTTACAGGAAACAACTACTCAGCAGACAAAAGCCCCGACCTACATTGAATTAAACTTGCAAGTCTTATTTAGTGGCTAAGTAAAGCAGATACCAAGAGAGTAGTTGTTTCCTGTAATTCTTATTCAATAATTATTGTTATTCTTTCATGTCGATTAAAGTAATTTTTATTTATTCCCATTCACATTTTACTATGTTGGCATTGCAATGTATTATTACGCATGAAGTATTAAAAAAAATAAAACAAAGGAAATAAAAATGACTGACAGGGAATAGGTCCAGCATCCAGCGATCCAGTGCTTGGTCACTTTGATACGTATGACTCGTGGCGGACTGAATATTTCAAGGCCGCTGAATGTTAGGAACTTATTTTCCGGAAACGTTTGAGAGTCGCTCAATTATGTAGACAAATAGTTATTTGAATTGAAAACTTCAAAGCTCACGAGCTTTCGTTCGAATTGGAGACTTAAACATCTGACCTTCCCCCTTGTAAGGCTAGATCTCTACCAAATATTTGAAGAATCAGGACCTTTCTTCTTCTCCCGTCTAAAATAGGATGACCCCTATTTGGCTTGTGAAATGTACCAGTTTGTCCTAAATTTCTAAAGACATCTGCGAATACTTACAAGCTAAGATATTTTATATGATTTGAGGAACGATTTTGGTATTCCAGTGATATCTGTAATCTGTTTCCGTTGCAAAACCGTAACAAAATGCCATGTTAGTGTATACTTCATATATTATTTAAAGGGCAAAATTTCAAGTTATTTCCTGTTAACTCGCAAGTTAACTTAAAATGACAGAAATCAATAATCATTGTTTTATTTTCAATTACGAGATGAGATATCTAGATATTCATGATGATGAATATTTGATGTGTAATCGTGCAAATTTTGATTTGAGTTTTACTGATTACTCCTAAGGCGCATGAAAGTTTCAAAATAAATCAGGATCCATAGCCAAAAGTGAGCAGTGGTGTAGTATAAAAAATTTTAGTGTGATTATACAGATCATGACCCCGAAAAAAATATCACCCAATTTAGCTTTCTAAAAAGAGTTGTCGTATTATTGGTATCGATGAATATATTTTGTATACAATATTTCAGATGGATTTCACAGTAAATGTCGGATACAAAAAATAAACTGAACTTCAAAAAATGTGAGGTTTTGGAAAGTTGGTTCAGTAAACTTTCGACCTATCAATTCTTATGGTTTTTGACAAAAAAACAAAAAAGCCAATAAAACTTTTGTCCAAAATTTTGTATAAAGCTGTAAATTGTAATTTTGTACACCCTTTGACATCATAAAAATTTACAATTGATAACATTTTAAACCTCAAAAATTACTATTAGTGAGGCAGCTTTAAACTCCAAACTGGCAGCTGGTGTTTACTTTCAACATTGGTTTATTTGAAGACAACCGGTAAGGACGAATACTTTAGGATAGAATAAATGAAAATCAAACAAGTATTAAAATAATCAATTATTTATTAATAGGAATACGCTACCACCTTTATTTACAATAAATTTTGAGGTAGCACTAACATAAATATCATACATCATATTCATTTACACAAGTCATATACATATTAGCAAAGAATGATATTTAATATAAATAAGTTAAAAACAATGTAACAGTATAAAAGTTCTTTGCAAATTCACAGTTTCTATTAGTAAGTAAAAATCAAATACATTAAATGTTTAAAAAGATCATTGGCAAATTTTAGGAAGACCACTGGGTTGAATTTGTAAGATGCTAGACAAAATTTTCTTGGGTTTAAAATTGCAATTGTAAAATTTTTCATTTTGCGTATTACCTATTTCGGAAGACTATACAATAAATGAGAAAATTAAATTCACATATATTTTGTATAATTTACAGTGCGTTTATCATAGTAGGAACAATTTTAAGTTGAAAAAATACAACCGATATGAGTTTATATGTATGTTCTTGATATTATCATATTATTTTTAAAACTGGCTAAAAATCAAGTACAAGTACTTTAAATTCTTCTCCAGGGACGTTTCCAACTAGTTCATCGAAAAAAAGTGTCATCCAATTGTCATAAGAGAATCGTGTCATACCTGAGCATCCAAATATTCAAATTATCGGATGTTTAAATGATATCACGACAAACTTCGAGGGCTGATTCCTCGCGTCAAAAAAATAAAAAAAAAAATAAAAAAAACAAGAACAATTTTTTTCCTAAAATACTTCCTAAGCATTATACGATGATTTGAAAATACAGTGTTAGATAAGCTTTTCAAATAATTACTCAGTGATGCTTGAAAGTACCGATTTCAAACTTGGCAGGGAAATTTTTTTCACAGTAGTAGTACGTAGTAGTAGTACGTACACGAAAAGTTTCATCAAAAACTAACCAGTGCACGAAAAAGCAGATCCATATTGTCTCAAACCGTCAGGGGGAACTGAGGGCATTAAAATGCTGTAAATTGACGTCAAGACTAGTATGGGAAAGCCTAGATGAAATCAAGTCCCTGGCAGAACAAAACACAATCAAACTAATCTGTGTGCTAGGGCATAGTGGAGTACTAGGAAAGGACAAAACTGACAAACTTGCCAAACAAGAATCAGCTACAGCATTCTTTGGCCCGGAACCAGTACTTACAGTGCCAAAGTGCACTGCAAAGAGGTGCATATCAGACTGGGTCAAAAAATAACACAATAGACACCGACGAAACATACCAGGACTAAGACACGGCAAAGCAATCATAATTGAATTGTGCACAAAAAGAACTCAGCAACTGCTTACGCTAAGCAGGAACTAGCTGAGAACTGTAACAGAGTTACTCACAGATCATGCACCAGTTAAAAAACACCTGGTTCTGTCTAGAGGCGATGGAGACAGCGGAACACATACTCTATCAATACACGGCGCTGAACTGAGAATATTTGCACTCAGGCCGGTTCCTACAACTGTATCGGCTAATCAACATCACCAGGAATCACCGGAAGGGTATAAATAATTAGGGAAGGATACAATAAGCCGCTTTGGCTGCAGTTTCACCGTAATGGTATCAGACAGGCCGAACTAGAAGGAAAGAAACAGTGGCGATGGAGTTAGGGCGGGTTGGAATCATAGAATCTTACACGAAAAGTTTATTGTCAACCGAACGGATTTTCTTTTTGTTGCACCATCTTTAACTAAAACTTCTGCCCACCTTCAGTTTTTTTCGTACATCGTACTATGTTATACTTTCAAAACATCATAGAGCGCTTAGGGAGTATTTTAGGAAAAAGAATGTTGTTCTTGTTTTTCCTTTTTTTGGCAAGACGAATCACCTCTCGAAGTTTATCACGACATCATTGACACATCCTGTATACGTTTTTTTTAATTTTTAATCATTTATTTAACATTGGCGTATACCTGCTACCAACTTCACACTACCAAGGATCGTTTTCTATGTTTATTATGCATGCATTGTTCTATCAGAGTTTTACAATGAACGCATTTACTATAAATATAAGTTATAATTACAGTAACTTTACTGATTGTTGTAAATTTTTAGTAAAGAGGCATCTGTAAATATCTATAAAAAAAGTCAGATCACAAGAAGTAGTGTAAGATCTGGTTAAATAACGAGATCTTAACGAGCGATTATATTTATGGTAATTAAATTATTGACAGATCGCTGGTATAGGCTGTAATTTTAGATACTGGTTCGGTTTATACGCCCACTAGAGGAGTATTTTTCCATCTAATAATTTCAGAAAATGGAAATCATATTTTTATACAGTTAGAGCCAAAATCAAAATTTTTAATAGATCATAACAAAAATGTATTTTACCAATTGCTAAATTACTAAGAGGAGGTCTTGGAAATATTTTGAGAATTCGCAAAATGACGCGTTGAAATATAACAGCAACGCATATTTTGTGTTGAAAATGTTGATAAATTTAATTCTATCATTCAAACCCAACGTTTCTCTCGTCTCCATGTTAATACTGCTAATGCTCCGGCTCGAGATGTTATTTTGTACTAATTGAGAAAATGGTTAGATAACGGGTCAGTTGAGAGAAAAAAATCAATCAACCAAAATGAAGAACGGGTCGCTCAAATTGTTCAGATCGGCGATATGCCATAGCATTAAACATTTTTTGAGTTATGAAATGAGGAACCCGATATTACACAACACCTTTTCATGAGCGACGAAGCACACTTTATATGACATGGTAAATAAACAGAATTTTCATTACTAGGTTACCGAAAACCCGTGCGAAATCTATGAAAGGCCCATACATTCCTCAAAAGTAACTATTTGTTGAGCTGTATCATTGTCAAGAATTATCGGCCCATATTTTTTTTTATGAAAACGGCAAAACAGTTACAGTCGCTTCTCAACAATATACACATCTGCTCCTGACATGTTTTATACTACAAATTGAAGACAGAAATACTTTATTTTCAATAGAACGGTGCGACCTGCCATACCGCAAAAATAAGATCCTACAGATATCTCCGAATAAGCTAGTTTCTCGAAGCGGTGCTCTTGATTGGCCTTCGAGATCTCCTGATATTGTTGCCCTAGACTTTCTTATTTTGGGGATACTTAAAGAGTAGAGTGTTCAAGGGAATGCCTAGAAATATAGAGCAGCTCAAAAGAAATATCCGACAAAAAATTTAAGCTATTCCACAGGATAGACTTCAAGGCGTCAACGAGTTATGGCTGAGTTCGTCGGTTAGAATAGTGTAGGTAAAGGAAGCGGACATTTAAAACACACTATATTCAAAAAGTAGAACTCCCATTATTACTCTTTAAAATACGATTCACGTTATCTCTGCATTTAAAGTACTTACTTGGCTCTCATTGTATTAAAAGCTTTGCACATTTTAATCATGTTATTGGTAAATATTGTAGTACTTGCTAAAGGTCAGATAGTGTCTAAAGTATCTTTCCCATAGAAATGGCAGATGTGCCCTGATTTTTGAAAGTTAAATAAAATTTATCTCTTGACACTCGTACCAACACGTATGTAAGGAAGTCTACCTAGTAAAGTTTTGATAGATTAAACCGCATATACATTTAATGAAACTAGGAACCTGCCCTTAGACCTGATCGTTACGCTAAGAATAGATGCGGACTCGCAGAAACCCAAAAAGTGTATAAAAAATTAACAGCCACAACATTTTGAAAGACGGACAAGAAACTCCAACATACATAATATTAACATGTGCATTTATTTTTTTACTATCTTTCTACGAAGATTTTTTTAATAAATAACTCATTTCTAAAAAAAACTTAAAAATAGTGAGCAATTTCAAATTTAGAACAAATGACCTAATTTAATTCTAAAAAAATAATCACTAATCAGTAATCACTAAATTAATGAGACTTTTGAAACAAAATCTTGAAATGCCACATTAATGAACAGGATGTTCATAAAAAGGTGTTCTCATGAAAAGTCACATATTGTATGTTTAAAATTAAGACGCAAATGCTTTATAAACATGTTTCGAAAAATGCATGCATGCTAGAGTTGCAGGCGTTTAAGGATGACCTTTAGGGAGTAGTTTTTTCTTGATCTAAATTGGATGTTGCTAAATTATTGACCAAATTTGAATTTGTTAATGACTAATCTTGATGCCATTTTTGTGATTGTTAGCAAAATACATTAACCATCGACCATGGTAAATAGAGTTTTAAATTATGTTTGTTTATTTGGTCTACAGGGAGATTAGCCAGACCTTACATTTTTGTTAAATTTCATTGCTCTCCCAAATTCATAAAAAAATTATGGATTTTTTTTAACATGTTAACTATAATTTATAAGCAATTTTGAAAACGAAGTTGGAGATTTTATTGATGGCTTTGCTATTTTCAGAGATACCACTTGTTACAGAATTTTTTTTATATTATAGGTTAAAGTATTTTAATAAGGTTGTGAATTACAATTTTACATATTGAACCGTCATGTCATGTCGCGTCGAGCTAAAAATTATTCCTTGTCAGTTTATTCATCAAGAATCTCTCGATTTTTGGTGGAGTAGCGAATATAGGTTAGGTTAGGTTAGGTTATTGTGAGTGGGCGCTTGTAGCCATTAGCAGGCCTATTATGGCTCACTCCTAATTATATTTCACCCAATAAGTTCAGTCTCTTAATGAAACTGATAACTTTATTGGGTGAGAATGTGTCCAGATCCTCTGGCAGCAGTTGCTCTTTGCCAAATATTGAGAATCAGATCCTCTCCACAGCGGGACAGGTGCATAAAACGTGGTCTGCCTTCTCATCATCCTCCAAGCATAGACGACACTCGGCGTTTTCCGCTAGGCCGAGTTTATGCAGATGATAGTTTAGTCGGCAGTGCCCGGTATATAGGCCTCTTAGAGTTTTCAAGATTACCCTGTTTAACTCTAAAAGTTTCTTAGTTCTTGATTTCAAATGGTATTTTATGAACACCTTCGAATGAACTAACCCTGGTAACTCTTGCCGATACTGGAGAGTTTTCCTTTCAGCCCAGGTTGAGATAGCCATCTTAGCAGTACTTGAAGATATGCCAAGTATCGGTTCTGGTCCGATGATTCGTGATCTTGCTCCTTCTCTGGCCAAGGAGTCGGCTATTTCATTACCTTCCATACCAGAGTCACCGGGTATCCAGACCAGAATCATTTTGTTGTTTTTGCTCAAATGATTTAGAGCCTTCTGACAGTTCCATACCGTTTTGGAGTTACAGCGGTAGGAGCAAGAGCTTTTATAGCTGCTTGGCTAACTGAAATTTTTTTTAATTAATCTGCGTGTAAGATGCATAAATTCCAGCCTTCGCACACACAGTATTGAATACAAGAAACTCCGTTATTTATGGAAATACTAACAATTTTAATTTATTTTTTTGTTGGTTAATTTCCTTATTTACTTACATAATTCGTTCATTTTTCGTTCAAAACGGACGAGAGTTGAATTTCAAAGAAGAAATTTTAATTTGCAGCCGTATTAAAATACTCTAATATAAAATGTAAACAAATTATAGTGTTATCGTAAAATCTGTAGAGTAGAACAAAAAATTGGTCGGGTATTTATCAAAGTAAAAGTGCATTTATTTATATACAGGGGGTTATTTAAATACAGGGGGGTATTCTTAATCAAATTATTTCATCCTTATTATTGCATTATTATTTCATACGTATGCAGCCATTGAATCCGCATTCTTTTACTCTACAGAATTTATGAAAACACTTTATAAAATTTTTTCTTTAACAATGATATGTCTGAAAATCATCAAACAATAATTACATATAATCATAAGTAACATGTTAAACATTTTTTTAGGAATATAAGAAGCAGATGAAATTTATCAAAAATGTAAGGGTCATCCTGTAGATAAAATAAACATCATAATTAAAAAAAATCTTTTTTACAATGGTCGACTATCCATGAATTTTGTTAACGAACACAAAAACTAGGCAGAGGAAATATTTGACATTTTCAAGGATTGCAGTTATATAAAAAAGAGCCTTTATGTAATTGAATTAATTGATATATCATTGATGTGTATGCATTTACTTATATACCTGTAATATATACAGTTTATTTTAAAAACCGTCGGCTTCTTTGATCCATTACCGCCGTCAAAGAAGCCGACTTTTTCATGTTGCAAATAAGTTTGAAATAAACTATACAACCAAGATTGAGGCTGGAAGCCGGGATAAAGGTATAGGTATAATTAATTATAAGTAACTTTGCTGTTGTTTCTCTGTAAGTAACACGACCTTGTACAGTGACCTGGGATACAATGTGTAAAATTAGTGAGAATTATCTGCATGGTTATGGGAATAATCGTGATATTTCAATAATAGATTATTAGTAATCGAGATTTTATAATATAATATTACAGGTAACTTTGTTCCTGTTCTTCAGTTAGCGACACTAACTGAGCGACACCACCACATACAGTTACTTTCGCAGAACGGTGTTTGGTATATGGTCTGCTAATCTTTGATACAAAACAATGTGTAAAATTCGTGAAAATTATCTGTTTTAATGATGGGATTAATTGAGATATTTCAATATTCGATTATTAGTAATCGAGATATTTTAATAATCGACTAATATTAGTAGTACTAATTTTAGTAATTTTAGCCTCCAAAGTTATTGGATCCATTTATTTATAATATATAGTATTACCTACTAATTTTTCGAGTACCTTATGTTTCATTTACTTTATAAATAGGTAACAATAACTACTTAATTAAAATTTAAACAACTACTATTAAATTATTTCACACTAAGTATGTACCTATTTATAAAAAAAACGATAAGGTCCATCAACTATTGTATCTGGTTTGTTAAATTAAATCTTTGTCTATGCTGTATTCTGTTGTTGCAACTATCTAATTACCTACTTTGTACTTTATCGTGTTCATCGATCGAGGGTTCCAACTTCGAAACTGAAAGAATAATCGAATCGGACACCGCCTCATTTATCGTGCAATCATTGTGTATAACTAATTTTCTTAACTACTAATATTAGTACTACTAATATTAGTACTACTAATATTAGAAGTTATAATCGATTATCTCGAGATATTTAAATAATCAACTAATTCAATTATCATATCGTATCTTGATTATTCGGGTCCGTGAAGTTGGCCGCCTCAAATGAGATTTTTTATGTTCTGTCCATACCATCATTTAGTACCTTATTTGTATCTATTTGTAACCTTTATACCGAAATCTATAACTCGCCTCGTTAGTAGACATTAAAAAATATATTTTTGGTGTAAACTTCCCGGGAGCCACACAACTTTTAATGTTTTTGGTTTACACCTGACCGTCATTTAGTAACTAATTTGTAACTATTTGTAACTCATAAATTAGAATTTGTAACTGCGTCATCTCCGAATAATAAATTATTAAAATATGACAGCCAATTTCTCTACAGCCGCACGATACTATTATTTTGCAATTTTTTTCCTGTCATCATTTACTAACTAATTTGTAACTATTTGTAACTCATAAGTTAGAATTTGTAACTGCATCGTAGCCGAGTAATAAATTATTACATTATGGCGGCCAGCCTCGCGCAGCCACACGGCACTATTATTTTGCATTTTTTTTCCTCTCACTATTTAGTAACTAATTTACAACTATTTGCAACACTAAAATTTAAATTTGTAGTTCAACAATTATCGAGGTCAAACTGATTAAATTTTAGCTGCCAACTTCCTGAGGATTAATATCTCCTTCTCAGAACTTTTCTCATAAGTATAACTAAAAAAAATATTTTCTTAATCGTCTCCCAAGTCATCGAAGCAACTGCCTAAAAAATTTAGGATTTTATGTTAGATAAAGAATTCCACAAATTATTGTGGAATTCGAACCACTCTAAGGCATTGATAATTTCATATCACATCTTAGTTGGAAACAAATAACAAATGAAAAAAAAAATTGCAATTCGTCCCGCGATGGATTCAACCATCGGTATTCACTACCAGGCAAATAAGAATAAGTGCTTTTACCTACGCGGTTACGACCTATTCAGTAATTAACTTGTAACTATATAACTAATTATTTTATAAGTTAATTCGACTATCATATTAACAGAAGCTGTGAATATTCCCAAATTGGAAACTCCCCATCTCATAATTGGATATCATCTGGTTCATAAAAGATGTGTTTGGGAATTAAATACCAATATGTATCTGTGGCATTTGGAGAATCTTTTTGCTAATTCATATGAGCTAAAGACACGTTAAACATATACCGTATTCTGGAGAAAATATAAGTTTAAGATATATTGACATAAATCACAATTTACAGTCACAGGCTAATAATTTATTTCATTATTACACACAAAGTTACAAACATTAAACAAACATAAAAAAAAACAAAGCAAATATAGTAAATAAACGAAAAAAAAAAAAAATATATATATATATTATTTAATATATATATATATATATATATATATATATATATATATATATATATATATATATATATATATATATGTATACATGTGTGTTCCACTTTGAGCAGACACACCCTTGTATTTCGGTTGTATTTGGCCGAACTGAAAAAAAAATTTTTTTTTTCAAATTGTAGTACTCGACTAGATCTACCTTTCTGAATGATGGTATGGACAAAATATAAAAAAACTCATTTGAGGCGGCCAACTTCACGGACCCTGATTATTCCCATGTGAGCTATTTAGAATTTGTACCAATAAATCGCTCAAATTTCCCAGTCACGAATACAGAACGAATATTAGTTGTGACCATGTTAATGCGATGGCAGACTTCCGTTGTTCTGAATAATATATTGTATCAAGCGGAATGTATTTCATTATTTATTTTATACTTTTGCTTTTATTTGTCTACGTACGTCTTTCTGTCAACCATGAGGTAGTAGTAGCTACATGTCCTGGAGTCTGGTCCAGATTCCTCTCCCTGATAATTTGGCAATATCCTCTTCAATTTTGCACTAGTTTATTTGAGCTAGGTATTTTAATTTTGGTGTGCAATTCTTAATTAGTTGCTTCATATTGTATTTTTATGAATGGTCAACATTTTTAACATGTCTTAAGTAAATTTTGTTCAACATATATTTTGGAATAATTACAGAGACAAAAAAGCATAATTTTGAAACCAGGTTCAAGATAATGTTTTTTGGCATGGATGGTTTACAATCAGATAAAAAAGTTTTTTAAGATATAATAATTACGCGACCTTGAAACCACTTGTAATAACCAGTTGCATAGAGCAACTCTTTAAGGATGATTACATACCAAATTTGAGGTTATTCAAGAAAAACTTCTTCTTAGAGGTCATCCTCAAATGTCTGGTACCCTTCAGGGAAATATTTTTCGAACCATACTTCAAAAACATTGACGTTTTAATTTTAAATATGTAATGCAATATGTCCATTTTCTGAAGGATGCATATTTCCAAACACTACGTATATTTACTTTTATCGTGTAAAAATACCAATACTAATTCTTTATTTTGCAAATCACGTAGAATATAATACGTCAGTCTCTAATGGATACGTCTTTTTTAACAATCGTAAAGTTGGAAACTTCTCTGTTAAGAGAATCTTTATTGTTTATTTTTAGCCAAAACGTTTTGGTAATTTACAAATGAAACGTAAAGTGCAAAAAATGGGACACGAAACTTACAAGAATATATTAGCACTGATACATAGGAAATGTGTCCCAAGATTGATTATATTAAACCAAAGTATAAACCACTTCCTTATTTATTGATAATAATTTATATACAGGATTTTTAACATTAACTCAAATTTGCATAATGATTGTTTTAATAAAAAATATAAATTGTGAGTTATTGTATCTCTCCTGTAACACTTTAGTTAAACTAAAAAAGACGCACGATTTGTATCAAAATAGTTCATCACAATCGTAGTCACCATAAATAAATATATCGCATTTAGCATTTTATCTCATAGTCACTTTAAGCACATTTATTTCACGAACAATCTAATGACGATGGGCTACCTGGGGGCATGATAAATGGAGGACTATGTGGATTCATTGATATATTACTACCCATTGAGGCTGGACCATGAGGGTACAGATCCATATCGCTCATGCTTTCAGATCCAGAGCATTTTTCGCCCGACTTGCCTTCTTGCTTCAACATCATCCTTCGCCACTTCGCCCGTGCGTTTTGGAACCATACCTGAAACAAAAAAAGTAGCATTTTAAAGATGAATAAATAATAAAATTAAATTACAAAATACCAAAAATAGCAAAAATGTATTTGGTAATTGCCATACAGAGGAGAATTTTTCATCTTTGTAGAAGTGTTAAAAACCTGTAACTGTCCACTGATCGCCTCCCTTTTTTACATAAAAGAAAATTTGAATTTATTTTTGACCCTGTTAGTTATGTAATAGCTGCACAATTAATGTGTGGGTTGTCTATAGTTAGAGTTTTAGTAAATAGTTCTATAGCCAGAGAGCAAAAGAGCTGGAAGTGGTGAGTTGGTTTGGGTGATAGAACTCGGGTGACTTGGCTCGAGTGGGTCGTATGGTTTAAAGCATTAGTGCATGTGCTGATTTAATTTATATCTGAAGAGGATTGATTATTGATGGATTTAAAATAAATTTGGTTTAGTTGTATAGTGTGACTTGGTACGCTCAATGCATTGCTGATTTTGGTGCCAGGCAGGTAAAAGTTACTTCCTGTGGAGAAGAAAAGTGCATAAACACCTGTAACATTTAAATATCGTCAATTTTATTTCAACGCCGAGGTTTCCAACGAAGGAGCTATTAGCAACAATTATATCGAATCTCACGTTTGACTATGAGTGTGTGCTCTGGCATATATTTGGCGGCGTGTTTTTCTAATTTGTACCAGCGTTTTTATCTATAAGTAGCAGTGCTTTCACTATAGACTACCAAATTTATTTTATTTGGCTTAACTTTTCCGTCTAGTTTAACAATTAGTGCCGACGTTGGTAGTAATTACCTTATGAGTAGATTATAATTGTAACTTCAATGTTGTATTGTTGTATTAATGTTTTAATTAACCTTTTATTAGTATAGACATTCTTTATGTTTTATTGTTGTAAGAAGCCGAGTTGTAAACTTTTATTCAAGTATTGAAATTAAATTTTTATCAATTTTTATGGGATTAAGGTCTTTTTTTAAATCCCATAAAAATTGATAAAAAGACTGAAATTTGGCAACGTATCGCTGGTAACGTGCATTGTCGACTGCACGACAGCTAGATGAAAAATTAATTCGCTGAAGAACGACAGGTTCTCTGCTTCTGGTTTAACGTTGCCATGTTAGAGACCTATGCCTTATAGTTAAATACACATACTGTATGTAAATTAAAGTTACGAAGACTTTGTTGTATTTGTCAAGTCAGTATACCGAAATTTAACTGAAACTCAAAATGAGTATCAGTAATTATTATGCAGCCTATTTGTAGTACATTGAAATTTATGTGGAACTTTAAGATTAAAACAGGGTAGTTCAAGTTGAAAACTAATTCCCACTGCTTTTCCTTTCTCAAGGCTCCCCAGTATGGGCGAGGTGCACCCTTCCATTATTTCCTCGCCATGCGGCTTTATCAGCAATTCCGTGATACTCACTGGAAACCGACACTTTTTCTCCCGCGATGAGAAAAGCACTTTAAAATTAAAACTTAAAATAAATAATACCTACATATTGAAAATAATGACTGGTATATGCTGAACCAAACAATAACATTGTAATCCGATTTTACTAATAAACTACTAATAATAACTTTAACTAAAAGGCCTGGCTCACATTTTAGATATTTCTTGTCTTTATCAGTTTGTAAGAGATTTTCTGTCAAAATTGCAAATGATATTTACAACACATAGTATTAGTTAAACAATTTATTTAAAATTTGTATAGAAAGATCTCAATGTAACAAAAAAATTAATTAAATTTCAACAAAACTCTAACGTTATCTTGGTTTTCGCTGTGGTTTTTTGTAAACATTGTGTATATTTCGAAAATTTTTAATTCAAGTATTTGAATACGTGGTTTCCATATGTAATTTATTTCTTGTGAAACTTGAACATTTTCAATTTTGTCTCATAGTAACCTATATAAACGCTGAAATGGCACGTATGATTTGCGTATACGGTCCTCCTGGTGGAGGATACGTCTATTATAGCTATGGAGCTATAATAGACGTATTTACATTAAAATATTCCCCAATCATCAGACCTTTGGAAACCTTATTCAATGGATTCAGGATTTTTAAAGAAAAGTACAGTAGCAAGAAGACTTTTAACAACTAGAACACCTGATCAGAAGAAGCGGTTTTGAATTTTATTGGAGAACACTCGGGTACAAGCACAAAAAAAATTGCTGCTAATCTTAGCGTGTCACAAATTAGTTTGAAACATTCTTAAATATTAGTATCCGTACCACATACTGTGCGTTCAAGCATTGTTGCATCGAGATTTCCCCTACAGGTTTGAGGTTTGCCAGTGGATTCTTGGAGGTTTGCATAAAATCCTCAATTCATTACTCATGTACCTACTTTTTACTGATGAGGCTAATTTTTCTAGAGACACTAATGAATTTCCACAAGAATTATTATTAGTATGACGTAAACTCAAACGTAATAACTGAGTCTTAGTTTCAGCAGAAAATATCTTTGAATGTGTTGTATTGTTGGTGATTTTTTGATTGACACACACTTTCTTCCAAGGACTCTTGACGGTGCTTCATATCGATATTTCCTTGAAAAGGTTTTACCTCAACTACTACACGTTCCATATGAGATGAAAGGACGAATGTGGTTAATGACTTCATTGACAACATTGTTTCTAAATTAAACAGTCATCTTACGTCAGTTAAAATCACATATGAAGTTGAAAACTGCAGAGAATAATCATTTTTAGATGTATTAATAATTAGAAATAACGAAAATAAGTTACAAAATGACATGCAGAAAAGATATCAGTAGTTTAATATATATCTCTAAGGATTCTCATCATTGCGTTCCACACAAAATGACGAGTTTTATTTTCCTAGTTCATAGCCTATTAAGCTTCACTCTCAGTCTGCAGAGGTTTGAAAATAAAGAGACATTGATTAAAGATATAGGTATCTGTGAGTAATTGATATTCTGCAAATTTAGTTAATAAAATAATTTGGAAACGTAAATTTAAAGAAAAACTTGAAAATTCCTCAACCATTCAAAATGAAAGAAAAAATCAGAAAATTGTATCGATTTCATACGATCCTCATTTCACCCGTGTTATTAGTAAGATTTTTAAAAATATGGGTGTGACAGTGGTTCATTCATCGTGAAATATACAACAACTTTTAGGCAATCCAAAAGACAAAATTGAAACAAACAAAAAGTCAAAACCACGAAAACCACGTCAGTGTCAACTTCGAAAACAATGAACATGCGGACTCCTGTTGATGTGAACTTTGTGTCTTAAAATAAGCCAATTTTCTACACGCACTTAGGAAACACCCTGTATAAACATAATAGTCAAGTTGGCTGCAAAGAGTTTATTATCGAATATGCTGTGTAGGAAAAGAATTCTTTCTTCCTATTAATTTTTCAATAAGTTTATACGCGAATGTTACATATTTGTAGATTTTGTATTCTGCTGTTCTATTGTTGCTTAGGGATTATGTCAAAGTTTAAGGTGAAATAATATGGGTTATACGATTCCTCACAGTTCACGATTTTGCAAAACCATGAGGAGTGAAGAGAGAGCGGTCGATGCGAACGGGGTTTTTGCTCGTCGGCCATACTGAAAGCGCTAACGTTAACAAATGATAATGGGTAGTTTGAAATTCCTCCACGACGGTGAATGAGCTGAGCAACCATCGCGCCGGCGATCGTCTGGTTCTTGTAATACTATTATCGCCACATTGAGTTTATTGTTATTAATAGTGGTGGCCTTATTAGGAGTAAAATAGCCGCTTTCATAGGCGTTTTAGTCACCTGATTAGTACGGCAGACCGATCTGCTCATGTAAGTTTCATTAACCGCAGCTTTAACCATTCTCTGAATAATAAAATTTAACAATTCTGTTTTATGGGCGCCGTTTCTGACATTTAATGTAATACCTTTGCCTTCGGTACACTTGTTTTACACATCACTTTGATGTTTCTACGATGCGAATTGATTTCAAATTCTTTTACCGATTCCTTTTTTGTACTTTAACAATGCTGTTTGCTTATTTTACAATTTCGACTGCACACTGATGTTTCACTTTTTTAGTTTTTTTACACTCTGTTTCGCAGCCCATCAGCTGTACAACAATGAAACTCAAACTAGGTCACAATAATTTTTAATTATATTTTTCAAACGGTTTTATAACATTCATCTCGTAAATTTTTGGTACTAAAAATTATATTATAACGAATAATTAATTGACGTACTCTAATTATGCGATGAGAAGCATTTGTTTTGTTATACTCAGTACAAATTTGATAATTTTCATATTTACTTTTTGACTTTCGTCATATTGTGCATAGTTAATGGGAAACAGACTATTAAAATTTGCAATTTTTATTTTATTGTGTAGTAATTAAAATGATTTAAATTCAATCATTTAATATATACAGGGAATATCAAAAGAGATTTCTAGCTTTGAATTGGTTCACTAATAACGCGGTGACGATATGTTTAAGGAATTTAATTTTTTTTGTATAGGTGCGATAGGGCTTAACTTAACGTTTTAACAGCATGAGGGATGTTATTGTCCAGTTACGGGCTTACGTACAACTGTCGTATAAGTAATAAAATGAGAATAAGTATTGTGAAATGCAATGGCATACGATCTTTTTTAGGAATTAATTAATAACCTTCTTTCATGTTATCTTATTGTATATTATTAATTCCTTACAAAATTCAACACATTTATGTCCTCGCGTAACTTATTGAAATGTAGAATATTAGTACTTAATTACTAAAAAAGTCTAAAATTAATTTTCTTTAATTAAACCTGTATATATTACCTAAAACTAAATGACAAAGCACTAAATTAAATGTAGGTATTGTACGATCGTAAAAGGTCTACTATAAATTGATAATATGACGCAGTACGTGTAGGACCGAACCCCCACCACCTACATACATCGCAATTAAAGACACGTGTAAGCTTGCGGCTCCGACGATCATCAGTTTGAATTCACACAGTTCAAATGGATTTTTAGTGGCAGAATCTAACTGAAAATAATTTGGAACAATTATTAGTAATACACTTTCATTCTAGTACCAAAAAATAATTATCGTGAAATTTTTTTTGCTAAATGTTCAGCGTGCATCTAATTTTAGTCATTAATAAAATCACCCATCAAAAGTACAAAGTCGACGTGTTTCAATATCGATGCACTTATTGCCTCTTTATATTCCTTCTCAAATTCTGCCATCAAAATGGCAATTCGCCATCATAAAAAATATCAAGAACTACATGACCACCATTCCATGAATTGGCGCTTCAGTCATTGCAAAACTCTCAAAATCCCTCTTAAGAACTGATGAAGGTATGAGGCGATTTAAACTTGTCAGCACTTTTTGTGTCAGACAAAATTAAACTATAGTTATTTATTGACTATGCCTGGTATAAGGGATACCAGTCTGCTGAAAATTTAGAATGACGAGAGAAATTAACTAATTTACAGACTGCAAATCATTTGTAACAAATTTTGAGACAGCGTTCCATAGTGCTTGTTATACAGAAAAGCTTATCTGTTTCCATCATACTTCACTTGCATATCGTCCTCGAAATTAATCAAATATGTGAAGCAAAGAACACAGATTAGCGCTCTGGAAATAAACCTCTCTTGATAAATGCTCCGTTTGTCTAAATAAATGTACCGTTCGGCCGCATCTCGCTTGATATATTATTTCCGAGAGGGTTGTTTTTTATGCCGATCAATCTTAACAGCATGTTTTAGTAATAAACATATATTTAATACAAACACGTGGGGCACCGCCAACTTGGTTATCAAATGAAACACGACTTGTTTATGAATTAGCCTTTTGAAATTAGCCGTTAATGTAAAAAAAACTTTATAAATTACCTGGAACTACAAATATACCTTAACTATAAATACAGCTAATTTATTCCATAAATATTATGTTCTGCTCATAGAACAGTTATTTTTAAAATGTTAAAACATACATGTTTTACGAATTCTCTATAAATATGGCATATATAATAGCAGCAGGGAACCAAATGTTATACTTGACATAAATAATATAATGCTGATCAAACCCATAGAAACATTATCTCTTTGAATCCAAAAACAGTGCCCTCGGCATAGGTTCCGGCTACAGAGGGTTCCTATAAGTCCAAAATAACTGCCTTAAATTTCACCCACTCATTTATTTCCAAAAGCTCGAATTTGAAAGTGATCGGCCAGCATCGATGCCTTCAAACACCTTCTGTTTTTAGTTATATCATGTTTGATTTAATAGTTTTTTTCGTCAACCATCGCATTTAATTAATACTTAATAATTATAAATAAATGTCTTATTTTGAAACTGTCAATTTTAATAATATTCTCTAAACGATAATTTTTCCCTATTCACATATTACTTACTATTAAAGGTGGAGTTCTACAAGCCAGACAAAATAAAATTAAACACTGTTGAAACAAAACTTTTCATAATACTTTCACGAATACTTGTTTCTACAAAAGATTTTTCAACTTTAATTTTTACGTGATTCCTTCCTTTCTTAGGTTGTCACGATCTGGTCTGTGACGATGTAATAGCAAAATCAGGGACTATTGCATCAGAGGTGACCGCTGAAATAAGTTTCAATCTGTTCACAGTATAAGACGTTTTCTTGTTTTTGTTAAAATTCTTTACGAAATTAATATGTTACTTTTACTCTATTATTAATAACACACCAGAAACATTATGTATCGTTAATAATGTACTGTATAGACTCTTGCCTGAACTGAAATAATAATAAAAAAAATATTTTATTGTCACGTTCATGAACGCAAAATAACGTAATTACCACCTTAATCCTGCTTATATTACCGTTTTGTTATTATTATCATGTAATTATTATTATTATCACGGTGCATATCCATATCTAATTCTTTTTTTAACACGCTTTTATTAGCTTCACCTGTATGTTTGCTTGCTTGTTTGCTTGTTTGTTTGTTTGTAACCGACTCTTTGGACTCGATTTTGACCCACTTTAAACGGACAGATTTAATTGAAACTTTGTACACTTGCGAAGAACCGGTAACAATACAATAATTTGATAAGTTTATATCATTATCCTGATCAGGATCGCCAGTCCTTTCCTCACATATCCTCTGCGTGAGAGCAAAGGCTTAATATGTAAGTACATTCCATGATTGTCAGTTACGTCGGTGGTCGAGCGGGCTAAAGCAGTCGACGCGAAACGACAGACTCCTCGAGCGTGAGTTCAAATCCCATGGCTGAAATAAAAAAAAATTTTTTTTTCCGAAATATCTGTTGGATCGTAATATGTTATAATATCAGCATCATTAAGCAATATAAATATAGTTTAGAGAAAAAAACTACAAAACACGCTTTCATAGCACATTAAACTAAAAAGTGAAAAATAAATATTGTTTAAAAAAACTAAAAAACACGCTTTTAAAGCACATCAAACTAAAAAGTGAAAAATAATTATTAATATAAACTGAAAACAATGAACGAAAAATACTAGTGTTATTGTGAAAAAAGCGTGGGTTGCTCGATATACGAAAAATATGGCACAAAGCGCCCCACGTTTTTTTCACAATAATACTAGTATTTTTCGTTTATTATTGTTTTCAGTTTATATTAATAATTATTTTTCACTTTTTAGTTTGATGTGCTTTAAAAGCGTGTTTTTTAGTTTTTTTAAACTATATTTATTTTATTTGAATCAGAGAAATTACGAGAAGTAGAGTACCCATGGGCGAGAAAATCGACCGACGGTTTTTAAAATTATATTTAGCAATACAATAATGGTGCTTTATACACTATTATTCTAATAATTTAGAATATTGGTGGGTAACAAATATTTACAAAATGATTTTTCTTTATAGTTTTGAAAACTACATTTATCGAAACACAATTCAAATTGTTACGTGGACAACTCCTTCTATACATTTTTTAATAAATATATTAGCATTCTGACTTCAAATATAAAATACTTCAAACAATGAAACAAACACATTTTCTAAAATTATGAACTTTTAATATTTTTATCAAAAAAGAAAAAGTGCAAACTCTCAAATATTTTTATAAAAAGAAAATCTTTAATATATAACCGGCATAGTGGTGCAGTTGGCTAGAGCCCGATGTCAAGTGCGATTAGAAATCTAACTGTCGTAATTGCGGGTCCAATCCCACCACCGGTACTGGCAATTTTAGTGGTGTAGTTGAGCCAGAACAGAAAATAACAGGCGTAAACTAAAACGCTTTTACTTTACCCATCTTAAATGAAAACAAAAATTAATCCACAAAACTATAGCAAACTAGTTGAGCAGTCCGTACATACACTAATACAGCCGGTACTACCAACCTCTCCCTCGACCATTGACAGTCCAGCGGCGCTGGCAACTATGGGGACTGCTACAGTGGGAATTATTCACGTAAAAATGTGGGTTACACCAAGAAAACCCCTTCAGCTTTGGATTCAGGGTTGTCTAATTTCTGTGGCGTTTATTTTTTTTTATAATGAAAACTAAGTTAATTGAAATTTACTCTTCGATTACATAATATACTTAAAAGTGCATTTAAGATTTCAAGTAACTATAATCTTTTTATATAATATAGTTAGATCACATGGCAACAGTGCTCTCTGTCACAAATCCTACAATCAAAAATTATGACATAATATAAAACATAACTTTAATTGAGAAGTGTCGTTATTCGTAGGATATAGAGAGACCTTTGCCAATTGTTGAGGGCCAATTCCAGTGTGAAAAAATTAATGGACTATAAGGATACACTTACAGAAGATATTCGACTGCTTGTCATATCACGTGCCTTTAGATAAATTAAAATCTTTCAGATATTAACATAGTACTTGAACGACAGAAATCAGTATGTATCTGTAAATAGTAAAATTTCTAGTTAAAAAATGTGCGAATAGAGGAGTCTCACAGGGATATGTTTGGGGCCCACATTATTTTTGTTTATATAAATGATATAACAAAGGGAATACCTCGAGCAGATGTTCTACTTTTTGTCGGTGTCTCTTAATAGCTCATGATAATTGTCAAGATATTCATAGTGGAAGGTCAGTCAAATGCATTTATTGTGATCCTATAATTAACTGGGGTAACTGGTAGCCTAGCAAAGAAACTATTAAAACATATCTTTGTCATCAGAACGTTAATAAATTTAATTCCACAAAATGTAGTTACAACTCTCCATTTTGCTTTGTTTGTGTCTCAGATATTATAGGGTTTGATAACTTGGGATCGGACATCAAAAGTAGCTACAGTGTTTGGGTTACAAAGGAGACTAACCCGTATTGTCACTAACTTGGGCTATAGTGACAATGTCACACAAAATGTATGATTTTCAGATATTTACTTTGCCTTCCTTATACATACGTAATTAAGGGTCACCCTGTATATCTGTATTTTATATATTAAACAAAATCTGTAACCATAAACAACACAAACCTACTTACATGACTATAAACTTGTTCTGAAAATATAGGAATCATGTATCTCAGATTAAATTTATGTAGAAATTGTACTAATTTTTATGGTCCTAAATTTTATAAGTTGCTTTAGTATATCAGACATCGCCCTTTTAGTAGATTTAAAACTTAACGTATATTTGTTCCGAATGAAGTCCATTTTTGCTGTTTATTTCCTGGAGTATAACATCTGTATAAGTTTTCAGGGGTTGTTGAATTTATTTGGCGTCAGACTGAAAGTCTGATTTATACCTAAAGAAAGATTTTAGGTAATTAATTGGCGGTCGCCAGAGGCCCCTAATCTCCAAGTGACTCCTAGCTCTATAGATTCCTAGTCAGTGGCGGCTAATGAAATTTAGGTTGTCATATCACAGTATTGAAGCATGGGACCCAAGCAATACTTTAAGGCATAACTATCAACATTAAATGAACAACTTTTGCAGAGAACAAGTTGCGATTGAAATTTGCGAAAAAAGTTGCAAACATTGTGCAAACCCCATGTTATGTTTTAGACAATTTGTAAAATGTTTGCAAAACATTTTTTTTTCAGAAACAGGTGGAAAGTTTATCGTCAGATTTTGAATTTCATCAAAAAATGTTGCCTTTTTTATAAAGTTACACCGTTTTATTTTGGATTCGTTTCTCACTGTGCAAATTTCAAAAAAGGTGTAACTATAAAAAAGTAAGTTTTGCAAATATTTTACAAATTGTCTAAAAAATAACCTGGAGGTTACACAATTTTTGCAACTTTTTTTCGCAAATTTCAGTAGCAGTTTTTTCTCTGCAGAACCTCTTCATTTAGTCTTGATAATAATGCCTTAAAGTATCGCTTGGGTCCTATGCTTCAACACTACAAGTAAAACTGTTAATAGTTTTAATATTTCAGTGAATTATTTGCGAAGTAAAAGTGTCAACATCAATAACTTAATGAATTATGGATAATTCTAATTCGTTTGTAATTGAATATCGTAAACATTTGAATAGGATAATTTTGAGCAGCAGCATACCTGCTTCGAATGTTTAATTTTCTCCTTTTTATTTTATGAAATTTTTACATTAACCAAATGTTCTGAATTATCTGACTATCAAATTGTGAATGTTGAGATATAATGGTATAGTATTTCATTGCTCCCCATTCTTATATTATAATTATATACCCACTAATCTACATTATTATCTACATCATTTATACAATATCAAATATACATGTTAATAATAAATAAGTGATCGATTTTTACAAATCTTTTGAGCAGTATGAAAAGTTGCATCTGAATCATTTTAAACAAATATGCTGATAAATAATCGAGCAGAATAAATTTCTGATTTTTCTTGAAGCGTTGAGTTTTATTATTAGCTACATATTGCTGATTTAAGCAAATCATTAAAAGTCTAATACTTAAATTTTTGCGAAAAAGTCATCACTTCCTTACACTATTTTTTTTTTGAGCTTGGGTCCAAGTGCCTCGAAATCGGCTTAATCTGCCTCTAATCGTAGGGTCAATAGGAGTAACTGTGATAGGAAAATCAAAAGTTCATGTTTATCCTTAGATAACACGGGTACTATTGTAAATATCAAAATTTAATTTTGATTGGGTAATCTTAGGAATGTTCTATTTCCACCTTCATGCTGATTTATCTCTCAAACAACTGTTATTTTTATCATTTTTTTATATTTTTTCTTACCTGCTGCCACTGTAACCTCACCAGATGGGGGTAAGTATGACAAGTGATGGGGGTATGATAGCCAAGACTTTTTTGAAACACTGTTCATTTGACTTCAATGGGACGACTATAATAAAAAACGGCAGATTTTATTTACTTCGTGCAAACATTTTTATATTTTATTTTAATTAAAAATGACAACAAAAGAATCCTCAACATAATTTTTAAAAAATAGTGCATATGTAGTAGTTACGATGGTTCAAAAAGTCTATGGGGATAGGAAAAACATATCTTATTCGTGCATAAAATGAAGTTCCAACATTTTGATTGATATTTAGAATGTAGTTCACGAGGCTGCACGCTCATGTTAAACAAAACGAGGAAGAAGAGAAACGTCAAATTAATTTAACCAAACTTTTACCAAAATTGTAAATTTGTTTTGTGAGAAAATAAAACCAGAAATTTATCAAGGGATCGTTGCAGAAGAAAGTCAGGACAACTGTCTGTTGAAGAATGATGTTGTGTCAGCATAATTCTGTGAAATTTAAAGTGAAGTGTTCAGCGCTCCTTAACCGGAATAATTTATTGATTAATGCTTCGATTGGGTGACAAGTGTTTTATTGATTACCAATATTATTTAATTTAGATTTTAGGTGCATATAGAGCATGTCAGAAGTAGAAAAATAAAAAAAATAATAAAATTGTTTATTTGCTTATTAAACCCTATTTCATTAAATTTTTCTCTTCAACCAGATATAATAATAATAATAATAATAATATGCTTTATTTGCGCAACAGGATAATTTAAATTACTCTTAAATACTACGAAACATTTTATAATATTTAGTAACAAATCTTTATATTAAACATAAAGGTAAGTATAATAGATGTTATTAAAAGAACTAAAAATTAAATTTAAAAAAAAGATAATGTTATAGTAATAGTTAAGAAAAACAATATAAGAACTAATTATTGGAAAAAAAGTAAAATAACATAAATAACGAAAAAAAATGACCATCTACGTAACACGCAAAGGAACAATCAATAAAGGGAATAGTAAGCTAAAATTATGTACTAAAAGTTTGCTTAGCATATTTTACCAGCTGATTTTATGTGCAAGGGTTTATATCACAATGTTGATTTAATTTGTTAAAATGCCGAATTTACACGGGTATAGTAGCTAAAGCAAGTAACTAAATTTTAGTGAATTATATTTTAGTGTGTGTCTATACACGTTTTAGCAATATGTATAGTGGACTAAATGTTTCTAAGTTAAAATGGCATCCATTGAACGGGCACGTATGCCATTAGCAGTAAAATTGTCATTAAAAAAGTGTGTAACTTTGTTTTTTATTTCTGCAAATCCAAACCCCTCTATTCCCATTATTTGTTGCATTTCTTCATAAGCTGCTTGGCGGGCATTCCTGTTTTTGTATTTACAAAATTTATCAGCCTACGTGTTCCACAAACATTTTCTTGCTCGATATTCCTGAACAAATTTCAGTGTGGTATCCTCGTTCCAACGCGACAGAAATGCCATTACTTATATTATTAAATTCGCAAGCCCACACCTACTAAACTATACAGGTACACTGTACTAAACTGACACGTGTTTAGTGCCCGTATTTAGCTAACAAGACACGGGGTGGGGGACAGACTTGCTCCAGTAAATAGGAACCCGATCTATTCTACCTGCCTAAAATGTGTACTAAATTCTCCACTAAATATTACTATACTAAATACTAAATTCAACGTTCACACGATGCAAGTAGCTAAATTTAGTTAATTTAGTTACTTGCTTTAGTTACTTGCTTTAGCTACTATACCCGTGTAAATTCGGCATAACGGCACATACAATGTGTTGGTGATTTTAGCAACATATTGGTATTGGCTCGTTTAGTGTAAAATGTGGGATTTTGTGAAGAATGCATTGTTGTAGTGAAAAAATTAATTTGTGAAAGAATTTGAAGACAGTCAATTTTTATATGTAATAATTTGTATAGAAAAAGTAGCAAAGAACAAATTCGTCGGTACTCTAAACTTTCAAAATGAAATGTGCTTCGAAGATAATTGTTACCTATACCCCTCTCAGGATATGTTCCTGTGTCTCTGAATGATAAAAATTTTAAAAATTTTCTTTGAACTTGCTCTAACGCGCTTTTGTGAACTAGATAGTAAGGGTTCCAGATTATGGATCCGTAATCAAGTTTTGATCGTATATAAGAATAATATAATGATTTTAAACAATTTAAATCAGTAAATGGTTTACAATTTCTTATGATAAATCCTAACATTTTGATTGCCTCTTTAGATTTGATATGTATATGTTCGACAAAACTCAGTTCAGAATCAAAATATGTACCTAAATCTTTAATTGTTTGTATACGCTCTAAAACACTGTCGTTGATGCTGTAGCAGCATTGATAACAACTTTTTTCAGACCGCACCACTTGCTGACGACATTAAGGTTTTCTTGAAGATATATACCATCGTTTACAATTTTTAAATCATCTGCAAAGATTAATTTGTCGCACTTCAGTTCAGTGCATAAATCGTCAATAACTAATAGAAATAGTAAAGGCCCAAGGCTAGAACCTTGTGGCACTGTGGAAGTGGCTAAATATATTGACGATTTATATTCACTGTAGAATATAAATTGTTGTCTGCCTGTTAGATATGATTGAAAATAATTTAATAGATTTAAATTAAATCCATACTTTGCTAATTTCTGTAAGAGTAATTGATGGTCGATGTGATCGAAGGCTTTGGTAAAATCGGTATACAAAGCGTCTACCTGTCCTCATTCGTCTAGAATATTAGAAACTGTTTGACTGAATATTCCGAAGTTCATAGTAGTTGATCTGTTAGATACAAAGCAATGCTGGTCTACTGACAATATGATATTGATGGACATATAGATGCGATTGTATAAAATGATTTCAAGAACTTTAGAAAAATTACACAAAAGAGAAATTTGTCTGTAATTGCTTATATTTGACATATCGCCTGCTTTAAAAATCGGAAACACCTTTGCCACCTTCCATTGGTTGGGAAAAATTGATGTTTTTATTGAAATATTAAACAGAATAAAAAGCGGTGTTAAGAATGCATTGGCACAATCTTTCACCAAAAAGGATGGTATAAGATCTGGGCCGGATGTAATTTTGTTCTTTAACTTTTTTATAGTATCCTGATACATAAGTGTTAAACTAGTTATCTAACTACGTATAAATCTTACAGTTTTCAAATCAAGTTTAAATTTATTTTTCCTTACATAAGTAAATTACTGAAAATAAAAAGTAGCATCGAAGATGTTAGACCCCTTAGTGTATATTTATAAGGGGTTGCTATGATAAAATCAAAAAAGATTTTTTCTAAGGTAGCTAAAAAAAGTTTAGCTATTAGACTCCTCTGCATGCTCTTACCACAGTAAGGATTAGTGGCAGCAGATTTCCGGTTTGTCAATAAATTTAAATTTTATCTGCGTGTATCATACTCACCCCGAAATCACAGTTATCTACATTAACCCTACTTAAGATAATTCAAAAAAATTAATAGTACTATAGCATTTTGCTGCAGTAAAACTTGTAATTTAAATCTATAGCTATACAAGCAAATAAAACAAAGGAACCTCGAAACAAGCTCAAGTTTCTTGCCAATCAATAAAAAAATTAGAATGCACACCCTCGGAAAAACTTTCCTTTTCATCCCTAACGCACATAAAGAAAATGGCGTCCAGTGAAAAAGGGTCATGTTCAGTAGCACTGCGCTTGTTCAACTGAAAATCCCTCGGGAACTTTGAGGGTAGAAAATCTAAAGACGACTCGTCGGTGGCGTGTAGTAATTGGAGACGTCGCATCCCGAAGGGGAAACATTGCCGACTGCTTCAGTGATTTATTTTATTTCCAGTCGTGGGTGGCTGGATTTAAAAAGGCGTGTGCTATTCAGATATGCTTTCGAGGTATTGATTTAACAGGCCAAGAAAAATATCGCAAGGTTCGCCGAAGTTCTCTAGACGTACGAGGATAATTTTGAAAGAATTCCTAAGGGAACATATTTTCATGCAAATGTCTCTCCTAATTCTAAATAACTATGCTGTTGGTATTTTAAATTAGCTACACTAGAATATTAAGAATTTAAGTGTAAACATACCTGACGAGATAATAAATTTTATAATTATCAATAAGCTTGATTATTAGTGTTAAAATTAAAACTAAACAAAAGTAAAGGCAGAGTTAGTAAGTGAAATTATAGCCATGCCTATTTTTAATTAGTTTGACAAGTAACGTTCGTAAACGAAACTTAATAACAAATATCTTGAACAGATATTAGTTTTGCTTGTAACTTCGTCTACTAATAATAATAATACAATGTGAAAACTTATAATGAATTCTGCATCTCGATAACATAAATTCTTTGAAAAAAAATCTTCAGACAGGTAAATTTTTGTTTTTAAAACGCCAGTTGTTTCCGTAAAAATGTTATACTCTCTTTCAACCCACTCCCCAACAGATCAACCCCACGAACATTTTAAATAGCACAACGGTTTGAGTTACACTTTGTTTGAAAGATATTTTAATTCTCTATATGCTAGTTTCTATTTTTGTTTTTAAGTTACTCCTTGTCCGAGATAGAGCATTTTAAAAATGTAAAACATAATTTCTTAAAATTAATAATTTCTTTAAAATTGACAATACTCAAACTTTAAAAGTAAGTTTTTAAAAAACTTACGGTAAAATTTGAGTTCGTTTATTAAAGTTAATTAATAAGTTGTTTAAAGTGAGCACCTTGCACTTCTTGATAGCAACCCAACCTAAAGTAACATTCCCTCTGATATTTTCGAACATCTGTGGAGTAATAGCCCTTATTTTAGCCATTGTTTTATCTTAACTTGCTTGCAAGTTTGCAGCTTTTGTTTTATAAATTCTGTTGAAATCCAGTGGGATCAGGTCAGGCCACCTTGCGTGCCATTCCAACGTACCTCCTCTGCCTATCGATCTGTTGGGGAATACTGTATTCAAATATTCTCTGACAGAAGTGTAAAATGAGTGCCTCATCCTATTGAAACCACAAAGACGAATTTGGTGTCCCTGGATTGTTTCAATTGGGAAAAAGTTTGTTAAAGTAGGAATAAGCTCTGTTTGGAGAAAGTTTAAATAGATAGCTGCGGTTAGGTTATCTTCAAAGAATATTGGTCCAATTATTTCATTGCCCACTATGCCTGCCCAGATATTAACTTTCTCCGGTTTTTGAGTATGTAATTCTCGCATCTAGTAAGGAAGTTTCCGGGACTAGTATCTGCAATTCTGACAATTTACGCGTCCATGAATATTAAAGGTTGATTCATCAATGATTAGAAAATATCACCTTATTTATAATCATTCTGGTCCATTCTCCTCATAATTTCTTCACAGAATTCAACTCTTCAATCAGAATCGTCTTTAGAAAACTCCTGTGTTAGATAAAACTCGTAAGGATACAATTTATTTGCTCTTAACAACTTCAAGGCGAATGTATGACTTACATCATTATTCTGCGTAATTTGCCTTGCAAAAGTATTAAGATTTTCTTCTACTTCCAACATTAAATTTAATTTGGTGTCAACATCAATAACAGAATATTCTCTTTTAGGTAAATATCCCAATGTCTGAGATTATAAAACTATTTTTCTTATTAACTGTACTAAACATATTCTAAACCAACATCACAAACAATAAATGAATTAAGGGTTGCCGTCGAAGAGGAATGGAATAATATGCCAGAAAAACATAGGTGTCCAAAATTTAATCAGATCCATGGCAAAGAAAATTCACAAACTTTTAATGTATCAAGCGGGAAACACCCATTATTAATAATGTAGTAATGTAGTTTGATAAAAAAATCTGTAAAAATATAAATATGAAATAAAAGGCACAATATCAAGAGATGAATGCATTTGTTTAGGGTAAAATAGAGGAAGTTAAATTGCTACCATAGAACGCTGTGAAGAGCTGTAAATCTACCCTTAAAAACAACCCTTCATTTCAACGTAGAACCCTAAAAAATACTTCGTTTTCAAAGATTAGGTTTTAGTTAAATTATATAAATCCAAAAGAGTTATCCCATTAAACACAAAAAAATATATATTCGGAATTATGGTTTAAAGGTTTTTGGACTTCGAAAATTTCAAACATTTTAGGTGTGCGGTCTTTTTGCATGGCAATGTATATTAAAAATCGAATTAAAATACATCACAGCTACACATAATATCTTAAAACGAGTACTGATTTAAGTTGTATGATATATACGAGTATTATGTATATTTTCACACGATTCTTCATATTTTTTTCCTACTTAAAATTCATCAGTTATTTGTTTTTGTACCCTAAAATTTTTATATCGACACGTACAACACCTGTTTACGCTTATTGGTACTTTTTGAAAAGTAGACGCGTACAATAAAAACAAAAACATTTGAACGTGTTTACAATTTTGAAGCGAACAAAATTCGAAACGATTTAAAAATTATGGAGTCCAGATTTTGAGCTACAAATTATCTATGTATATTTATTCAATTATAGGCATGCAACTTTTTTTACATGAATATATATTTTGGCTTGAAAAATATCGTTTCAAAAATTACATAATTACTTCAAATATAAATAAACGTAGCTTATTTTGATCTGTACATTAGATACATCAGTATGTTTCCACTACGATATTAAAAACTTAAGCAAAATCATCAATGTTATCGTAATTTTAGTTGTAAAAATTATATTCGAATTCTTTTATAAAGAACAGAAATTATTTTTCGGTATAGAGAAAATCTGCGGCACTGTCCATAAGCTCGCGTTTTGTAATTAAAAACTGTTTGAAAACAGTTGGTTCAATATTAGTGGTACTATAAGGTCTTTGAAAATTATGTCAATATTTCTTTTGCAATTTGTTAAAATTTTTACAGAAGAGCTGATCAAGTTTGATATATTCACTTTATAACTGAAATTTGTTCCGATAAAGATAATTTTAAAATGATGAATTTTTCAAATCAATTATTCAAAAAAAAATAACGTTAAGTGTAAGTTAATTGCTATTCATTGATCTTTAATGTTAAATAATTATTATTTATTGTAAACAAAATTACAATGTATTACGAAACAATTTTTCAGCATTCTAGCCCACGGATATATTACACTACAATTAAGAATGTAAAATTTCATTATGTGAAGTGAATACTCACTCTCTTCAAGTCCTACAATACGGACAATATTACGTGAAACCTGAGAATTAAATAAAATATGTTTGCTGTAACTTTAGTTAAAAATCAGTTAAAGATCAGTAATTTACTGTCGACTCCAATTTCACACGGGTAATTAAAATGTCTAAGAAATTTACTTAAAAAACAAATTTACGATGTTCAACTGGCACTAACTACTACCTAACTTTGTAAGAGATATTTAATGTCAACAAGCAAGTATTACAAATAGCTTCTGTTACTCCTTCATTCAGATGCATAATGCCTACGAGCATAGCGAAATCGTTTTCCATATAAGCCGAAGAAAAAACGTCCTGATTTTACCTTTCGGTTTACAATAAAATTTGAAAGCTTATATAAACACGGCCATCTTGTCCTTTATATGGATCGATAGAGTGAGTAAGCAGGAGAACATAGCAAGATCAAGTGAACGGTGGCGGCGGTCTCCATGGCAATCAGTCAGCCGACAGTCATTTCTCATCGCGAACATTCCGACACAGCCGCCTTCGGCAATTAGCAGAAATAGAAATAGTCGCTAGACTCCAACGTTCCTTGTAGCACAGTCGACCATGCATATATTACACATTCGTTCCAGATCTTAACCAGATAATCATAAATAATCATAACTTGGAAAAGAACAAGTTTAACAAAGCAGGAAACCCACAACAAACACAAGTAATCTGGCTCTCTAGCACACTCCCTAGGCGTGAAATAAATAACTGTAACACTGTCATAACATAACAGAAATGATTCAGAGAGTTATAATTTGGTCTAGTATAAGAAAGCTTCACTTGAATGATAGATTCGCGAGGCCGGCCGGTAAGTTAAGGTTACCCCAATACATCATGCGGCTTGTTTGAACTCTTTTTATGTTCATAGAGCAGTACAAGCTGCACTTTCTTAATTAACCCAAACGGCTGGCGAAAATGGTATCTAAAACGAAACAGAGGGCACGCATTATATAAAGCAAGTGTGGAGTCTTACGAAGTTGCAACTTATTTTTAAATCAATGCAGACACGTAGAATAATGGGCGAAATAAAATCACGTTAAGTGACACTAAAACACGTGCCTAATGTATTCTATCCTTTTTTTTTACTTTTTTCTTTCTTCAGTTTACTTGGTTATGGTATTCAGATATTCACTGTCGAGGTTTCAATAGACTTTGATTTTTATAGTCTACAGAGAACATGTCATGGACCTAACTTGACCTCAGAATGGTTAAGTAATTTTAAATAAAAAAGGATTAGGTCGTACATCTCAAAATGACAATAACGCAGAATTAACGGGCGCCGGTGTTTCGGAGTTGTTGTTCCCCATCAGCACTTCTTTATTAGCATACCGTAGCCAGGTGAAAGAGATAATATTTATAAGACTGTGTTGATTTATCTGATTGAAGTCCTAAATGTGACACGTCGGACAAGATCGCGCAAATGAAGTACTGTGTCCTACACTTTCTAGCTTTTTCTCAATTTTTGTTCCAGATCTATCCCATTTCCCAAGTACAATGCGATGATGAAAAACAATAATTCTGCAATACTTGTGAATGCGTTGTTGTTTTCTTTTTTTATACGTATTTCTTGACCTTTCCTTTGAAAAGAATTTTTAAAAAATATATGTACGCATATGACCAAAAACACAAATGCAGCACAGTGCTATTTATACAATATGTTTGCATATACAAATTGAAATTTGTAAAGAATAGTAATGAGTAATGATTAGCATAGTATTCATCAATAATAACTGATTTATCAATAATTATAATTACAAAGTTTTGACTCCTGATAGGCGCAGATTTTGAGAAGAATACTAGTCAGCTTGATGGCCATAATTCGCGAAAGAAGAAGCCACAAATCCCGTCACTTTAGTTGACGGACAACTCAGAAAAAATAGATAATAATCTCGACAATAAGAAGCCAGAGTCAACGAGGATGCGGATCTACACTTTGTTATAAACACGAAACATATCATGATCATCGAAACAGTAAGATGAATGAATATGGGACGCATGTTATTCTAGCCAAGAATGAATTTTAAATAATTTTATTTCACCTGTCTTTCTACCTCGATAGATAGTGGAAATCCATCGAAATAATGTTAATAAAGTAAGAAATAAATTCATTAACACAATTCGGAATAATCCGCAGACTATTGGATTTTTGTAACGCTTCTTTTGGTATATTTGTCTTATTGAAAACGTCATCAATATCCGGGACATGACATCTCTGATATTTTTTATAAATGGAAATCCCTATTTTTCCCATAATCGGATAGTCACTTTCATACTATTTAAAACCATAGGGGAAGATGCCGTTTTGTGCGTTTTGACTGATGCGGGTTAGCGGGATCAGTTTAGCGGGAAATGTACAGTCATTGTTTTAAATTTACACACATATCCAGTGCCATCACAGGTACGCTCTCATTTAAAACAATATAAAACATAATATAGTATAGGCCAAAGAGTTTGATGGCTCTACCGCTAATAGTATGGCCAAAATTGTGAATAAAATGTTCATACAGAGGTCTTCGAAAAAGAATATGTAAATAATAACAGTAGATGTTTATACGATTACTCTTTGTTATGGTAGCATACTCTTTAAAATCACTCAGGATGGTTGGCTCACTGGTCAATGAGAATGCAAAGATACGATATTGATATAGTCCATAGGAAAGAAAAATCTAATGTAGTTCCTGATGCGCTTTCTTGAGCTCTTAGTTACACTGAGGTAACTCCAGAGTACTATAATGATTGGTATTGCGGTCTTCTAAGTCGAAGTAATTCGATCCTGGTTTCATTCGATATGTTGCAAAGCGTAAAGGTCTTTGTGAAACTAACATGGTTATATTTACAACACATATGTGACGCGTACATAACCAGGTCACCCGATCAACTAAGTGATCATCAATATCTAACATATAATTAATTTTTGCGCTTATAACTACAGCCGTAGGTAAGTATCTCTGTGATCTAATTTTTTTAATATTGTATAATTTAATGAAAGTTCCGTATTCAACACTACTCAATATGTTGATGTTCTTTTGTCGGAACTAAAATGGATAGATGTAACCTCAATTTATCTTCAACTGATGAAGATGAAGTGATGAAGAAGACAATAAATATTGTCGAAACGTCGACTTTATGAGAAATTGAGGTTCTCTTACATTTTTATCCATTTTAGTTCTGACAGAAAAGCATCAACATATATAATTTTTCACTAGTAACTTTTTAGATTATCGACATTTCAATTCTAGGGATAAAATATCTCCGAAAGATGAAAAAAATCTCACATATGATCAAATTTCACAATTATTGAATTCTGAATATTGGCAAGGTGTAGAAATGGAAAACGAAGAAAATACACTCCCATCCATTTGAATTGGACTACCAGAAATTAGGTGAATTTTAAATTATTTTTATTTTTAAACTACCCCGTACATTTCCATGATCTTTTCTTAATTTTTTTCTTTGTCCTATAAGAGAATTTTAAGCCAATTATTTCGTTCTTATTCTTTTTTATATACAGGGTGTTTATAAACAACATGTTCTTTTAGCCAAATTTGGATTTATCTGTGTGGTCTGCCAGAAGAGATCACCCTGTAAATTAACAGTTTTTTTTGAATTTTCAACATCTTGGATACTTTAAAAGATACAATATTGGGCGGGAGCGTAGTATCTCCGAGGCGGAATCTGTAAATACTAAATTTGTTCATTAAATAAAATAATGTTTTTTTGTCTCCAATAATAATTTTAAAAATGTTATTATCATACTTGGTTTATTAATAAAAAGGCAAATTGTCCAAATGGCCCTGTTTCAACTCGTATATTCCTGAAATAATAATTAATATAAATCGTGACTACGGTTGAGAAACACCGATTTAAATTTCTTCGATCACATGATAATGGCTATTATTCATATTTCCCTCGGTAAGGTGTATCGTAGTGTAATAAATGTAATTTAGTCTATTTAATACAGGTTCTTCGGTCATATTTCCATACTTTGTACTTACTTTTCGAAAATATAATAATAATAACAATTTTGTCCCGGTATGCCGTACACATATTTTACACATTTTATTTAAAATTATAGCTCTCAGCGCACCTTATAGTAATTTAAGCGTAATGCCTAGTTTAACTCTAAGCAAATGGGTAGTGCTGAGTATTCTATTAAAATTTAAAACGTATTAAACTGCCTTAATCGGAGCCCAAAGAAACGAATATTATGGATTATTAATATTCACAATTTGTGATAGAAGAAGTAATTTTAAGATTAGTTAGGTGTTGCAAAATGAAATCGTGGATTTTCCAACTTTTCCTACAAAATATCAGTTCTTAGATCATTAGTATCTTAATGATGTGACTTAAAATTAATTTTTGAGAATCAAAAGTAATTACATTAATCATCTTTGTACATGGGTGTTCCAATTCAATGCTTACCTAGTGGTATCTCAATTGGCTAAAGATATAGAGGCTAGTTGACAATATATAAAAATGAAGAAATTCCTCTAAGGCAACTTCTTATTCCACTTCACAATGTGGTCACAGAATTACTAAGTGACTTAAATTTCTTGAAACTATAATCAGCTTAATTTTTTTAAATTACGGCACTCATTATTACTTCATCTGAGAGCCTTTTTAACCGTGATATCAACAATTTATTAGATATGCATATTTAATAAACATTTTCAGTTAACATAGTAATAATATTAATAGTAATAATAATGGAATTTATTAAAGAAAAAATGCAGTACATACATTTTTAATATTACACTGAGGGGGCAAAGTTTAGCTTTAGAGCTACTCTACCACTTAACCTCCATGAAAAATATTTATCACTTACATAAATATATTATTATAAACATGAAACAAAACAAAAAATATATAAATAAATAAAATTCAAGAAAATAATTTTTACATAATTCTAAAATGAATTAATTGATAATGAATATAATCATATATATATATATATATATATATATATATATATATATATATATATATATATATATATATATATATATATATATATATATATATATATATATATATATATATATATATATATATATATATATGTATATATATATATATATATATATATATATATATATATATATATATATATATATATATATATATATATATATATATATATATATATATATATATATATATATATATATATATATATATATATATATATATATATATATATATATATATATATATATATATATATATATATATATATATATATATATATATATATATATATATATATATATATATATATGTATATATATATATATATATATATATATATATATATATATATATATATATATATATATATATATATATATATATATATATATATATATATATATATATATATATATATATATATATATATATATATATATATATATATATATATATATATATATATATATATATATATATATATATATAAAAATAAATATATATATATATATTATATATATATAAAAAAAAAAAAAAAAAAGTAAAAAAAAATTAAAAAAATATAAATATATATATTATTGTGATAATACGTATTGTACGTAGGTTGCCAATTTTTGTTATAGAGCAGCCCCACGTTGGTTCGTCACTTTATTGTGATAATAAGGATTTGTGTATTGTTGTATTTTTATTTATTTATATAATTTGTAAAAATTTTGAATTGTTTTATTAAACAGTTGTAAAAATTGAAAATTTTGTGGTTTATTAAAATTTATGAACATTGGCGCCTTTATTTTAAATTTGTATTTATTTTTTTTATTTATGCCCTTGTATACCCAAACTAGCTCAGATTTTAATTTACAAGTTTTTACTTACTTTTTATTTTCTTTTTCTCTCACTCAGGATGCAGGTTCAATTTTGTTCTTTCTATCGTATAATTTCAAAATTTAAATTCACAAAATCAGTACAAACAATAAAAAAAACTAAACACTTTCAGAAAAACAATAAAGGAGTTGTTTTTAATATAATATTTTCAAAAATTTTAACAAATATATTTACAATTTTAACTTAAATTACCCAACCAAAAATTTAATATCTCGAGATTTTACCTTTATTTTCAATCCTTACAGTTGGCCAACCTGTCGTTTCTTAGTTCTCAGCTGTTACCACACTTTAATGTTCAGCTATGGCCGCTCCAATTTCCTACTATACTTGTGTAGTTTATTTTCTTTATTTTGTGCTTTGTGTCCAGCTGGATTTCTTATAACAAGTAAGTACTTACAAAAATTTTTTCCTTTACTTTATTTCTCTGGCTTGAATTCCTATTTTACAACCTTCTATTTACAATAGTTTACTCCTAACCTTTATTTTCTTAATATTTCTTCTATTTAATTGCATTCGATCTTCCAAAATTTCAAAACCTCCACTCTTTTATCAATAACAACCAACTATCACTTGTTTTCTCTGCTTACTTTTCTTTTGTATATATAGTAAAAATCATCAAATTTCAAAAATTGACTAGTTGTGACAAATTATTTTTTTATGTCAAATATTTTTAATTTTGAAAATAAAAACTTTGTATTACCTTTTTGTTGCCTTTTTAATACAATATAGTTTTTTTGATACTTTCCTGAGAATTTTCTGTAAATTTGCATGTGTTACGTTCAGTATAAAAATTTTATCTTTCACATCTCATTTTTTTTAGAATTTTCTTAACAAGTGCCCTATAATTTTAAACAAACTCCTTTTTTATATAACTAGAACTAAATAACTACTGATAATAAATCTTTCATATCTAGGTTAACATATCTTTACTCTAAACTAATATTTTTGTTTCTACCTTTTGTAGGCTGTCGAAATTGGTTTCCACCCCTTTTACCACACTTTAACACTGTGTCTTGAGCTACCCCCACTCACACACGAAGCACTGAGTTTCTTCTTTGTCCTAATGGCATGTCTTTGCACATCGATGGATTTCCTGTTTAGTTTTTGATGAAAATATATTTCAACTATGCTGTCACACATACAAAAAATCAAGAAATGTTTATGTTTCCAACCCCAATATTGGAGAAATTATTATGGCATTGATCTAAACACATTACTGCACCCCTGTTTGGTAAGTTTTATTTCAGTTTATATTCACTTTTACAGACCATGCACTTTTTATGTTTCGTTATGAAAGTTTTAAGATAATTTACAATATTTTCCCCTGTTCATTGATTGTTGCTTTTTTAACTTTTATATAAAGTTCAATTACATTGACTCTATACTAGATTTTCATAAATTTCCTCTTTTAAAAGTTTATACTATAACAATTGTCTCTTTTATAGATAAAATCTTTCCCCTAAAATTATGCAACTTTTGATACTACTGGAGTTGATTGGAGTGAATTTTTATATGGGACTACATTGGTGACACCTTTTCGATGGCAGGAAATACACAATAGGTCTCTCGTCAGCTCTGCCAGTGGAGATCCAGAACTTCGACTTGACACCTTTTTTCTTGTTTTTTATTTGTTTTTCATTAATTTTTATGGCCAATTTGGCTTTGCAAATACCTTATAACTAACTACATTTTTTATATGAACAATAAATACTTAATTCTACTACACATATGTTAAAAACTAAATTAAAATTGTTTTCTGAAATTGTTCATTTTTAAATGTATGCATGCTACTGTATTTATTAAACCTTTTATTTTTACTGCCCGTTTGCACTATATTTTTGTACCTCTATTTATCTGCATTTTATTATTCTAATGAAAATAATTAAAAACCTTTTTAAAATAATTTATAATATTGCTAAATGTGATAATATATATATATATATATATATATATATATATATATATATATATATATATATATATATATATATATATATATATATATATATATATATATATATATATATATATATATATATATATATATATATATATATATATATATATATATATATATATATATATATATATATATATATATATATATATATATATATATATATATATATATATATATATATATATATATATATATATATATATATATATGTATATATACATATATATATATACAGTATGTCCGCGGATGGGGTTTACAATAGGTGTAATGACTAAAATTTTTAACTTTTCGAGAAAATATTATTCTTTATAAAAGTTTTTGCTTGCCTGAAAAATAGTAGTGACGTTGACAAAAACTATATTTTTTATACGGGGTGATCAAAAATTACAAAAACTTAAAATTCCGTAAGAGTAAACTGGTTCTATTTTTTATTTTGGAACAAAATGTGAAATAAAAAAGTTATTTCTAATTATATGGTCTGTCCAAATCCAAAATTTCATTTGAATATTGTGTATTGTGTATTGTAATGTTTCCGAAATTAGTGAATTTTTAGTAAAATTTTATTTTAGGAACATCCTGTATAATTCCTGTAATGTTCTTTTTGATTGTTAGGTGCGTTGTTACCTAGGTACGTCTACATATCATGACATATCTGCATTAAAAAGTGATTTTTAAAATGTTGTCGAACAAAGAATTTTTTAGTACAGTGTTAGGGAGACGGTAAAAGTTCATACCGTTACGTTATTCAAAAATTTAGTCAGAGATTTCCCAATGTGTATGTTTCGAGAATGGCAGTTCATAAATTGGTCAAAGAATTTAAAAAAACTGGTTCAGTGCTTGACGTAAAGAAAGAGAAGAAAAAAATATGATCAAAATGACGCCGCCACATTATTAGTGTTGGCATCTGTTGCTGGAAATCCCAAAATTTCGTTGAGAAATCGAGCCCTGCATTTGGAGGTTGTTAAAAAAAAGTTGCATCCAAAAAATTTGGGCAAAGGTGGATTGGACGAGGCGGTCCAGTTTTGTGGCCCTCAAGAAGTCCAGATTTGACAATTGCGGATACATTTCTCTGAGGGCGTCTAAAACAAATTACCTACCGACAACCCATAGACGACGACGTTGAAATTCTAAAGCAGCGCATTTCGGCAGCTGTGCAATCAATTTCCATTGAGGAAGTTAGAAGTAGTTTTCACAACATTCGAAAACGAATGGAAACATGCGTTCAATTTGGAGGAATTTTTGAATTGTGATATTTAATAAAGTCAGAAATTTCAAATATGTATGCACTTTTATAAAATCAAAATTGTTTATCAGGTATTTATTCTTCTTGTTCGAATGCAATTAGCTAAATAAAAATTTGACAAAAAACCGACTAGTATTTTACTAAAAATTCACTAATTTCGGAAACATTGCAATATTCAAATGAAATTTTGGATTTGGACAGACCATATAATTAGAAATAACTTTTTTATTTCACATTTTGTTCCAAAATAAAAAATATAACCTGTTTACTCTTACGGAATTTTAAGTTTTTGTAATTTTTGATCACCCCCGTATAAGAAATATAATTTTTGTCAACGTCACTACTATTTTTTAGCAAGCTTAAAGAAAAAAAAAAAAATATATATATATATACACACATATTTATATATATAAACATATAACATTATTAAATACTCGCTTACTGCACATTACAACACTATAATAATAATAAAAAAAAAAAGTAAGTATACATTAGCAGCTGCTAATGGACTGGATTTTATTGCCTTCTTAAGAGAATATACACTTGTCAATTTCAGGTTTTCATTTAGTAGTAGTAGTAGTAGTAGCTACTTATTTGACTAGGCAAGTAGGCCACAATGGGCCCTTTTTACCTAGGGACCTACAGTTTAGCGTGGACTCCGAACCACGGTCCTCGACCGTCAACTAACCCACCGCCTGGGCCTGCCCGCCTGCACCGCTAGCAGAGTGGCAAACCTCCTGGGTAGGTCTCTCCACCCGGGCTTGCCTCTCCGCCTGCATCAGGCTAGCGGCCTTCCGGGATTGTCTGTTGACAGCCTACCGACTGTTAGATGAGCTATCGTTCATCCATCCAATTGCCGGACTCGATCAGTGCTGCTTAACTTCACTGATCGAATATCGGAAATTAAACGGATGTCCATACCTCATCCCCAGGTTTTCATCTAAGTTGTTATATAATTTGACAGCATTGTAGGTGAAGCACCTTTGAAACTTTGCTGAGGAATGATGTGAATCTGTTAGTAAATCTAAAATCTCGGTTGTGAAAATTTGCTCCTAGCATTAATTTGTCCCTAAGATAGGGAGGGCGACCAATAAACAATAGTTTGTTGATAAACGTGACAAATGGATATTTATAAATATAATTTATTTTTAACCATTTAAAATTATTTATTTTACTTGAAACATCATATTTTATCAAACCATAAACAAACCTACAACAATTATTCTGGATTTTTTGGAGCCTATTTTTCATCAGTCAAGACACGGATACAACATTATTAGAGAACAATTTATGGTTGACAAGACAACGGTTTCACTAACTTTTTACTTGTTTTAAAGTTTAAAATGCGTCTGCTAACATATAAAATTATAAAACGTACATAAGTACTTCTTATTAAGTTTGTAACATGAAAAGTGAATCTTAAATTGTCATCTAAAGTAATAGCTAGATTTTTACCATGGTCTACTATTAATAATGGTTCGCCGCCGATAGAAAAAGTAAGGCTATCTTTAACCAAATTATACTCACCCTTTGAACAACATAGAAGTGTTACGGATTCGAGGAGTTAATTTTTAAACAATGTTTATAACAGAATTCATTTATAGTTGCCAAATCTTTATTAATTTTGCGTGACAACTAATTGAAATGGCACATTTTAAAATGAAAGCTAAGTTGAGTGCCGTCAGCATAAGATTGTATATTACAAAATTCAACATAATTGGCTAAATCGAAAGTGTATATTAAGAATAATAAAGTCCTAAGACTGAGCCTTATGGAATACCTAACATGTCATAATACCGCAGCTTCCTCTATTTCTATTTTGTTTTATTAAGACGAACCGTTATGAGAAATTGACTGGCGTCGGTGAGGAGCATGGTGTAACTTACAAAGACTTACATACATACATCTTATATTATGTCCATTAAGAGTTGTTTATGGTTGTCAGCGTGCACTTGTATCATTAATAAACCCTCTATATAGTATCCTTTGCTACGCCAGGATGTAAATATTAAGACGCATTTTGAAAATGATCATTCTAAATTCAAAGGCGTAATATTTTAATACTCTTAATATCGATCACTTGCACGTTCATCGCTTAGGCACTTAATACTACGCAATTTGTCAATATCCGGATTTTTATTTAACTTCATATAGCTGTTAAAATTTTTCTGTTAACAAGAACAAAAAATGAAAACAAAATTCATCTTAAATGCTATAATATGGAATTAATATATAATATTGCAGGCACTAGTGTTGCATATATTTTTTTAGTAATAATAAATACGTATACTTTAATTGGTGCCATTTTACGAAACTAAAGAGTCGTATTTCATATTACTAAAAAAAAATACGCATCCGTATTGCCTGTAATTTTGTATATTAGATCTGTATCTCTACCTGAGAGCCATAACGGGTTGTCTCAATTTCACAAAATGAGGTTATTGGTTAGTCACTTGTTATGTCCATTAGGGCTTTAGTATGAGGAGAGCAGAGATAGCTAAATGGTTAATTTTGGGGAAAATATGGTTTGTCTAAATGAAATCTTTTAGCTGAAATTTTATAAAAACTTATTTTTGCGACTTAAGTTGTTATGTCTCTTAGGTACAGATGTGGTATGTTATAATGAGTCATTTTATCAGCGATGTATACATTTAAGTTGGATACTTGGTAAAATCGCACCCTTAAAACTTCTTTAAATTTCACTTTTGACATTATACACGCTTGCGAAAATATTATATTAAAATCTCTATTCGCATGTATGTATATATCTCAGCAACTTCTGTGTTTGACTGATAGCCGGAGTGGAAACCTGTTGATATGCGAAGTTTCCGACGCATGTCCCTCTACTATGTACAGAAGGCTGCTTTAAATTATGATTATTTGAAAACTTATTATCTTGTTACTATTCAATTACTGGTAACTGTCAGTTTTCTAATTTTTTTTTATAAAAATAAAGTAAATTATTATCACAATTAAACTTATTTTAAAATCGTTCAGTAAATTTTTGTATATAATTCGGAATGCAACCAAATAAAATCAAAGAAATAATAATTAAAGTATTGCCACTATGCGATTTAAAATGGGAGGTGTGGTTATTATTATTAGAATACTGTATCTCAGGTAGTAATTTCACAAATATCAGGAACTGAATCAATTCATTTGCAAACACATCAATATTTTCATATGCAAGAATGATATACAATGCAAAGTAGACAATATCTTACGTTTAACGAGTGATTTTTGTAATTTCCAAAATTACATGAATGATGAAAATTTTGCAAAAAAACCCATATTATAGCGATTATTTTTTTGCCATAAATGTATATTATTAATAATTGTTCTAAATGATCTAGAGTTAGAATCCGGCGCCTGTCTTTAAAACCATCTGTAGTTTGAAAATGACCATTTCACGTAACTGGGGTATATCTAAAATAAGTTATAAAACTTTAGGCTTTCGTGTACACAAGGTAAATTCTTCACAGCATTTGCAATAAAGTTCTGTGCCATTAAACTCTAGTTTCTGGTAGTTTTTATTCACCGGTCTACAGTATTTCACGACGGAATCCGTTGAGACATTATTTTCACAATAACACACTAAAATGACCATCTATCGATATGCAATTGTAAACTACTGATCATAGAGCCTTTGGAGTCACAAGCTTACATGTATCGTCAATTGCGATGTATGTAAGTGATGGAGGTTCTATCTTACAAGTATGTCTGCTTGTTAATTTTTTTGAACTGAGATATATAGGGATTTTCAATTTATAATGGAACTTTTATGATCGTACCAAACCTACATTTCATTTAGTGGTTTTAATTTAGTTCTAGGTAATTCATATCGGTTTAAATAAGGAAAATTTATTCTCGACTTCTTCGGTAATTAAATACTAATCTTCTGTATTTAAAATATGACAATACAGCTTATATTTGTAACATGCCGCCATCCACGTTTAAAATATGGTTTCTGTTTCTTCGCTTCACGTTACTTTATTAAGTACGCGAGTACATAAATTGGCTTGGAATTAGTAATACACAATAAAATAACATGAAGGAAGGCTATTGATTAATTCTTAAAGTAATCATGTACCACTGCATTTCACAATATTTATTTTTATTTTATTAGTTGTACAAGAGTTCCATGTAAGGCCGTAACTGGAATGACTACCTAAGATGCGGTCTTTATATTAATTAATGGTTTTATAACATTTTAACTAAAAATGTTCTTTAATATACTGAACACGTGATACATGGTTGAAACTAATATAAAAAATGGTGTCATATAGATGAGGGTGGCTATTAAAAATTTAATCACATGGTTTCAAGAAACTGAAATGTACATATGATATTTTTATGACTATACTGTGCAGTGAAAGTATTTTCTGTTTTTTTTATATATATATTCCCAAAATAAAAATTTCCCGAATTTCAGTTTTTTTTATTGTGAATGACTATTGATGAGTTTGGAACACCCATGAGATAATAATACATTTCACATTTTTCCTAAAATTTATATAGACGTTTTTCTAATTTGTTTCATTCTTAATTCAATTAACTCTTGTTTTATTGCAGATAAAAAACTATTTTGCTAATACCTTATTGATGATGGCGATTTATTACATTCTTAATCCAATAATTAGGTTTTAAACGCGCATGTACTTGCATTTACACAAATTAAACAAATCGTTATTAGACAGAGATCGTTAAATTTGTGCTGATCGGGCAACAAACTGAAAGCGGACTAATTCAAACTGCTGTGGTTGCAAGCCAACAGAACAAACTGCAAATTCAGCTCTTTCCATTGATAAATAATCATTCCACCCGAGCGAAAGGCCGCCAGCTCTAAAAACTGGGCCTATTAAAATCTTTCACTCCGCTGAGGTTGTTTGTCTTAAGTCCTCGTTAAGGACTGCGGCCAGCTCCAGGCCTCGATATTTCAACGAGACGAACACTTGGGTGATTTGTTGCTGTTCATAAACTCCTTATAAATAATACTAATGACAAAGAAGATTGAATTACCTGTAGCACCCTCTTGGGGAGGCCAGTCTTTTGAGATAGTTGCTTCAGGTCTTTCGCGTCTGGATTATGGTTTATTGCAAAGTAGGATTTCATCGTTCTCAGTTGATGATGTTTGAAGGACGTCCGCATCCTTTTCGTTCTTTGGCTAGAACCGTGTAGTCCAGGTGTGCCTGGCGATCGGCCAAACGACATATCCAGATAGTCGGAATTTAAATCTGCAAAAAAATCATCTGCGTTAAGTCACTTTGCCAATTAACGAAACCATTAAAACAAATAACTGAATACTTTTTGCCATTAGGAAGTATACTATTGATAAGAAAATAAGTTCCATTTAAAATATGTAAAATGTTATCCATCAGAAAAAGAATATTCTATAAAAATATAATCAATACCCAGCTACTTCGTTAAAATAGTCTAAATTGTTGAATTTTGTTGAAAATTTCACACCTGTGTTTTTTAACCAATAAAATATGTTTGCTCTAGTATCACCATGGCAACCCGGGTAATTTTTTTTGGAAATTCTTTTGTACTGGGGTTGACATAGTAATATTTGTCATAAGTAAAGGGCTTTTCAATAAGAGTGATATGTTTTTTTTTAAAGAAACAACAAAGGTTTTTTAAAAAAAGAGCAAAAAAATTTTATTTTATTTTGAAGTACAGTCGATGCAGTTATGTTCTAAAAATAACACCATGACCCATACTCCTCGTACAGGACCGAATTCGATGAACCCAATTTTCAAACACTTTATTCAATAATTCAGGCCTTATGTCACGAATACAACGTTCAATATTCAATTTTAATGCATGAATTGTGTCTGATTTATTAGTATAAACCAACGACTTCACATAATCCCACAAAAGTAGTCCAAAGGTGTTAAATCACAACTTCTAGGAGGCTAATTGATTGTGTCATGCTTACGTCTTTTGAAACCTATTTGGTAATTATATTTAATTCAGTATAAAAAGTTTTATACTTAACACATTAATAATAATTTCCGTTTCATAAAAAAAAACAAAAGCACGGAAAAAGGTCTTATTATAATTCGTGAATTTGCTTCACACCACTAAAAAATTTTGTTTATTTACCGATTCACAGAAAAAAAAGAGCTATCTTAAAATAATATTTTCAATTTTCAAGAAAAAGTTGTGACACCTATGTAAGAAAATTTAAGAGGAAAAATTGAGTCATTCCTAACTCTTAACTTGATTGATAAATTTGGGCAAAAACTCTAAAAAGGTTATTTAAAAAGTGTAAATTGTGTTATATATTTTTAAATTGCTATCTGGAATTAAAAAATAGTTGTTGTTAAATTAAAAAAGTATTAGTCACATGGGAGGTCGCCGCTCGTCTCAAGTGCTATGCCACAAACAGTTCTTTAAAAATCCCTTTAATTATTATATATTAGTTGGCTAAGTTAGTTAAATTGTATTAAATAAAGTGATTATTTGATTTGCTGAATGGATAGAGTTTATAAGGGGATCTAATTAATTAGTTTTTTAAATAAAAATAATTATTTCACCCTGGAAAAAAATGGTAAAAAGTGGAACGTTTTTTAAACATTATTACACAAAAAATATTTAAAAAAAGTTCAATATGAATATTTTTACATATTTGTTTTATTGTTATTAGTACTATTTATTGTTATAAGTACTACTTATTTATAAATATTTTTCTGATGTCATGTATACTTAATTATATGGTAAATCGTAAATAGAAATGATTATTATTACGGATGATTTTAAATCAATTAATTGGAATTCAAAATATTCAGTGAGATCTACGCTTTATAAACATCTTTTTTTGTCACAATATGAAAAGGAACATGGCAGAAAAAATGTTTAAAAAATTGGCATGCAAGACATTTGATAATATTTGTATATGACTCCTCAAACGTCTGATCTAAATATAAAATAAAAATATTGCACAAAGATAGTTAGGTAAAATACAGCCCTCATAATTTTCCAAATATTTTAAAATATTAAAAGAAAAAATAAAAAGTCAGAGAATGTAAGTAAATTAGACACAAAAGTGTAATATACGGTTCCGATTTTAATTAGGTTAGATACGACTGGGACCGGCCGGGTTGCATTCTTTATGTCCTCTCGCCAAATAATATATATTCACCTGTTGGAAGGCTTTAACATCTACATGGTCCAAAGCTAGACTCACTCCATATATCGGCTCCTATATCGACACTTGATGACAGAGTCGCCATAAACGTAAATTACACAGTATACCAACCAAACGACCATTCGCTCTACAACATCGTCGGTATACAAGCCGCTTTTATAAAATGTCCACGTTGAGAAACCACCACTGATAAAAATGTCTTCATCAAATAGAAATATAGCCACTGGCTTTGGGCATATGACCATGTAAAAGTTAAATTTTTAAACCTTTTTTACAAAACGATAAAAATGCCTTGTTCGTTTATAAAATAAAAACTGGTTTTAAGGCTGTCATTACTGACTTTAAATTCATTGCATATAACAATTTCCATTAGCGCTTCTGTATATTTGTTCTTTTCAGCAACATCTAAATGCATGAATACATTTCATTTACTCTAATATACAGAGCACAGGATGATTTCAGGGTCTGAAATTAAGCATAGAAGCTCCCAATACTCTCATAAACATTTACCCCAAAATGCTACGTTACAAAGACAGTACAGAGATTTTTCTTTCGCATTTGTTTAATAACATATTAACGACCTTGGCTACTTAACTAAGCTTGCATTTTTCAGGTAAATATAAAAATGTATTATTCGCCGCATGTATTTTTTTATATTGGCGTTCGGTGTTCATAACTCCAACAATATTTACTACACCACTGAATAAATGAGGACAATTTTACATTTATCATATTCTGCATCCAGTTTTTAAAAAGAAATAATTGTTTCAAAATATATATGAGATTAGTTGTTTAAATTTATTTGAGTTCAAAAATTTGACAATGTAAACAACGAGCAATCCGATCGTGTGGATCTGTGTTAAGTATATTAAGTAAGATAGGCCTTATTGGCGACATTTGCGATAATCCAGAATTAATGGACCGTCGGCTTATTTTTCATTACATTTATTACTAATATATGAATCAGTATATTATGCAGAAAAGATGTAAATCATATTTGGTCCCATATGATTTACGCCCTTTCTACCTATACTGATTCATATATTTTCCTACTAGACAAGAGGTTTATAATGGAATTTGCTAGACTATTTTAGACATGGCATGTAGTTTTCATTTTTTCTTTAAGTGTTTTAAGTATGACTGACTCATAGACGCCCTTAATATCAAGAAATAAAACTGGATAGAAATTGTTCCGAGAAAAACAGCTTTGGACATCTGTTACCAAGGTCGAAACTGCAACTAAAAATAAAAGTAATAGATACTAAAATTGCCACTTTTATAGCATTATTTCTCATAGGAAGTAAGACAAGTTATGTAAAGTTTTAAATTTTAGAATCATGTTTTTTTTCTGATATAATTAAAATAGGCAGGCGACATGCATAATGCATAAATTAAAATGCGTTAAACATATGAGACTAAAACAAAATACAATGATGCACTGTACCTATACAAAAATGTAGTGTTTACTTCATAAAAGCAATACTAAAATATGTCATGTGAATTATACGAGGCATCGGCAAAACTACCGCCATTAATGTTATATCAGCTTCATTTCTGACATAAATTAGCATTCTTACTTTTACGACTTAACATTACGCAGTTCATTGAACACTTAATTGTTTTAACAATTTTTATTCAGTTAATCATTTTGAGTATGAGTATATAAGCTTTCCTTACTTAAATATCTTTTAACATACCTCCAAGTTTATAGTTCGAGAACGACATTAAACACTTCATAACTTGGCTCTTGATGCGATGGGAAAATTTAGTTTCTATACAGAGTGACTGGAATTTAGTAAGTTTGTGAGAAATTAGCTTTATCGTTAACAATAATTTGAAGAAATAGGTAAATCTTTATATGTTTTATTTATTATGTTTTTCCTGTTAAGATTAAAGGTTTAATTATTACTGATATTTTTTTCTTCAGATTGTCAGAGGAGGCCAATCAACATAAAAAACTTTATTTGCCTATCAACGTTTCGATCTTATAATGTGATCATCCATGAACTAAAATTATGGCGGCTTTTCTTCTTTGATATATTAACTATTCCATCTGTACATATATTCATTTTACTTGCACCCCACTAGGTTTGTGAGATAACAGTAATAACAATTATTGAATAAAATTTGTATTACCAATTGGTTTTTAAACGAATATTTCGTCTAAATGTCATCAGCAGGCCTATTTTGGGTCAATCTTGCTTATAATTAACCCAGTGAGTTCAGTCTGTTAATGAAACTGATAACTTTATTGGGTGAGAGTGAGAGTATATCCAAATCTTCTGACAGCAGTTACCCTTGGCTAAATATTGAAAATCGAATCCTTTCCATAGCGCGACAGATGCATAAGACGTGATCTGCCTTCTCAGCATCGTCGAGGTAAAGGCGGCACTCGGCGTTTGTCACCAGGCCGAGTTTATGCAGATGATAATTTTCAGGTTTACCCTGTTTAACGCTAAAAGTTTCTTAGCTCTTGATTTCAAGGGGTATTTTATAAATGTCTTCGAATGAACTAATCCTGAAAATTCCATGCGATACTGGAGAGTTTTCGTTTCAGCCCAGGTTAAGATAGCCATCTTGGCAGTACTTGAGGGTATGCTAAGTATCAGTTCGGGTCCGATAATTCGTGATCCTGCTCCTTCTCTGGGAGTATATCGTTACCTTCCAGATCAAAGTGACCAGGTATCTAGACCAGTCACTTTATTGTTTTTGCTCAAATGACTTAGAGTCTTCTGACAGTTCCACGCCGTTTTAGAGTACATTGATAGGAGCCAAGTTGCTTAGAGCTGCTTGGCTGAGAAAATTGTTATTGATCTGTGTGCAGGTTACGTATAGTTTTCTCGCACAGTTCAATAGCATGAACCTCGGCATGAAATATAGTTCCATGGACACCTTGGCTTAAGGATATCCTTACCCTCGGATTGTAGCTATTTACTCCAGCTCCTGTTCCCCCGGGAGTTTTAGAGCTGTCTGTAAACCAGCCTTTAGTAGGTTGGTTTTATTCGGATCTCACTCATCCTTTTTCAGAAAATGGATGTTGAAGGTCACCTTGTGGTTGGTCATGGTAGACATAGTGTTCGAGGGCATTCCCAGGATGTGACATTCTATGTCATCCAGCAGCCTGTTCCTCTCAATGACACAAGTTTACGGCATAATGATGGCCGCTTGTTGCAGCCTATACGTCGCTCACCTGGCTTCTCTCTTCAAATATATATGAAGAGGGGGTAAGTCCAGAAGAATTTCCATTGCAGCTCACGGTGTGGTGCTAATTTCCCACGTTATTGTTAAGCGTGCTAATATATGCAAACTAGAGTGTTGGTTTTGGCCATCCATTGTAAATCCTTCTGTTTACCTTAAGATTAGTATTATTGATAAAGGGGTTTCATTAATTTTTAAAAAGAAAAATATATTCATACATGGATATTCTAAGGACTAGGTTTTTGGCATAATACTAATTAATTATAAATTAACAAATATGGAAAATGTTACTACTCAGAAGGGATTATCTGACTATCAAAAATTAGTAATTGTGCAGAGTCAATTCACTTCTACTAGACATATTTTGGCTAATTTGTTATTTTTTTTACTACAGTTGCGGTTGTATCCTCCCAACCTGTTAAATAAATTAAAAAAAAAAAATGTTAACAGCCATCGAAGTTACGGATGCAACCTCTTGAAACTAAGAGATATCAAATAGATTTGTATGATGAGAATAAAAATTTACCGGTTATAGCGGAATCCTAAACATTTGGTCAATAATTTCATATGACCTAAAATTGAAACCGGGCCAAGATTTACCAGCTCAAAAGTATGAGCAATAGTAGTATGTACCATCCATTCCCCTTTGAAAAATAAATATAAATACTCAGACAAAAAGAAACTGGATAGATTAATAATAACTGATAACAGTGATAATTTGTATGGATTCTCCTCTTTAAATGGAATGTTCTATAGATATATAGTTTGTATTTTGACAATAATAATGCAAATATTTGACTATTTTACTAATGCCGTAAGCGACAAATATGACAGATTATTCCAATATGATTTTTTATTTTTTCAAAGAACGAAGATAATAATCGTATTGACAACATCCATATATTTTAACAAATTATAAATTTATTATTTGAATTCATATCTTTTAATAGTATCAACTTGTTGTGACAAGTGATTAAATAATTAGGGGCGTATGGTAAACATGATTGTATCAAAAGAATTTAAATGAATTTATTAAAATAGATTTATTACAAACAAGGTGAACTAGTTGTCATATCTTAATAGTTCGTGTATGTTAAGATGAATTTAATAAAACTACAGGTAAATGGTTTGCTATAGTCAATAAAAGTTTGTGAAAATTACATTTATAAACCTCATAATATAACAAATTAAAGTAAAGAATTTAGTTCTGAAAATGAAGATATGTCTGATATATTTTTTTACTCCATTAAATGAGTTAGTAAGTAATTAAAAAACAGTCATGTCATAAGTATTAATAATAGATAAGTATGAGGCAAAACAAGTTTGGACTGAATTAAACGTCTGATTTGTTAGCTAATTGTCATCATCTGAACTGAAAGTTTTCAACAGTAGCAGGTCATATGTCAACTTCATTGCAGTTATAGTCACTTTAAATCCCACCAGATGTGTTAAGAATATCAAATAGACAAATGGGGTGGTAGAGGGAGTAGGAGAGGAGGGTAGGAAGAATGGGAGGGATGGAGTGTAGAGGCAGAGAATGCTGAACTTTTGTCATTTTAGAGCAGTGTTAAGACAGCGACTTGTAAGACAATTGGGTCAATTCATTTGTTTAGCACTTTATTGCACCCAATTTGGGTAAGGCCTGAATATTAAATTATGTAGGAAGAAATATTCTATATTTTGGTAGAAGTGATTATATTTTTAAAATGAATAAAGTAATAATACTAATATAATATTACTGTATATTAGTTTAACATTTACCACGACGCTTGAAGTAATAAAATCATTATCTATATATTTAATTTTAATATACATTTAACTTTGTTTTTAAAATTCCGAAATATGGCGACATATATTTAAACGCATCAAATTATATTTAAATTAGAAGCAATTATAAAGAACATAATTTTTTTATGCAAGGAAAATGACATGTTTGTTTTCATTGAAAACATAACCTTGAAACGTTTTCTTTTCTTGATTTAAGAATAATTTTTTAACTATCTACATACAATGTGAAATAATTATTTCTTAAAAGGTAATATACATATTTATATAAATATATAAGCTGTATTTTTTATTATCTTTATCAAAATTTACAAATTAAATTATATATCATTTCGTGTGATATGCTTACGTTTCCGGTATATATATAAGGATAGTAAGACGAGATACATTTTTATGACAAAATAAACATATTTTTCATTTTTATTTCCAACAAGGATTCTGAGCATGTGAATTAATATCAATATAAATATGCTGTAATCTTAATCACCATATTCATTTAATGCATCAGATTAAAGATAGTCATGAGTGAAAGATGCTACTTAATATTAATAAAACATTGATCAAAACATGAATTATGTATTTATCCTTGCAGCAATTATACATAAAGAAATATGTTCACAAGTAATGAGTAAAAATATGTTGTAGACATCATTATTATTATTACTATTACTATTGGTTTCAATAATTATACTATTTTCTTACTATTAGGTCTGTTAGATCATATTAATGTAATAGCGGAACTTGATAAGGTTAAAATACAATACATATCCTTATATTGTTATAAATACGTTCATTTGTTACGGAGCTTGATGGCTTTGAATAAAACAGAGCAATAAATCTCCTCATGATATTCCTCTCAACGCTAAATAAAAATGCCCCGCGTACTTATGTATTGTGAACTTTGTGATACAGTGCAATATGGCAGAACACATAATCCTATTCGGCGGGAGGGTTCGCCAAACGCCAGTCGGCTTAGCGAAAGCGGATTGCAGTGGGCTCTGGCACAAGCTACTCCACTGTCATGTGGCACAATTAATTTGCCGTCAATCCGATCAAAGCTTGTTCAAACAGCTAATCCATGTTTATGTCACTGCGCTAAGCATAGACAGAGCTTCGATGTTTAATTAGTCCCTAGTTTTCTACTCTTCTTGTAGTGTTCTAGTTTTGGGTTGCAACTGATTTGTATAATCAATCAGCAATAATTGGAACTATCAGGAAGACAAGATTAATATGAATAGTAGCATCTTGTTGAAATAGTTCTATTTGCCTCAAAATATATTTATCAACGAAATTGTACAATTTTTAAAATTTGGACTAATAACAGTAGAATAACGAATAATTGATATCAAAACAGAAAATTACAATGATATCCATCGTAGAACTGTCATCTCAGTTATCAGATAAGTGTCAAAACCTTATAAATTACAAATCATTCATTCAGATTCTCGGTTGTTTCTACTTTAGCTAAAAGTGGTGTAGGAATGGAGCGGCTGATAAAAGTACCATGGCATTCCAATACCAATTCCATAATGAATGAAGAGCATCACGAAGAAATAAGGAAACGGGAGTGATAAATCAGAAAAAGCTAAAAAATGTTTTGCCTGTAGTGATACATTCAATCGTAAACATTTGAACTATATTGGAGTTTAAAAAAGGCTCTCCACCTACGGTGCTCGGACTTATCCAAATAACCGTCAAGCAATATCAAGTCAACTAGCACTCATGCAGAATTACTTGTAAATTTTGATGCACTTATCAGTAAAATCCTGAAACACGTCAATTTTTAATTCTAAAATGACATTTTTTTGAGCATAATTTGAGCATTTTGAGCATAATTTATGACAGCTACCCCTTTGTCATAAGTTATGACATTACTACAAATAACAAAAATGATTGTAGATAAATAACTGTTATACTTTTTTTTTGTTGCCCCCCGAGCCCGGCCACCCCCCCCGGGCCCCCCCCCCCCCCCGGGGGGCCCCCCCCCCCACAAACCCCCCCCCCCCCCCCCCCCCCCCCCGGGGTTTGTGTGGGGCCCCCCCCCCCCCCCCCCCCCCCCACCCGGGGGGGAACCCCCCCCCCCCCCCCCCCCCTTTCCCCCCCCCCCCCCCCCCCTTTTTTTTTCCGGGGGGCGCCCCCCCCCCCCCCCCCCCGGGGGGCGCGGCCCCCCCCCCCCCCCCCCCCCCCCCCCCCCCCCCCCCCCCCCCCCCCCCCCCCCCCCCCCCCCCGCCCCCCCCCCCCCCCCCCGGGGGGCCCGGTGTTTCCCCCCCCCCCCCCCCCCCCCCCCCCCCCCCCCCCCCCCCCCCCCCCCCCCCCCCCCCCCCCCCCCCCCCCCCTCGGGGGGGGCGGGGGGGGGGGGGGGGCGGGGGGTGGGCCGCGGGGCCCCCCCGGGCCGGGCCCCCCCGGGCCCCCCCCCCCCCCCCCCCCCCCCCCCCCCCCCCCCCCCCCCCCCCCCCCCCCCCCCCCCCCCCCCGCCCCCCCCCCCCCCCCCCCCCCCCCCCCCCCCCCGCGCGCCCCCCCCCCCCCCCCCCCCCCCCGGGGGGCGGGGGGGCGCCCCCCCCTCCCCCCTCTCCCCCGGGGCCGGGGGGGGGCGGGGGCCCCCCCCCCCCCCCCCCCCCCCCCGCGGCGCCCCCCCCCCCCCCCCCCCCCCCCCCCCCCCCCCCCCCCCCCCGCCGCCCCCCCCCCCCCCCCCCGCCCCCCCCCCCCCCCCCCCCCCCCCCCCCCCCCCCCCCCCCCCCCCCCCGCGGGGGGCGCCCCCCGGGGGGGGGGGGCGCGGGCGCCCTCCTCCCCTTTTTTTCTTTTCGTGGGGGGGGGGGTGGGGGGGGGTGGGCCCGCCCCCCCCCCCCGGCTGCTCCCCCCCCGGGGGGGCCCCGGGGGGGGGGGGGGGGGGGGGGGGGGCCGCCCCCCCCCCCCCCCCCCCCCCCCCCCCCCCCCCCCCCCCCCCCCTCTTTTTTTTTTTTTTTTTTTTTTTTTTCCTATTCGTGGTTGGTTTTTTTTCAGAGGGGGGGCGGAGATTTTCCGCACACACCCCCCGCCCCCCCCGCGCGTTTTTGTGGGGGGTTTGTTGGGTTTTTTTTTTTTTTTTTTTTTTTTTTTTCTCCCCCCTTTTTCCTCTTTTTTTGTGGGGGTGTTTTTTTTTTTTTTTCTCCACCCCCTCCCCTTCTTTTTTTTTTTTCCCCCAACCCCACAAATTCCCCCCCATATCCCCCACAAAAAAAACACCAAACCTACATTTTCAAAATTAATGCCCCAAATGTAAAAAACTTTATACTGCTGAATAGAGAATCAAAAAACACTTTCGAACGAGGTGCGCAGGACCCCATTCTTAATTTAAAATTTTCAGGGGGGTGGTCATAATTTAGAGGGAGTGAACGTGGGGGTATTATTTTTTTGCTAAAAAAAGGCAATTTCAAATTAAGAATCGACCTGTCTCGGTATTTTTCCTAAAAGTTCATAACTACACTTAAAATGAATTTATTACATACATGTGGACCGCACTGTATAGTTAATATTTCAGTTTCTATCCTGTTCGATGTGCATAATAAACATTGAGTATAACACTGTTCCTGTAATAAATAATCAGTAACGATAAAATTAATTATTAATATTAATTAATAATGACACTCTGAAGAAATCATTCATTCTTCATAAAAACATCATAATGACAGAATTAATAAACTATAGAAATCAGCCATGAATGAAATTTACATTTTACATGTTAAATAACTTATGAGTAAAACCGTTTTGATCACCCATTCGAGGAAATGATGTAGGCATTCTCATATAAATACTATGTATGAACAAATTTATTCATCGATTAATGCCTAATGCTTTAATCAGTTCCCACCATAATCAACCTACTTAATTGCACGTTTCGAAATCATAACATACAGATTTGATAAGTATCTACATTATTATCGTTGATCCATCTGTTTATTCACCCTTAAAATGCCACGCGCTGTGGGAAAACTTAACCACACCGGAACCCTTTACCTAAACATTTAATATCCCCATTGACCATTGTCAGAATCCATAAAAGTACCACGTAGCCTCTCATCTCCCTAAACTTTATTGTTTATTTAGTATGCTATTATCACTAAGGTTATTGACGTTGTAAACTTTATTCGTGTGTTAAATCGACTTCTTAGCATTTCGCCGCATTTTATTGAAGAACTTTATCCTGCATTTTTCTTCAGATTTGATTGAGCGTCTGACTTTCATAGGTCAATAACTATAAATGACGCTTTATAGTGTTTTTCTACGAATTTTCAAGTTTTTTACGAGGTACGAAAAGATATAAAATGATACTTTGAAGTGCCCTACAAATTTACAATACCGTTTTCCTTATCTCTAAATTATCCATCGTAAATTCAGTAATAAAAATCTTTTTCTTTTGAGGAACTGTTTCACAAGTCCACATTAAGCCAATAAAAGTAGATAATTTATGTCCGAAGTATATTTTGACATTTTTTTCTCGATATGTGGGAAAGCATGCTTAATATTTTTTCTAATTATCGTTAAAATAAATTCTCGTCTAAATTGAGAATGTCTATTAAACAATTCGTTGGTATTTGTAAAAAAATATATAAGAAATATAATAAAATAATCATTAGGGGCTATTTCACTCTTATTTTTAAATTGTCTTAAAATATTCATATCGTAGTATTAGTCAACAGGAATTTCTATTTCGCTTAAGAGCGTTCTGGAGTCACTAGGCAACCCACCATACACTGAACCCAATTTTTGCCCTTATATCTATAAATATAAATTTATGCAAAAACAACAGAACTTCCTACATTTTACAACTTCATTGCCCTGTGGACAAACTAGTTTATAATTAAAATTTTGTTAACTAATTTTCAATATCCTCATTTCCAAACCAAATAAAAAATTATGTTCTTATGAAATGTAATTAATTACTTCTTCACTCCTCAAAGTGAGGAAGTTATGAATTCGTGAATAAATTTGTCTTTGTCTGTGTGGTTCGCAATAGCAACTACAGTTTTTGAGATAAAGCTTTCAAATTTGATACACACATTCTAGAGATCAAGGAAGAGATTGAGTTCATTGATGAGCAAAATCGATCCCAATGTCTAAAAAAATAATTAGTGACATTCCACCAATATGACTTTTTTTGAAACGTCAAAATGTGACTTTTTTTGAAACGTCAAAAAATGTGAGTTTTTTGAAATGTCAAAGTGACTTTTTTTGAAACGTCAAAATGCGACTTTTTTGAAACGTCAAAAAATGAGACTTTCTTGAAACGTCAAAAATTACTTTTATTATTAACTCCACCACACGTCGAGTTTTACTACGGTGAGGAAGTTCTGATCCTCAAGTAATTGGCAGCGGTTTTTTGATTTTAAAATAATTTGTCCACATGGAAATGAAGTTGTAATATGTAGGAAGATCTGTCGTTTTTACATATATTTATATTTACAAGATTTATGGGCAAACGTTGGGTTAGGTGTATAGTGGGTTGTCTAGTGACTTCGGAGCGCTTTTAAATGAAATCGCTTTATAGAATAAAATTGCATTCAAAATTTCAAATATATAAATTGACGCTAAAACGCGAGCCGCCTTGTTACTATCTACTGTAATGTCATTCTTGTAGTAAACAAACAAGCACAAGTAACGGTCGGTATCGCTATTTTTCTTTTATTTATCCTATAAAATAACAAGTTCTCATTGTTATCCATGATGTTTGGTGCCGAACTGCAAGAGTACAAGTGTAAGCACTCCTTAAAAGTTGTTTATGAAACTGTCAAATGATATTAAAATGAGAAAGACTTGGTTACAACTTGCCAGGTGCTTTATTCTTGAGTTATCTACTAAGAGAAGTGATGTGTTTTGTCTCTGTTTAATTTATTATTTACATACATTTTCATCTCTCTTATTCCCCCTAATAATTCTACTCCCTCAACTCAAGAATAGAGGCCAGAAGACAAAGAAGTTATACTTTGAACTTTACAACTAATGTAAACAAGTGAAATCTTTCACATATCTGTCATTTTTGTAATTTTGATGTTATGTTGAAGATTGTCTAATAAATAATGTTCTAATTATCTACATTATACACACTTTTATAAACATAAACACCTAGTTAGCTTTAGAAATACACAAATATTATATACTTACGCAAATGTTTTAATTTTCCTAAATTTGGCAGAACAGAAAACGGGATTAGTCACAAAGAATTTAGCTACCATTATCGTGCCAATTCTTGGCAAATCATCTACTGTCCGCTTTTAAAAAACTGGCCTTCATGATTAATTATTATAAACTTGAAAAACAACACGAAATGAGTCCAAATATTCACAAATCAGTCTCGATAAGATAACTGTAGGTTTTTCTTACTACAAGAGTGACGTCACATTTGAAACAATCATAGCGGGTATCGTTTTGTGACATATCGTTCAAAGACTAAAGAATTGCAATTGTGAAATTGAAATAATACATCAACGTCACGTTTTTGTGAATACAAACCGATAATTTCTGATTTCTTATTCGATAAATTATCGTATTCACATAATTTAATAATTTATTTTTCATGGTGTCAAACACCCTGTTGTGAAACATGGGATGTCGCCTTCTGAAAATGCGAAATTCAGCAAGAAATCTTGCTATCTTTTACAATGGTAACTCATGTGACTATGTATAGAGCGGTAGTGGCTTTGACTAGCGTTTATTACAAACTATTTATATCATTAATTTAATACTAATCATTGTTACCGCTTCATTGTACTCAACAGAAAACTAGATACGAGTAACTTGCTCAAATTAAAAACCAATTCAACTTATATTCAAGGCCGTTACTATACTAGGCGCTGCTATTCCCAGGATGAATTGTCAATTAAAGTGACTTATTAACGCTGTTTAAATAAGATAAGTTGACATTGACGTAAATTGAGGTGGATAAGTAGGTATTGTTTCTACAAAACATGTATTAAATGTAAAGATTATTTCGTGAAATAAATAAGCATACAAATTAGTTTACCAAATATCACAGATTACGATAAGTAATATGTAAAATTTTCATCTAGGAGTTAATTACCTATTGGAAATTTGAAACACGATTTTTTTACGACGTCAATACTTTCTCTAGCAACAGATAGGCAAGAAAAATATCTACAATAATATTAATAATACACAATAATGAAATATGGTGAACTTGCCTAACTAATACAGTTGGGGATTTGCTTAAAGTATATAAGTAAGCTTGGCCAAGGTCATTAATCCTACAGAGACGTACTGGGTATGCATCATATAATACTTGAATAAGTACAATAATAAAAACTAAAATATTTTATATACTGTGATGTATGTTTTTGTACTATTTCGTTCGCTTCTTTTTTTATGTATTTCCTTATATTTTGTAAGCTTAGTGCTGCACATTATTATTAAACTGTTAAATGACGTTCACACATGTACATTGTATATCTAAGTGATAACTAATAATAAATAAATAAATAAATAAAATAAATGGAAATAAATTTTATTAGTACTGGTATACTTTATAAAAATATGTACAAAACTCACCTTCTTAAGCAGATTTATGAAGTAGCTTGGTTGTCGTTATCACAAACTGGAGCACTTTTATAATAACTGTGTAGCATCAGATATGTTTCTACAGTTGTCTCAGTAAGCGATGTTCGCTGTGGTTAAAAAATATATTTGTATTTTGAAAAAGACTGTTCGACATCTACGGAAGTAATACAGACATAAGTAAAATACTCTGTGAACTCACTTAGCGCAGCTGTAGATGCACCATCACAAATTTGTCTTAATTTGGTAAAATCAGTAATACACTCTCGAATTTTTCAATAACGGGCTTATTTTTTTGCGTCATTTATAGTCTGTAGCTGTGTATTTACGTCGTCCACTATTTGCAGCGACTCCACTAACGACAACGAAGTATTTTGCAATTTTTCTATTGCGTCGTGTAGTCCTCTATAATTGTTATAAATAGTTTTTAAATCTGTTTCAAGGGAAACATCTTAAAAGCTTGTCTGGCTTTCCTTAATAGCTGCAGCCTCGTTAGGGTTGAACTGTAGTATCACAGATTTTATTTGTTGAAAATATTCAGCATAATAAAAAGCTGCCTTCAACCACATTCCCCAACGTGTAAGAATCGGCTCTGGTATTTCCGGAATACCAGGACACAGTGTGTGAAATGCTCGAAGCCGTTTAGGAGATTTGAGAAATACTTTTTTTGTATTTGCTATTAATGCATCTACCTCTGGAAAACATTTTCGGATCGTTTCTGCTACAAGATGGAACGCATGCACTTTACACGTAACATGTAAAAACCTGCAATCGTCTCTTTGAAGAAAACGGCCCACCAAACGCATTGTCGCAGCACTGTTGGTCACAAACAGCAACACTTGACTTGTTGACAGTTCAAATTTTTCGAAAGTCTCCAACACCACCCGCGTAATTGTATCGCCAGTACACGCAGTTAGTCTTTTGCTAGCTAGTAAAAGTGGAAATGTTGGTTTAACAGGGGTCGAGTACACGTACTGTAACATTTAAAATAGATTTTTTTTTAAATCTGTCGTAGCGTCAACACATAACCACAGCCGTGTATTTTTAATGCACATTTAATCCTATTTACAATGTCTTCACGAACACTTGGTACATATCTACGTAACAATGAACGACTTGATAAATTCACCTGGGGATTGTATTTATTCCAGAACTCCCGAAATACTGATTTATCCAATATGCGCAGGGGAACATCACAGGCAATCAGCATTAACAGTAAATCAAACATAAACTGAGGTTCCAAAGAAGACACGCCATTTTTTTTTAATTTTTATGCCGGTTACTATTGACATGAATTTTGCAGCCGTATTTATTCTAGCACATTAAATCTTGATCACAAACATCCATCATAGAATAAATCCGGAAATTCACCGATAAATTTATTCACTTTATCAGCGTACGGTCGTTTTCTAATCTTTACGCTCAACATTATTTATTATTTATTAGTACTCTATGCATCGATCGACAGATAACAACTGAAGTGTGTCGTGTCATCGTCATCGTAAACAAGCGCTCAATGGCATTGGTATTGCACCCGACCCTGTATCTACCATCGCTTGGATAGGCTTATATATAAGTAAAAGTTTCAAATAAAATATGTATTTAATGTATTATATAAATATTACTAAAATTCGCTAAACTTATTGTCAGTGCCGTACCGTATATTATACTATTGAATAACACGAAAATTACCAAAAATTGTTTAAATAGAAACACTATAAACTACTTCTAAAACATAACTGTGTTAACATACAGCGTGAATAAAAACACTAGAGAGTTATATACATGCGCAGATCAGGTGCGTTTATTAAGAGGATAAATTACGTAGGGTTATAGGAGAAACAATTTATTCGGTTTATTGTATAAGATTAAGATTTGAGATTTTCTACATGTTTACTGAAATATATATTCTACTTCGTTACGTTTTTAGTTTTTTGTTCGACTTACAAAAATGTGATAAAGAAAAGTAAAAAAAATTTGAATCTACGAAAAATAAAAACATGCCGAATTAGATGATATACATATTAACAATTATGTGAATGAAATATAATTTCTTAATAAAAAATTGATTAAAATTTACTTTCCAAAAACGTGGAGAATTTGCCCTCAACAGATGGCACTTGTATTAACTTTTCACGGCTCATGCCTTTTTATGAGAGGGATTTGTTGTTATTGCACGATGGAAGGCAATACAATCAGAGTATCCACTGTCAATCATCATACAGCACTTTTGTTTCAGAATGTACATTATGCTCTTAAAGTAGTAGGGACTGCCACTAGGTATTATATGTACGCATTCAGATACAATAAAAAAAAATTGTCGGGATGGATTGAAATCACGATAAATATTAATAAAAAAAATTATAACGTTTTTTTTTTTGCTTTGCAATTTAAAACAAAATTTCAGGAATAGCTTTGTGACCGGTAAGGAGTATATTTCAAAATTTAAAGCCGAAAAATAAGACCAACTATTGCTTGAGTAAGCAGATACAAAAAAAAATTCGATCTAATTTCATAGACAACATTTCAAAACACTTTTGGTAAATGATAAATAATAAAAGCAGAGATTGAGTGTATATTATATTAAACATAAAATAGGCTATAGCGATATTTCGAAGTTCCTATAATGTATTCAAGTACAAAATGTATACACATTGTATTACAAAAGAATTTTTCATATTATCTGGCATCTCTACAAATTCTTGTCACGTTGTTAGTTACAACAGCTGCAGTGAATATGATAAAGTCAAAAATTAATAAAAAACAGTAATTTTATTAAACGTATTTAACACCACAATATGAAGGAAACACGCTGTTGCAAATAAAACTGTAAAAATAGAGCAGATGTACGAAATTGCATCTGATTGAACTCATAAATAATGAGTTTTAAAATGTACAGGTTATGATAACGTCAAGATGGTCAAATTATGAAACGCGTATCAAATGTCCGTCCAGTTAAGTTATTCAGTAAATAAATTGATAGCTATTTATGTCTGATATCAGTCGATGGATATTAATCTTTTCATGTTTTCAAAATGTGTTTTACCTGAAGGTATATTTTGTGTTCCGAAGTATCAATATGATATATCGAATATAAATTTTTTTGGATGCTATTTTTGTTTGTTGTTCATGGTAATTTATAGAGGATATATTTTTCTTCATTATTCTCACGATAGAAATATTTCAAAAGTAAAACGAGGAATAGTTGCGATCCTATATGTTAGCATCATGGGTAGCGATATTAATTAAATTGATTTTACCTATTTATTAACCTGTGGTATATCTCATGGGAACCTTTTATAAGAGTAATTGGACAACAGTACTTTTACAAGAGAAACAATTTATTTTATTTTCTTTAGTGTTAATTTCCAATCAATCTTTGAAACGGTTAATATCAGAAAGTGCTAATATGAGGACTTGATTGACTTCATTCTACTGTAGGGTTAGCGCTGAATGTGCTCATTTTGAATACTGTATAAAATTTTATCCCAGATATATGCCATATCTCTAAAGTCGTTAGTTTCGGTATTATTTGCATTTGCTCAATAAAACTGATACTTGTATAATGTTTAAAATAAAATATTGTTATCTCAGGCACAAAAACGACTAGACCTCACAATATTGTCCACATTATTTAACGAGAATTTTCCAAGACAAGACTTATTTTAAAACGACAAGGTAGTTTTGAAAAGAAAGGCCTTTTTTCCTAATAAATTTAACGATGGAATACATTTGTTCCAATGATTACAATCCATAGGTCTTAAAAATGTTATGTGAAATGTATTAATAATAAACATTACATTAAAAAAAAGAAAGTTTTGGACATTTCAGTTCTTCAAAAAATTGGCTATGCATCGTGAAAAAAATCCGTTACAATAAAAAAACTATTAACAATATTTTAAAATATTCGTTGATTATACAGGATTACAATGTGTCTGGGGTTTGCTAAAAAATCAAAATTTTCACTTACTTGATATGTACAGTGTGGGCAAATTTCGATGTTTTTATAGATAGAGTAACTCGGTAACTGTAAGAGATACAAAAAAAATGGAAGATTCCGAGACTCCGAGTTATAAACAAAAGTTCGATTATTTATTTCCTTAGCTAGGTTTTAATATCGATTTTTATCGAGCTATATTAGTTTAATGTAAAACCCGTGGCCTAGTCGCCATATCTGCACGTCCTTTAGATTCAACTAAATTCTTGAGTTTAGATCGCCTTACTAGCTCTATAGATGAAACTTATATCGTTTATCTTATCTAATTAGTAATTATTTTATGGTACCTTATTAATTAGTATTTTTGTTGATAATTTGCTACCCTCACTTATCTCTTGGACTCAAGTCCTTTTTTCTTCCTGCTGGAGAACACGCAAAACCTCATGACGAGTGAAAAGTCTGTCTATTTTGATGTCAATTAACTACATTTTTCTTTATCATTACAAAGCTACATATTTTGAATTTACGGATTCATAAGGGATGCTGCCTAAATTTTTGGCTAGTATTAACGTATCGAAGAAGATTAACTTAATTTCTTAAAAGTTTATTAGACTGTACCGATATTTACCGTAAATAACGTTTATAACTTAAAGTAATACATATCACTTACCTTTTCTGTGGAAATTAAAAGAATTTATTTCTGTAAAAATTAATATAATTTATTTGAGAGGTAAATTATTATACCTCTTTTCTTTATCTATAAAAATTGTTATAATTTATTTAAAAGATAAATTGTTTAATACTTTTCTTTTTCTGTGAAAATTAATATAATGTATTTAAATAATAAATTATTCATTACATTTCTTTATGTGTGAAAATTATATAATTTATCTAAAATGTAAAGTATTTTTTTGCTTTCGTGTTATACTGTTACACGGTGTGACATTGGAATAAATCATTATATTTCAGTTGCAAGGTTTATATTTTTTCTCTTATATTTGTTTAAACATATTTTATTAGATTGTGCTTCAAAAGTCATTGTCGGGTATTTTTTTCCTTTGGATCAAGGTATATATATATATTTTTTTTTGGCGAACCCATAATTTATTTTAAACTACATAATTAATATCATAATTAATTAATATCGTAAAGAGTGATTTTACTGTTTTTTTATCTTAAATTTATTGTTAAATTGAATTAATTAAACTAGAATTTATTACTTACAAGTTGATTAATTTTTTTATTAATTATCTTTTCACTATTTTTTTCTCTTACTTAACTATTTTTCTTATCAAGAAAAATTGTATAAGTTTTTGTATAACTCAAACCTCTTGGTTAAGTTGTTATTATCTGTCGGTAATTTTGATGAGAAAAATTGGTACCAATTTTTGGAACGTCAAAAAAATGTGACTTTTTTGAAATGTCAAAGTGACTTTTTTTGAAACGTCAAAATGTGACTTTTTTTGAAACGTCAAAAAATGTGACTTCTGTGGAACAACAAAAATTACTTTTATTCTAAACTCCACCACACGTCGAGTGTTACGACAGTGAGGAAATTCTGATCCCCAAGTAATGTGGCAGCGGTTTTTTAACTAATTCCATTAATTGATTTCAGTTACTGTTGATACACAGTAGTAATTTTTTTCTTTTGCCTTATTGTATTTTTTGTTCAACCGTAACTTCAGCTATACATATTTTCTGTATTTGTTGCTATATATTTTGACTGGTAATTTTTCTCTTATGCGCGAGACCGAGTTCTTCCCGGTTCAACCATAAATCGCACCAGATAGGGTAATTATTTGTTTATTGGAATAACCATTTAGAACAGCAGTAGCCTAGGAGTCTGTATATCATATATCCTCACCAGGAAGCTGTCCGCTGAGCTATAGTTCGAGAAGGAACCAGGAGATCAAACTGAAGAGATTTCATCAGCCTAGGATTTACTAAAGTACTGTCTGTCTGTCGGTGATATTTAGAACTTGCCACGTCTTAATAAAAATTTTGTCGTATCAGTCAAAGTAATTTTTGTAAATGTTGGGGTAGTTGCAAGGTGAAGGGAAAAATACGATTTGAATTGTTTTGTTCTGCTCACAGTTTTGTTTTTGTTATTTGTTTTTTGTTTTTTGTTAAATGTCATTTCTTTGGTCCATCAGGCAAATTTTAATAAAACTTACTTTTTTTGTTGTAAGTAATTTTCCAATTTAATTTATATGTACTGTTATACCTATTACAGTCACAAGTTTTAATTCATTGTAATATATTTGAATTTCTGAAAATTCTCTGTTTTTTATTTTTCTAAGAGGAAGGGTCTGTTCTCACATTCTCACTGAAATAAGTTTCTAGAAAGTTTGTTGGATTGATACCTGTAACTATTGTTATTAATATTTTTATTGATAACATGGCGCCCACTTAACTTGTATCTTGTCTTTTAACTTGCTTAATGAAGTATAAAATATTAGTTACTGGAATCAACCAACATTCTAACTTCCACAATTTGTCTTTCTCAAAATATTTACTATAAGTGATACTTTCTTTATTTAAACTACAGTAATCTCTATTTAGTATTATTGATAAATAAAGCTAAAGGTATATTTGATAATATTTATCAACATTTAACAACTCTCTTGACCTACGAAGCCACCGGAATTACTGAGCAGCCGACAGGCAATATAAATATTTAACCAATTGGACTGCTAATTTTATGAGAGGTCTAATAAAACAGGTAATTATAAATTTTAGAGGGATTTAATAATATAAATATAAATTATATATTGTTGTAATTATAGGATAACACTGTACATCGAAAATAAGGCCGATTTTTCCCTGAATCTTGTTTAAACATATTTCTTCTTTTGCTTGTTTTATTGGCTTTTGTTTTTTTATGGAACACTTCGTGAATGACACATTTTAGGGAATAAACCATAAAACGTATGTATGCAAAATGAAAAGACTAAGTCTGTAGGTTCTTCTCTATCGTGTTTATTTTTTATATTTTCCAAGTTGATCATCTCAGTAAGCTTTACGAGACAGACTAAACTGAAACTGTCAAAACTTGAGTTATTTTACCATTTAACAGTATGTCACATGAACAGCTTTCTCTACTATTACTATTAGAAGATTAGAATTTTGCTCTCCATTCCTGATATTGCGTTTCTATTTCAGATGGAGTTTCTTTAGCAAACTGAATTGCAATCAAACCATCTTGAAGATGGTGACGATGAATTTCCTAAATTACGCTCCCGCTTTGGACATTAATTACTTTCAAATAGTAGAGTGCTTGGCGCTCAATTTTTCGCATAAAAGTAAGTTCTGTGAGGGTTTCATTGGTACAAGCTGAATTTTATAAAAAATAATGCTTATGTACTGATGTTTCAAAATACTGAGACCAACAAAATTCGTCATATACAAAAGGACGCTAAAGTTAAAAAAATGAGTTAAGTATATAGCGACAAAGGGACAAATGGCGATTTTTTTGGTATATTCCTCAAAAACTTGTTTTACAAAGCAAATACTTTTTTATAATTTTCAAATATTATTATATACATTGGAGCTTACGAAAGAATGAAATTTAAAACGGCAATATTGATTTTATATAAAATTCAGCTTGTTACAACAAAACCCGCACAGAAGTCACAATCAGCATATTAAAGCACTCTAGTAAAAGATACCTCAGAAGTAATAAAAAAATTGAAATATGTTTCCGACTAAGGTGAAACATGTCGACGCGGTAGACGTGGTTCGAATTCCAGAATAACCTATATGGCTTTCCTTTCCCCAATACAAAATCATAGATTCTCAACAATTCCTGGATTAAGAGGCAAGATCCATAATGATTGTAAACTTTTGGGACCATAGAATCAAGCTTCTGTTTATTATCGCCTTGATAGTGCTATATCATACACATACATGTAAGAATTGTATGAACACCAGAATGTTTTGTTCAATCAAATCTCTATTCTTCTACCTCAGTACAGTAAATCTTTCGCTACAACTACCTTTCGTAGAGATTCTACTTCCTCCATACCAAAAATTCAATCCCTGTTAAAGTTGTTCAATCGAGGAACAGAATTTTGCACATTTTAAATCAACACACAGTGGTTCCGATCTGGTTTAAAAGCGGAAAAAAGTCCCATTTTCTCAAGGTTGTTGTACCTCAATAAAATTTTAGGGGCGCATGCGGAAATACCCAGACCATCCCTTCCTAGAATGTCAGGTCATTACGCGATCTGCCTGCTTTGTACGCCTGGGTAAACCCAAGCATGTATGTAGTGCGCTTTAATGTAATAAAAGTTTGTTTAGTAGCCCGAGTTTGTTCAGAGGTGGTAGTTAATATTTTGTGTGCTATTTTGGTGAAATATATATTGGACAGTTTAGTCAGGTAAGCAATTTATTTATTTCACAAGCATTAACTTCTGCATTGTTTCTCACTCAAATCAGTGTAAATTTTAAACTTCACGTAGACCTACAGAAAAGTCCCCGCTCTCGAAAAATATTTAAAAAATAGCTTGAAGTGTCAGTAAAAACATATCAAATATTTGAGGACCACCACTGCCCCAGTTTAAAAATATTTAATTTATTTTGAGTCTCTGTGAGAATGTATTATTTTTCTCTACATACATTAAACGTGATATGGCATAAAATAATTAATAATTATTTAATAATAATGCTACGAATAATGTTAATACTAATATTTTAATTTTTAGGAAATTTCGTCCTTTATTGAAAATGTTAACGAGAAGGCAACTTTTCGATATTTTACGACAGAAATCCAGAGAAAACCGCAATATTCAAACAAAGCATCTACTCAATTATTTAGTCCAATACTTTGAAATAGAGGGTAATATTGACGAACAAAGACGTCTTCAGAAGGAGTGTAGTCGTTTTTGCAGTAAAGTTTTTGAAAAATTTGAAAATTGCGCGAATACTGTGGTTCGATTTTTAAAAAGGAATGACAATTGGTTAAATGGAGCATTTGTTTTTGAAAAATCAGATTTGGTTCAGAGAAAGGAGCCCTCTGTAGAGTCACAACCAAGTACATCAACTGGTCGTCTAAATTTTGGAAATAGCAGATGAAGTTTGTGCCAAAAAGGGCTTAAAGAAAATGGTCAACAGGAGCTTTAACCTGATTTCAGAAGCTGTGTTCACAACTCCTACTCGTGCTGGAAAGATAAGATCTTCATTAAGACTAGAGAACGGAAAAATTATACCATACAATGAAGATGAAGCTACTTATTGTCGAAGGGAAATTGTCAAAGACCAGTATTTACTATTAAGAAAAGAGGGGAAAATACGCTGATATTTATCCCGCCTACCAAGAGTTCTGAAGCTAAGAGAAGAGCTACCCCCGAAAGAGCGTACTTTACGGAAACCTCAAAGTTCGGCTTCAAGATCTTTTAGATCACACTCAAATCGTATACTTCAATTACAGGGACCAGTTATTTTAAGTTTGACTGAAGAACAATCGAAGGATTTGGTATTATTAGTTAAATGGGGTTGCGATGGTAGTACTGGACATTCACGGTATAAACAACGATATGAGGAGATGGGATTAAGTGATGGTGATTTATTTTTATCATCTTTGGTACCACTTCAACTTTATTCTCAGCAACCAGATCAAGAAAAACGAATTGTATGGCAAAATCCTAGGCCATCCTCTACAAGGTATTGTCGACCGATTCGCTTCCAGTTTCAAAAGGAAACCACACAATTTTCTTTGGCAGAAATGCAACACATTGAAGCTCAAATAGCAGAACTTCAGCCAACTAATTGTACAGTTCAGAACCGAGAAATCAGAATAAGATATATTTGCATAATGTCAATGATAAACGGAAAGGTTTGTAACGCCCTTACTGACACATCTTCTGCTGAGATCTGCTATTTGTGTAAAGCAAAACCTGTTGAAATGAATAACATTGATGCAGTTTTACAAAAGCAGGCAGACGAACAATCTTTTCAATTTGGTTTATCAACTTTACATGCATGGATTCGATGTTTTGAATGTCTTTTATATGTATCATACAGATTGGAGATAAAAAAGTGGCAGATACGAGGAGAAAATAACCATAGTTGAAGTGAAAAAAAAATTACAAGAAGATTTCAGGAAAGAAATGGGGTTATTAGTAGACATTCCGAAACCTGGTGGAAGTGGAAGTACAAATGACGGAAATACAGCTAGACGTTTTTTTAAAGATCCAGCTCAATCGGCTTCCATAACTGGTATTCATGAAGAGATAATTAGAAGGTTCGGCGTTATACTATCTGCATTATCTTGTGGATACGAGATTAACTGTGAGGTTTTCGATAAATATGCAGTGCAAACGGGCAGACTGTTCGTGGAAAAGTATCCATGGTAAAAAAAAAATCCAAGTTCTCGAGGGTGACTACAAATGAAGATTTATAGAATAGGTTACTACTTTCGTCGGATCCATTAATATCATCTTCAAGAAAATTGCTGAACAAGAAACTCTCATCTTTTAGTTCAGAGGTTATAAGCCTGTTAAAGGAACCAGATCTTAAGCCGGAAACTGAACCGCTTTGTGCAGCGGTTATGGAAGAAGGTTCGGCAGATGAAAGCGATACAACCACAAATGTATCATCAACAGATGACGACAGTGAAAGTGACTGAAATTACTTAACTGACCTATTTTTGTTATTCTACGTTTGAATTGAGTGATAAGTTGACCTGTTTGAAATAAATGTTTGTAAAAAAGTGTAGTGTTTCCTTCAAAACTACCCCTAAGCTCCTAAATATTATCAATTCATTTTCGTTGTTTTTATTTCATAATCATTCCGTTTAATATACAGAATGATTATAATAATTTTAAATGGTTAAAACAAGGTCGTAGTCAAAAAACCCTACAGACATACGGAACCTAGTGTTCCCGACATGCCACCCCTTTTAAAAACCATATCTGTAAGTTAAGATTTTTTTCATATTTTTCCCGTGATTCCTTAGTGTTTTTAAGACATTTCAAGGAAAAATAGATATTAGTTCCTCATCTAAATTTGGACCACTGTGCAACAGTATGAATTTATATTCAGTCAGGTGAAACTTTTATTTGGTATTCACAATTTGCAAAGAATATATACAATTTAAACGTAGATTTTTTTAATATATGGATGTAGCAGTAGTAGTATAGTTTAGTATGTATATGACTAATTTACATTTTGAAGAACTCTCGTAAAACTATTCAATGTAATAAACATTAGAAACATACAAATTTGACTAAATTTTTGTTATAATCGTAATCTGTTCCAAGCAATCAATCAGTCATAAATGTTACTTTTATATTCAAAGTTCTGTGAACATCTATAAAATCTTGTTTTTTTTTTTCTTTAATAAGTAAACGTGTCTTTAAACGGTATGTCAATGCTAAATATTCTATTACCATATGCTAACTATTTTTTAATGCCTCTGTCTCTGCCATGTAAAGTTATCCGTATATGGTGCCACTCGTTTCAAGAATTCTTCGGTAGCTCTGTCGGTACCAGTCAACAAACTATCCTGAAACACCCACCGAACAAGTACATTTCCAGTCGATAATGTATTTTCTACATTAACAGTCGATGGCCTACTGTAACGATGGACTCTGGTATGGTAGTAAAACTTTTTTTATCTTCGCGATAATATTGATAAAATCTGGACTTCAAAATATGCTTGTAAATTTATCAGGTGGGTGATACTTATACTTCTGACTCGTTACATGCCGAAAAAAGTAACATAAAAATTTAAGACATTTCAATTCTTCAGATTCTCCTTATCTTAAAATCAATTCAATAAAAACTTACGTAAAAAAAGTTGTTTGCTCTTACTGTCCTTCCCACAACCGTCGTTAAATCTAGTTATAAAACTAATCTAAAACAAATGTCGACCTTTCTCAACAATTATTTATTGACGACATTAAACTCTGACAGAGCCATTTAAAACAAACCGCAACTGATTTTACAAAAACATGTTTATTACATTATATTTATTGGTTTTATACGGTTTGACAATATTTAGAAGAATCTGATTACGAAATATATAGGAGAACATCAGAAATTAAATTAATGAAGCTACTAGTTTGACAACCATAGAAGAACTCCTAAGGAATGCACATTTGGGTTCAAATTCATTTAAAGTATCAATCGTGCTTGAATAATTGCATGTTGCTTGTATTTAATATCACTGTAACACAGTGGCGGTCGGTCCATGGAAGCAAGGGAAGCAGTGCTTCCCCTGGGATTATTAAAAAAACACATAAATAGAACCTAATTATTATTTATCACATATATTAATCATTAAAATTTACTTTTACCCAATTTCAATAGACACGGCCCTGCTTTTCAGCAGCTGAGATAATGTTGCACGATAAAACCGTAACGATGACGCACTCGATTAATCGAGTCAACACGAACTCGCGCGACTTCGATATATGTAAGCAGAGACAACTGTCTCTGATGTAAGTAGGTAACTTATTGAAATGCATCCCATCCCCACTTCATAATCTTGATATCTGAGCTGTATAGCATCATAATAAGTTTTATTTTATAGATTTTAATCTCGATTTTAATATCGATTTTAATATTATACTTAATATTAATCTTCCTAGTATTATTCTCAGCTTTTGTGCTATATTTGTAAAAACTTTTTTGGTGTTTCTAAACCTGTGGTGCGGCGACAAGTGATTTTTAAAACGTTGAATATTAGTGCGCGTGTACGCAGATTTAGAATTACTTATTAAATTTGGAAGCTGGTTCTAGCACTGTGGAAAATATTATTTGCGTTTGTGTGGTGTGCAATTTGTTGAAAAGGGGATTTTCAACATATTCGTTTCAAGATAAACTGGATATTATTAGAAATGGGAAACCAACACCTGATTTAAAATTCTTAAAAACGAAAGTTAAATCATGCTATAGGTACTTTAATATTGAAGTGTACAGTGCTAATCAGTGGTTAAGGGGGTTGTGAAAATTTGTGTAAATTGTTTTGTTGGCCATGTGTACTGTTCACAAATGAAAAAGGTGTTTGGAATAAAAATGGCTTTTCAGATTTAAACAACATTCACAAAGTGACAAAAAGGCATGGTAAGTGTGAAACTCATTTGGGAGCGGTACTAAAAGAATAAACATTTGGAAAATCACGAATTAAGGCATTCATTAGATCAGCAGTTGAAAGAAAGTGTTAAAAGGACTTATTGATATTGTTTGTTTTCTCGGCGAAAATGAACTTAGTTTTAGAGGTCATACTGAATCTCGAAGCGTTGCTAATAGGGGCAATTTTATCAATTTAGTTGATTTATTAGCAAAATACGATACAATTTTAAATAACCATCTGGAACACTCCACGATATTTCGCGGTACATCAAATCATATTCAAAATGATTTGATTCAGTCGATAAGCAATATTGTTTTAAAAAAGATCAAGCAAGAAATAAAAAAAGCTCCTTTGGTGCAGTTATGTTAGATGAAACAACCGATATTACGAATATTAGTCAGTTGTCAATCGTAGTACGGTACATAAATCCAAATGGGAAATTCCAAGAGCGCTTTTTAGGATTTTTAGACGTAGCAACGCCATGAACGGCCGCAGCTTTATATACTATAGTTTGTCAGATAGTCGATGATCTACAGTGTGGTGCCAAACTTATCGCCCAAAGTTATGATGGGGCCGCTGTAATGGCTGGTGAATTGGGGGGCCTGCAGGCCAAAGTAAAAGAGACTTTTCAGAATGCAATATTTGTACATTGTTTTGCGCATCGATTAAATTTAGTTCTAGCTCAATCTGCAGCGTGTCTTAAAAAGTGCAAAGTGTTTTTTTCCAGTATTAGTGGAATGGCTGCCTTTTTTTCAAAATCATCAAAACGGACACGAGAATAAAAACTTTATCAAGAAATTTAACCAGTGAAGAGCGGCTTTCAAAATTGTCCCTGTTAACAATAGAAAGTGACTTTGTGAAGATGTCCAAAAAATTCAAACTTTTACGACGAAGTTATTTCCGACATCGCAAAAAAAGAGAGGCGGATTAAACTACATTGTAAATAGGTAGGTATGTGCATGTTAACTACTTAACAAACTCTCTATTTCGCTACGGGTTCAATCCTCGCCACCGGCGCTGGCAATGTCGGTGGATATGGTTGTGTGTCTGCGTTTTTTTCATAAGTTTAACCCTCGCCCGTGCAGCTTCGGCTTTGGAATCGGGGGTTGTCTAATTTTTGTGGTTTTTATGTTTTATGTTTATTGAGGAGTGGCGGTCCTACAAGTGTACTTTTTTCTAGATATCATAACTTTGCAGCTTTCGACATTTGTTTTAAAATGAGTATACGGAAGCCACGTCCCTTTTCTTAAAACAATTTTTGCCTCGCTTCGCTCGGGGCCTCGCTTCGCTCGGGGCCTCGCGCTACCCATCACTCTATATCACAAACTGCTTCCCCTGTATCAAAACTCACCGCACGCCCCTGCTGTAACATAGTAAAGTACAATTTATAAACTATACCCTATGCCGCAGCAACAGCCTCAGTGGTCACCGCACCTGTAGCAATTTGAAAAATAGGGAAATCACTGTTCCTGTTTATAAAGTCTGTAAACGCAGCTGTTGCAGTTTCTGTTCTGCTGAAAAATGATGATCTTATCTCAGGCGGCTAATAAAATTTTACAGTTTCAATGTCGATAAAGTAGATTTCATATGAAACATCAAACAAATCTTCCGTTCCGCTTCAGTGTTGTTTGTTGAACGCCATTTTCTTTGTTTTGTATTAATTTCCTAATATTCCTAAATTATGTTTTGGTCACAGAACTAAACTGAGTTTTGATTGGTTAACAGTATACAGGCGCAGGCGCGAATCATACCTCAATGGCAACAGTACCAGTTTAAAAATTGCAAATAATTATTCTGAACTGATGCGACTATAGATAGCTGCGGCAACTTTAACTGCAAATGCTGGTGTATAGTTTATAAATTCAACTTAGATTAAGCTGACAATACCTGCGAAGTTCATAGGCAACATTTGTTCATATATTTTAGATATTTTTAGGTCAACCGTAAAATTAAGTAATTCTATCTGATCGGTTAATACTGTATTTTGGATATTCATTTATTATTCCAATGTTAACTTAAAAAAATTTAAACTTTACTATATATACAACCAGAAAGTAAATTTAGATTTTTGGACATTGGTTTTTGAATGTTGTCTTTAAATATATTTGTTGCTTCGAAGTATATCACTAACCATTACGTTTGAGAGAATAAAATATAAATCAATTGATCGATAAATTATCTGTTCTCTTCTTATACACATATGTGGAGCAATTCTTTAGTCAGAAGAAAGATAAATCATTTGTACACTTTGGAAATAATTTAATGGATTTAATGTGCACAGATTAATTGGTGCTTTACACAATTTTAGAGAATGAAAGGAATACTGCCTACCGTTCGTTTGTGTATTAAGTAATTACACAGCACACGCGCAAAAAACCGGATTTGCGGTGAAAAACAAGCGTCGGCATAATTTCAAGATATCAAACTGTCTTTTTTTTACTTAATCTAATTGTGAAAAATTCCAAATTATTTTTACATTTAAATATGGCTAGAATATTGGCCCGTTTCCATGTCGATGGGGAACCCTTCTGCGACCATCTTGTGTCCACAAACAGAATCAGAATTCATCACTGAACATTTTCCTGTTGATACATTTTAGTCAACCCTCTCTGCAATTTCCCAAAATGAAATACCAATTTCTCGTAATTCTATGATTCAAAACTGCGGAAAATAACACTGAGCCGACACCGGACAATTTAGTTAGTCCTGGATCGTCTTCCCAACTGTCTTGTCTAAGCACCCATATGAAAGAACAATGGAGCATGCACAACGAGATTCAGACCGTCTTTATTAGTTTACCAACAAAGGTTGCAATGTGTAGAAGACGTGAGGATAAAAATAAACGGTAAAAACTATGTCAGGACCTTTCTTTATGATTTGTGCATATTGTTTTGTTCGCTATATTTACCGTGGGAATTCTGAGAGCGCCCTGAATTAAAAAAAATATATGAGAATTACATGCCCCCATGGCTACTACCCCCGAGTTCGTATATGTGCAAAAAGTATCTTCCTGTAATGTATAATAATGTCACAAGCGACGCAAAAAACTAGTACGTGCGAATATGTGTTCACGAAGTTACGGATTTTAAGGGACATAAAATACACCTACAACTGTTAAAGATAAATTACACCATTAGTTAACTAAAAAGTTTTACAATTTTACGCGGGTATCGAGATTTGCTGTGAAGAAACCATCTTAAATTTGCACCGCTGACATCCGTCAATGTAGTACATTCCTTTTTCCTATACAAAGTGATACGATAACCAAATCGTTCCAATCTAAATACCGTCTGCGTAGAACAAATTGTGATTGCAGTACTACATTAATGCCTTGAACACGGTGCCGGATGTTTCATGAAATGTTTAAACACTCGAGGTATGTATTTTAATTGCTCCGTACAAACGATTCTCTTTTAACCTATGTGCCGGCACTGCACGTACGGAAATTTTCCGGTGTATATGTATGATACCAGTCAGATGTCAGCTTGCAGCATTTAAAAAAAGTGTAAGTATCATACCAAATCCATTATATTTAGGTGAAAGGCAATTAGATAGATCATTGTAAATGTAGTGTAGCAATATACAGATTTTTCTTTTAACATTTTCTATGCCTTATTAGTATAAACGGGTCTTAGGATTCATCGGTTGATAATAACAAAATTCGAATCGAATTTTTACTCTACGTTCACGTTTTAATTTCTTTAAATAATCTTCAAGCCTAACGCAAAATAGTGCTCCTACCCTAAACAGTCAAAAATTTAACAAATCGGTAACTAGGCCAGTGAATAGGGAAAAAATTTAACATTAATTCTAACATTTTTGAAACTTTGTCATCTGTTGAAGTACCAACCAAAAGAAAACTATAAAATTTTGCAACTCGATTCAAGGTCGGCAACATTGTTAAAATCGCGAAAAATTAAATTAAGCAATATCTCGACGAACAAAAATGTAACACCGCTGCAAATTTGATAGAATTTGTATTACAATAATCAAAATATAAAGCTACATTTGCAGCACCTTATGACCCGAACATAATAATTAATTATCAATAATTAACATTTTTGCATCAAATATTTCAAACATATTAACATTCTTGCAAAACTACAGTGTTCCTGCTAAAATCGCCTTACAGGACTATGAACATTTAATAACGTTTATAGAGTTCGATGTAAAATTTGCAGTGATATTAATTTTATTTTGATAGTAAAAATTTTGCAACAAATTATTTGTTGCAAATTTTATCAATCTGCCGACGTCTGGGATTGCTGCAAAATGGAGAGCGCATTTCAGTTACGAATGCGATCATTTGCAATCCACCTGTGCATATGTTATTATTTTTTGGAATCTGTTTTAGGTAAATGATACTCTACAAGTTGTAAATTGTAAAAAATGTACCACGCCGCCATCGGATAGAGTTGCAAACTTACACTTACATGTAAGGCGATTTTAGCAAGTACACTGTAGTTTTGCAAGCATGTTAATATTATGTTTCCAAAATTTGGTTATGTTACTTATTGATAATTAATTATTTTGCCCGGGTCATCAGGTGTTGCAAATTTACCTTTATATTTTGAATACTGTAATACAAATTATATCAAATTTGCAGCGGTGGTACATTTTTGTTTGTCGAGATATTGCTTAATTTAATTTTTCGCGATTTTAACAATGTTGCCGACCTTGAATCGAGTTGCAAAATTTTATAGTTTTCTCTTGATTGGTACTTCAACTGATGACAAAGTTTCAAAAATGTTAGAATTAATGTTAAATTTTTTTAGTTTTCACGTCTCTATTCACTGGCCTAAACATTCTAACATAAAAGTGTGATGCATTAAATAATTTACTTGCAGTAAATTTGTGTAATAAGTTTTCAATGGAGTCAATAATAAATTATAATATTAATAATATACTAATATTTTAAAGATTAATTATTTACAACCACAAAATTATTTCTTACGCATGTAATAAGACCGTATTATTAATAATTTCTTTAACCATATTAACTTACGTGCAATTTTTCATGTATTACTATTCAAACACGAAGATAAGTTGGGAAAATTAGTAAATTGCGGTCGATAAAACCACAAACCACAGTGTAAAATTTACGGGATCCAGCTGTCTAATAACTAATAATTTATCTTACCTAGATTTGCGGTCATGCCTTCGATGTCATTCTTGGGTTTCCGCTTCCCGTGGTCGTCCCTTCTGTCGTGGTGTCGTCGGCGCGCCGTTAAAGAAGGCAGGAACTTTACTGACTGGCTCTACCGGCGTTTGGGGTGGCAGTGAGGGGGTGGTGGTGAAATTCAGGACTTGGGAAAGGAGGCGGATAGTGATGCATTCCAGGGGGAAATAATCCCGGGGGCATCGAATCGGACAGCGGCATATCGAAATGTAACCTGCAGAGCACTGATCCATTTCTCATGCCGAAATGATCCCCTTTTGTGAGAATGGCGTTACACACTTCACAGGAAAAACAATGGACATGGAAAACTAATTCTTTCGCTCGCATTACGAGTTCTGTTGAGAGAATCGTCGCTTGACACCTGGCGCACCTCTTCATTCCAAATAACCTGAAACAAAATAAAATGTTAAAAGATACGTTAACTTATACAGATCGAGTCAACCCACTAGATGCATAACTAGCGGTATGCGCAATTTGGAGTCGCAGACACACAGACAAAGTAAAATAGATTTCAGTAATTCAGTATCACTAAAGCTGCAGTAAGAATGTTGCTCGTTCATCTAAAGAAATCTTTGCGTATTAACATTTACTAAAATTATCTGAATGTTTAACAATTTCAGTGTTTCTTCCGAAATGCCACAAATAAAATTATAGAAAATATCAGAACAGTACACAATCAAATAAATATTAATGTTTTTTTCGAAACAAGTAGTAATTATAAAAACACAAATTAATATTCTCATAAATAATAAAGAAAAATAATACCAACTCTAAAAAAATTAAATAATATGTAAATAAATAAATAAATAATTCAAATTAAATTATCAAAAAGACCTCCTTCTTGAGCAAGGCAACTAACCTACTGTAAAAGCCCCTTCTGACATTCGAGCTGCGATCGCCCAATGCATTGTGTTGGCAACAAAGCAACTGTAAACTGCGCATAATTAGAATATTTTTTAAAATAAATGAAAATTAAAGAAATGATTCAAAAATTAGTAGCAATAATAATAAATTCTATTTTAAATTCAAGTATACCTTTTTTTATATGACGCTTTTCGAACACGTCATAAAAAAATAAAATAAAATATGTAAGTAAATATTTTGTTGTGAACTTATTAAAAGTTACGTAAGTTAAAACATTTGTATTAATTACTCCTATCACATTTACAAAATTGCTTAGTGGAACATGTACAATTTAATTAAATATACAAAAATTAAAATACTTTGTCTTGTTTGAATTTCAAACATTTTAAATAAATTTTTGCTTGTCATGATAAATAGCGAGAAAAATATTGTAGCGTCTAAAAATTTGAAATTGATGATTTTACATTCTCCACTCATCCAACAAATGTTATAGCGTTAACAGAAAATTTGTCCATCACATTACTCTTGGCGTTTTCACTGCTAATTCATGCCACCTCTTGATCTTAGAGACGGCAAAAGCAGACTTGAGGATATTTTACAAACACGTTTTTGACACACCGAGCACAAAATACAATAAGTATGTTTATTCAAAGAGTTCAAAAAAGTAACTAAATCTCGGAAATTTAATGAAATTCTGTTGTGTTGTAGTAACTGCATTACTGAATTAATTAGTTCATGTTTGTTTGTAACTGTTGGGAATTGGGCATCTGCTATAGGAAGTTTATAATGGTAAATTAGCATAATTTTCTTCATATATACATGCAATTAATACCCTTGGCAATTAATTAAAACAAGGCAGAATTTTAAGAGACCAGTGTATAAGCTAAGTACTTACCTGAAATATTATATAGGACAAACAGGAAGAAAGTTTAAGAAAAGGATCTCAAAACATAATAAAGTTTTAAAAATAGAACTAAATATTCATTAACGCTAATAACATTTAAAAAAAATTGATTAACACTAGAATTTGGTTTTATAAAATAAATTAAAGAGGTACAACGATTTTAGAATATTCTAATGAATGCGGTTTCATCCAGTTTAATTGGACAACTGCCTCTTTGCAACGAATGTTTTCTTCCTTATTATAATACCGTTATAAAAATATATATGCAACGTAGCTTTCATTAGAGAAGCTTCAAAATAGACCACTTTTCGTTGAGAAATTTTGTTTCATTGTAGATAAGAAGCTATTAAGTTTTCTACGTTTGTCCGCTGGTGATGTCGATGTTCCTAGTAGAAGTTTAAAAATAGTAGCAATCTGAAAGTATATGGGTGCATGCGTGATGGTCTTTGTCGTATAAAACGCTCTTGGTAATGGCGCTGTCATTACCGTTTCTGCATAAACTACAAAAAATGATTGCAAATTAAAATGATAATATCAGAAATATTTATACAAAATAATAAAATAATTATGGCGTATTACATAAGCATCCTTTCAATCCTAACATGTATTGGAAGTCTTTGATTCATTATCTACCTAAACTTTTATACTAGCGCATTCAAATAAAAATGGCAGTATAAAATATAAAAAACTTATTTATAATTGTGATCATGTTATGTTTGAAAGAATGCTTGTGTAATAATTATTTTATTATTTTTTTCTAGAAATGCATAAATACGAAGAATTTTATGTCATATTTATTAAAACAAAAGAGACATATTCTGTATATTCCATGCAATCGACGTTAGGTAATTTGATGCACGCCGTGATTGTGAAAAACGTTTAAATTCGGCTATCTATCAGCAAAATATTGCCGATACAGTTGCAAAAAAGTTTTTTTTTCTATGAATTGTGTATCATATTCTATGTGCGTAGTTTTCTTTTACCGAGTAGCCATACATTGCATAAAATATATCTACCAAGTGTATATAAGAATGCTTTGGATTATGGAGGACGTACGAAATAAATTTTTGTGGAAGACAGGGGATGAAACAACTGACTTTCGATGTAATTAAGTTGTTAATGTTATACTAAGAATTTTAAGTGTTCAAATGTCTTTGTCTCCATGAGACAGCGAAAGTCTGGCTATAAACAATAAACTAAAATATGATGTAACGAAGTGATTTTTTCCGTTAATGATTTTCTATTGTAATAGGATCGAATTGGGTTCCTATTTCACTTTGATAACCCTGTATTGTATTACAAGTATTAATAATTCTTTTAAAACCGTTTTGAACCAAAGTTAAATTCATTTTATAAATCCAGTAATTAGAATAACAATTTTTTTCTTAAAACATAATTGTTTTAAACCGGTTTCTTTTCAGGGTAATCTTAGTTTATTTTATCATCCTAATGATAAATCAATTATTGTCTTTATACTCAACCAAGTGAGAGGAAAGTAGTTTAATTTAATTTAATTTCAAATCAGGTTGAAATCATTTATTCATGGTGAAGAAATATGTTTCTATTTGTTTTAATAATTTACCGAATAAGTAATTGTTGATTTATTTTAAATATTAGTACATGACCGTTTTAAATTATTTCTTTTCGGAAATATAGTTTTAAAATTACGAGAAAGCGATTCCCTCCGATAGTGATAAAAATTACTTTGACCGTTTTTACTGTTTTGTTTATTTGTATTTCCGTCATTAACCGATTTTATCCGATTGCCTGCTTTACTATTCTGTCCGTAAATTTTTGATTATCTACGAATGCCTGCTATTCCGATTGACCAGGGATATTCTGGAAATTTCATGACTAATTAGTAAAACTAGGATTATCTATTTAACAGCTAGCATCGGGAATACGCGGTTGTCAATATTTGTAGCTGATGTAAAGATAGAACTATAAGGACTCGTATGTGGATAGAGTTCTATCTCAGTCATAATTGCCAAAAGGTTCTAAGACTTCGTCTGTGAATAGGACTTCACTAGGTAAACGTAAAGTGGCATAAGTGAGGTTTTAAGGCCTCGTATGTGGATAGAATTTCACGAGGTGCCCCGGGAAGTAATGTATTACCGATCTGTCTGCTAGCCGTGCTCACTGAACATAAATTGTAAAGAAGATATGCTTGAAGTTGATGTAATAACCTATCACAATGTAACTACCGAAACGTTCACTTCGTGCGTTCACGCATTTCTCTGATCTAGTTAGTTTAAGGGACAGTTTATTTTAAAATACGAGTTAGTAAACTAAACTACAGTGCTATAGAGTTAAAAGAACAACGGGAATATTCGGCTGTTGTCATATGTTGTTAATGTAAGGATAGAACTAGATAGAGTTCCAGTTCAGTCATATTGTAATTATTACCAATGAGGTTCTAAGGCCGCGTCTGTGGATAAAGCGTTGATAGGTAAACGCGAAGCATAAGTGAGGTTTTAAGGCCTTGTATATGGATATAATCTCAGTGTAAAGTATTAGCCGATCCGTCCGACACACGTGATCAATAAACCCTAATAAGGGCGCTATATTTAAAAATATAGCACACTCGAGATGAGGCAGTCATATATAACGCCTGTCACTGGACTGAAATCGTGCCGCTGTGTCACACTCATACCCCGTAATCACTTGCACGTGAATATATTGCTGATAGAATAAATAAATTGTTAAGGCACACTTGGTATGTATTTTAATTGTTCCGTACAGATAATTGTTATTTTTTTATCACTCTTATCCCCGTGGCCCATATCCAAGATGTAATGGTTTGAGATGGGATATGCTATGGTAGTAGATCACCGTTAACAGACGTGCAGGAATCCGTTGCAGTGCCTTACCTAAAAGTGTTGATTTATCCAATTTTTCAGCAGGATAATGCCCTTCCTCATACGACAAGGGTTACAACAAACTTCTTACAAGATGCTAATGTGGTGGTGCTTCCATGGCCGGCAAGGTCACTGGATCTGTCTCCCGACCGAACATGTGTGGGATATGATCAAGAGTGGGACATTTATCCATCCCCCGGATAATTTTGAACGATTTTAGGCTTCGTATCCAAGAGGCTAAGGATTACATACCACATTGACCATCGCATTTTTTTTTAATATGTTTGTGGTGTGAAGTTTAATTCTTGTTATTATTTCGATTCAAAAAAATATTTTTAAATAATAATTATTCAACAACGACAGATGATTTAAATCTTCAATGACTTGATTAAAAACCTATAAATGATGCGTAAATATATAATATACATTATGTTTTAGAATTCAACAGGAATTCCAAAAATGATGGATATTCAGGATGTTCACTTAATAATAATTTCCCCTCACACTTTTGTTTCTCTGTCTCAGTAAATATAGCATAAGTGGAGATGTACTGACACACAGTATAATAAAAACACATACACAATATGTTTTTACTAAATCTATTGTACTAATATTGTTTAAAATAGCAAACAAACTGTTCCATTACCGTTTATTTATTGTATAAAACCATATCTCTATAATATAATAAAAAATAACTAATATATTCTTTTAAGTTGGGTACTTACCACGACCCACTTTTCACACTGACTGATTTTGAACAATTGGGGTGACTGGAATTAAGCTTGACATAGTAACGTATGTATTGCTATGAGAACATTATTGTAACTTCATTGTCAAAACACAGTAGGGTGTAGTTTTCTTGTCTGCATTTATGTTTATGGGACGTGATAATATATTTTATGGTTTTCCCTGTTATATTACATGACAACTTATCATGTACTTGATTTATTACGTGATTAAATTAGGTTGCACTTACTTTTTTACAATAAATGTAACACAGATATAAGTTAAATGGTTGAATCTCATTTGTTAAACTACGGGGAGTGGCCGATAACTTGCTACTAATTTATGTTAAATTATGTGAAGAAATAAGTAAACAGTTTTACTCATTTTTTCAAATTATATATGCAAAAATTTATGAGACTATTCGAGTTACACAATATGGTACATATTAAATAAAATTGAAGTTTTTTCGCAGTTTCTTTAAATATTAAACCACTCCTATAAATTATTTAAAAAAATTGTTGAATAAAACGCTGCGGCAAAGGATTAGTCAAAGGTTGTTTTTTTTAAAAAAAATGTTTTTGCTATCCAGTGGCGTAACTAAAGGGCATTAGAGGAATGCGCCCCCTTCAGCTTCATAAACTAGGACGTGACTAAAAATTCAAATAATGGAGAGAGGCAATTAAATCCGAAATTATTTTTTATTTTATCACAGGGTGAGTTTCGAAATTCGGGCTTCGTCAAGACACCCGTCCGGTCTACGCTGTAATGTGCAATATTTTATTAAAATTGGACAATCCTATGTACGACTTCGTCTATTAGTACATTTACAACAAACATATTTTTGAGATAAACTAGACTACGATTTTTTTTATTTAGTAGTGGCTGCACCGTTTGTCAAAATGACAGAACAAAAAGTTATGACACTGTCATGTCAGTTGAAGATTAAGTAGTGTATTGCCAAATTTACATTAATTCATGAAATTATTTTTCTTTCTCTTTCTTGGGGCTTACTACCACATGAATAATTCTTCGAAGAATTATTTATGTGGTAGTAAGCCACAAGAAAGAAAAAGAAAAATTTAAGGATTCCCATAGATAACGTTCAGATAATATTCACGAAATCACTCCCGATTTCATTGCTTTCGGTTGGAGCCGTGACTACTATGTCAGTATTTACTAGATCACGTAAGTGGTGCGTATCTAAGTAAAATCATGTTATTTTCGGAAAATTTTGTGCTATATCTTGTTAGTGCTTTTCTTTATTAGAAACATTAATTTGTTATTAAAAATGCCAACATTGTACGTGGTGAAGTGGTGTCTTAACTTATTTTCCATGATTTCCCGCAGAATTGGCAACACTGGAAATTCAGTAAATAGGTTCTCTACATTCCTAGCAATACTAGCACCGAAATTGATTCGGAAAAGGTGAATTAAAAATTTTCTTTTTTTAAGTTTTTGAATTTCAAGTATGGGGTCTCTTTCACATTTTCATAAGGACCTGCGGATTTAAATATATGCAAGTATTTTAAAAACACCCTGTATACTTTTATATGTTTGAGATTATATTATTTTGTTTGATGTACAGTTGCGGACAATAAAAAATGGGACAACTCTTATAACAGATTTTTGATAAAATTTAGTTGTATCTAAAATTCCATAGTTATAATACGGATGTCCAGTAGATGTACCATATTGCACTATATCGGGATATGCACGTGCAGGCTGCCAGAATAAAGAAAATTACTTTTTTTGAAATAATTCTTGAATTGAAGGTAATATTTTTTTCAAAATTTTTTACGTAGTTATTAATTATGGTGCCTTAATTAGAACTCAAAATATATTTTTTTTCAGCCAGTGACGTACGGTAGGGCTTTGGAAAAACCTTTTAAAAATATACTTTAGGACGCCACTGGATACTAAAAATAAAAGCGGAATTTTTTAAAGTTATTGTTGATAAAGTAATGTGATTGAAGGAAAAGTATTATTATAATAGTTTTAGTCTGACTGACTGAATCCAAAAAACGTCTCACAACTAAAAAACACCTGACTATTTTTCGATATGGTTTGGTTATAATAAATTATGCAGAAATCGGCACAGTTTTGCAGTATGCCAGACCATCATTATGACCTAAATTTGACAGTTATGTATTGCATGACAATATAATTGTTTTCAATATTATGCAAGACATATATGTAGTCTAAAAACGTATTTAGATAAAAATCACAACAAAATTACTGGAATAGGTAATAACAAACATAAAATGTGATGCAGGCTTTAAAATTCTCAATATCTTAGAAGTATGGCATAACGATTCCAACAATAGATACAATGTGAAATTTATATTAGCCGTATACATCCCCTGGAGTACTAAAGATTTATAAAAATGAAACGCAATATCCTGCAGAACAAAATACAGCATTACTGTTACTATAATCTACATATCTGTACTGAAAGCCCCATTACAAAAATGCTACAGAACATTTACAAGTGTTCTGGAATAATTTATAAGATTGAACCGTTACAATTAATGTCGACCAGCGTCATTTCTCCTCCACATCAGACAGGAAATCTAATTCCGATTGACACCGGCCTACAGACACGCAGTTAACTTGAAAACTTATGTTCTGCCTTATGCAAATTTGTTATATTTACTTATCCAGTTTGTATGGATATGTCAATAGAATTCGCACTAAATTAACAATAAAATGACTTTACAGGAATGTTATACAAAATAAATAAAATTCAAGTAGGCTGCTGCAAGTTCACTTCATGCAAATTATACAGAGCATAAAAAAAGAAATATCTTGATTTAATATGGGAATATTGTTTATGGCTTCATGTTAATATGTTATATTAATAGGAAATTGACAATTTTTCTGGGCTGTAATGTGTTATATCCACGGAGAATTAAATTTATTAGAGCTAATTTAAATTTTACTTTACCCATAAATACGAATGCACGATTTTCATAACTCTTCTATATAGTTTTACTCTAAATTAAATTGCAACTGCATTTTATGATATACATATAAATAACGGAAAGTTTAAATTGTAGCTTCTAGTTGGAGCCTTGGTCGTAAATATGTCCGTTAACATCGTCAGTTTGTGAAGAGTAACAAAAAATATACAGGCTATCCTAGTTTTAAACCGACAAACTGTAACCGTTGATAGAAAATATGATTTTTGAGAGAAAAAGTTCCTATGAACCTATGCCGCAAAAGCTTTATAACCAAGATACAGGGTGATAAAAATAAATGTTTTTTTAAGGTTTTCACTTTATATCTTGGAGAGAATGGTTACTATCGACTCCGAATTTGGTGCTATTTATAACAGTATCTCGCCCAATAAATATAATGAATAAAATCATAAATCTATTCACCAGCGGCGTACAGATGGGTAAACAGACACCTTTTTAATTGGAACATCGACGCCAATGCATTTTCATTAAATTCTCCCATATTTTTTAGTTCCTTATTCAATTTTACATAAAAAAGGACTCTTGTAAAAACTTCGTAAGTTTGTTAGATTTTGAACACAAAATTATTTCTTATTTGGATGCATCCACAAGCTATCGAAGGAAACTCCTGGTAAACAAAATATTTTATTCGAAAAAGCTATCAGACAACAAAGTTTAAGTGTCTATTTTTTATCATCTTTCAACAAGTTAATGGCCACTACTTAATTAAAACATAAGTCAGTAGCGTTCGTCAATAATTAATTTAGTCAATGACGAACATCACTGATATAAGTTATAATTATATAGTTGCCATTAACTAGGCACTTAAACTATGTTGTTTGATAGCTTTTTTGAATTAAATATTTCGTTTATCAGGAGTTTCATTCTATAACTTGTGGATGCATCCAAACAATAATGACATTTTTGCTCAGAATCTAACAAACTTACAAAGTGTTTACAAGAGTCCAATTTCATGTAAAAATGAATAGACAATTGAAAAATGTAGCAGAATTTAATGAAAATGCATTGACGTATAGTTCTACATAAAAGGAGGCCTCCGTTTACCCCTCTGTACTCCGCTGGTGAATAGATTTGTGGTTTCATTCACTATTTTTATTAGTGTTGTAAACGGCATCAAATTGGGAGTCGATAGTAACCATTCTCTCCAAGATATAAGATGAAAACCTTAAAAAAAATTAACTTTAACACCCTGTCTCTCGGTCATAAAGCTTTTGCAGGCATAGGTTCATAAGAACTTTTTTTCTCAAAATCGTATTTTCTATTAATGATTACAGTTTGTTGGTTTAAAACTGGGACAACCTGTATAAAACCGACCAACATATTTAAGAGAAATTCATCATTAATAGTTAATAGTACGCGTCCTAAAGGAGGTACATGCAAGCTGCCAAGTTAAAGAAAATTACTTTTTTAAAATAATTCTTAAATTGAAGGTAATATTTTTTGAAAATTTTATACGTAGTTATTAATTATGTTGCATGAATTAGAACTGAACATATACATTTTTTCAGCCAGTGACGAACGATAAGGCTTTGGGAAAACCTTTTAAAAATATACTTTAGGACGCCACTGGATATTAAAAGTAAAGGCTGTATTTCTTAAAGTTATTATTAATAAAGTAATGTGATTGAAGGAGAAGTATTATTATAATAGTTTTAGTCTGACTGAATCAAAATTAAATTAATAGTGATAAAATAATTTCTATTGTTAATATTATTTTATAGAAAATAATACCACTTACATTATGAGTACACTCAAGAATAGTTCACTGTACAAACTAAAATAAAGGTGCGTTTTCATTGCATCCAAAATATGGATATCCATAATATGGATATAAAGGTGCGTTATCATAATAATGCATCTTTGTACATTCAAAACTCTCTACTGACTACTTACCACCTAATCCATAATATGAATGCAATGATATGATACATGTATGTATATTATATATAAATGTATTTAAAAAAATTCTCTAAAAATTTCAAGTTTGTGTATCAGTTGTAGATTTTTAGAAGTACAAAACATTATTTTTCTGTGTGTAGGAAGTATAGATCATGTAAAATTATTCCTGTATACAAGAGAGATTACAGATCTGAAATTAATAATTTTCGCCTAATTGTTATAATAAACAACTTTGATAAAACTTTAAAATTAATTTAGATTATTTTATTTCCAACCACTAAAATATCAAATAACAATCTCACCACATGGGTTTTTGAAAGATCGCTCGACGGTAACCAAATTATTTCTTATTAAGGATTTTATTTCAAAATGTATTGATAAGATGATTAGACAGATGTCATTTATACGGACTTTTTAAAGGTATCCCATATAATGAATCCACATTATAACTACGTAATAAATTTAATATCTTCGGTGTCTCTAATATCCTCTTTGCATTTTTTAATCTTATCTTACCGATAGAAAGCAATATGTTGTATATCATGGTGTTAGCTCTGTCGAACGTCTTCTATTTCAGGAGTTCCACAGGGACTAATCTTAGGCCCTCTTTTCTTTAATATCTATATGAATGACGTAGTAGAAAATCTGATTGTAAACACTTCGATATAAGCAGATGACTTAAAACTGTTTTGTAACATAGCCTCTGAAAATTATTGCACAGAACTGCAAAATAATATTAATCAAATCGATAACTGGTGCATAAGGAAAAACGCACCATTGAACGAGGGTAAATGTTTTACCATGATATTTACAACTAAATGTCATATGTTACATGATTATAACGTTAACAATCATATCCTCTCTCGTACTGATACCTTTTGCAATCTGGGTGTGGTATTTGATAAAAAACTCTCATTTGCATATCAGGTAGACCATACCATCACTAAAAGTTAAAAACCGTCGACTTTGTTGTAATAAATATGCATCAATGAACATGAACATAATAATTGGTAGACCATGTTGGTCTACCAATTATGGTGTTCATTTTCGTAGAGCGAATTCAAAGATGATTTTTAAAAAATGGTATTGGTTACCTACATGCTGGCCTTAATAAATTTCCTTTGGATAGCCGAGACAAATCATATTTAACCTTCCTTTATAGGCAACCATATGGGCATATTTACTGTCGAGATATTTTAAACATGATCTTTCAAATTCCCAGAGCAGCATCTAAACAAAATATAACTTTTTTGTTTGCCAATTCCGAAAACCAGTATAAATAAGATACCTTTTTCAGTACTCTTTTATATAAAAAAAAAATACAAAAATACATGTTTCTTAAAAAATAATGGTCAGATATCAAAGAGATAAAAAGTTACGTCTCTGGTTGAAGTTTGATATAGTTCAAATAATCAAGAAAAAGTAGCTTTTTACTTTCTTATACCTAATGGAAGTATAGTAATCGTGATTTTTTTCAAGCTCGAGTTTTTGATTGATTTATACGTTTTGAACCGTTCTGAATCCACTGACTATTTTCCGAATGATGTCTGTATGTGCGTGCGTGTGCGTGTGTGTGTGTGTCCGCGATAACTCAAAAAATACTAATGGGAGACTTCCCAAATTTGGCAGTTAAAATTTTCAACATTTTAGGTGACACATTGAATTTGGTGAATGTGGTACCACCAGAAGAGACATAATGAATGAAAGAAGAAAAAATTTTTTATTGCATTTTTGGACGAATCTCGACGAATTATAATGAAAAAACATAACTTTATGGAAAAAACTGTCTGCAGGTGTGTAGTATCGTGATAGTAAACATAGTTTTTGAGATAAAGCTTTCATTTGGTACACTTGTTCTAAAGGCCAAAGAAAAATTCGGTGATGAGTAAAATTGGCCACTGGACCCAAACTTGTTTGTATTTGACTTTACAAAAAAAATATATTCTCTGAATAAAAGTTTATAAATCATGTCTGCTATATCAAATGAATAAAATATATTTTCCAAGTACTTAAGTAAAGCTGATGTAAGCTGAAATTTTGTACGCATTTGACCGCATAATATGGGGTTAGAATAAAACTGGTAGTTTGACATTTGATATATCTAATTTACTTACAAAAATGTTAGTGTCAATAAAAAGAAATTTACAGAAAAAATTTATGAAACATTTCAAGGTACGTTTTTAAAAATTAATTGAGGTAAATGAAGAATTAAACAGAATGATTTAGATCAGGATGATATACTGGTATAAGAAAGTTATGTGCTGGCCACATCAGATATTTTTAAATTATTTAAAGACTGAGTATTTCTGCTACTAAGGACAATTGATGACGTCAGGAGAAGAGCTACCCCCAAAATGAAAATTTTGCCGAATCTCTTCATTGTCTTTGTCTAACATTTTATACACAAGGGACCGCCTGCCTAACATCCCCTCTGAAGGATAGTATATCCACTACAAATTCCTCGCCTAAGATTGCATAACATCTCTGTTTCGCTGGTTTGATTGTTACCCATCCAATTACTAGCCGCACTAGTGCATAATTTCCTCCCGCGGATAGTTTGATCAATATCCAAGGAAGGAAATGGCACTTTGCTCCTGTGTAATACATATGATTTTTTCTACGACCATTTACAGTGTTTTACATTGATTTTACATATATTTTATTATATTTTCTTATGCATGACAATCAAAAAACCAAATATGTCAAAATGTCATAATAGGTATTTAAATAAGTAAATATTGTTAAAAATCAAAGTACATGGAACGTTGCTAAGGTTGCTTCTTGTTTTCAAAATAAGTAAACTTCAAAAAAGTTTATAATAATGTATTCCGAATGTGAAGATGAAGTTCCTCAAGATATTCTGGAAGAAGCAAACGTGGTTTCGTTAAATCTATTACCGTTAAAGTCTCGCGAAAAATATGAAAAAGAGTACCAGCTATTTAATTGTTGGATGGAGACTAGGCAAATAAGAAAAATATGTGGAGATGTGGTCCTATTTTACTTGTTTGCTTCCAAAGGGAGCCAAAGTATTTTCCTCCCTAGGGAAGTAAAGTATTTTCCTCCCGAGGGAGGAAAAGTACTACTTTGCTCCCTGAAATGAGGGAGCAAAATAGAATTTTCTATGTAGGGAGTAGAAAAAAGTAATTTTAAAACCCTTTATCTCAGGAAAAATTTGGTCTTCGATATAAGTTTGTTAGCAAACTCTTATTATTTTCAGGGGTTCTATCGATTCTCAAAATTTGAAAGGTGAATTTCGAACTACCCTGTATAATTAAATTAATGGACGATGAAAGGGCATGGTACTTGATATATTTAGTAATTGTTGATGATAGATATTCTCAGGAAATGTAAAGTAAGAAGCGTAAGGAATAAAATAAAATGTATTATGTTAAATACACGTATGTGTGAAACAACTGTATTTGCAGAAAACAATATACATCTTACGTTAATTTGTTCTTCATGTTATGTACTGTATGAGAATGAGATTAAAATCCTGCTTCTTGCATTAATTTATTCTCTACCCAATGATAAAATTCATCTCAAATATTGTTTTCAGAATGGTGATTAAAGTAGTAAATGTAACTCCATCTGTTAGCGCTACTAATTACCTGCCCACGGCATTCTGGATTCTCGCACATATATCTACACCTCGGTTCGCTGATGAAAGACGAAGTGTACTCTTACGACTTGTTGATTTATTTACAAGCTGTTTTTATGACAACTTTTACTCAAAATAAATATGTTTAATGCCTCTTCACTGTATTTCTCTTTGCCTGCAGAATGCATGTGTCATGTACATAAAATGTTTATAAAATGACGCCTTAATTAAAAGATGAAACTGTTTTTTCAGTGTAATATAAATAATTTTCCTGTGAATAAATATGTTATCTTTTATGTTGATTGAATTCTAATATACATTTTGTAGTCCTGAGGTGGATGGGAACCTTTGATGTGAGGATAACACTGACGCAGTTTTCCACAAAACACTAAAATACCGTATATTGTACTCGACGTGCATTTCACTAACAAATTGGCATCATCTGGAGATGACTAAAACTAAATTTTAAAGTTTTACTTATCTCCAGATGATGCCAACTTGGTTGGCGAAACGCACGTCGAGTGCAATATATGGTGTTTTATGATAAATTACGTCAGTGTTACACATTTTCTATTACACATAAAATACATTGGAAAAGTATGAATTTAAAATTGGAAGTCCTCCATACTTTGATTTAAAAAGAACTTTATGAAGACAACTGAAGATTGTTGATTCTGGGCCATGATTGTTATTATTGCTGTTGGTTTCACGATCGTTGGTCATACTTCTTGGTTTACAGGCCCCGATTAAGATCATTTGGCGCCCTGAGCACTACTTTTTTTTGGCCCCCTATTAAATGAGCTAATGGCGGCTCATAACATGATGTGTAGGTTGAGCAAATTTAATATAATAGGTGTGCACACGAGCGCTAGCTGCACGTGAATATTTTTCAATTTTTCAAGTTCACTGTGATTTGCAAGCACCCCAAAACTTGTGTAACACCATAAAACATTAAAATATCGTGAATACCGATGAACAATTCTCTTTTCTTTTATGTAAACAATAGAAACGACTCTAAGAAATTACGAACAAATTATCGAAATATCAAAAAACAAGACACATTTTCAACCAGTTCTGTTGCTTATACTAACGGGTCTTTATAAATGATCAAAAACCACGTGATCAATTAGTTCCCTTTAACACCCTCGTTGACTCGTGCGTCAGTAAAAGATGGTTGTAAATGATTTCTTAGACGCATACGTATATCTTGCCTGCTAAGGCAAAACAGTATATGTGGAAAAAATCGATTTTCGGATTTGCCGCCGAAACTGGGTTATCTTTCACGCTCTTTCTCATGCAATTTTCAGAATATTTCTATCTTATTTAGTTCTCCAAATAAAACACCGGTAAAACAGTATATGAGCTCTTGAACTTGTTTCTCTTCCATGGCAAAATAGTATATCCGGCAAAGTCTGCCAAGGCATAATAGTATACATCGCCTTACATTGCCTTGATTTTAAACAATGTTATAAATTGCCATGACAAAAAAATATATGACTACATATCTAATTTAACCCTAGTTTATATTTCATGTTTTTTTTTTTATTTTTCGATTGTAAAATAGAATATATGTGGTATATACTGTTATACCACATATTTCGTAACAACATCGTCTATCAAATACAACTAAAAAAACTCAGGTAACATTTCCTACATCCCAAGTATGAAATTAAAGAACTTATGAAGTCATCTACAAGCATAAAAAAATATATCAACAATTTACTAAATACAAAAAAAATAAAATATTCTGTTACTTTCTAAATAAATAGAATAAAAATGATTAAATTAGGCAAAAACTGCATTGGGACAACAATCATTGTTATTTGGTCCAAAATCCCATGTTACTTACTCTTTCTGAAAATAATTTAACTAGGGTTAACTTAAATTACATCTGAACCATGTGGTGGTCCTAGAAAGAAGAGTATTGTTACGTGTTTGCTATCCAAACAAACACCTATACTCGTAGATTCGTTGATTGAAAGTCCAGGTAACACTTACTCACTACTTTATTTACTAATTAACAATTAATAACAATAGATTAATTAATGTCTTAACTAAAATCACAACTGAACACTTGTAAGTCTCTTTCTTATTTCTTCTTTACTCGTTCACGTTCGACTTAAGATTAAATTTCGGCCCACCGTGCGTCTTTATTTATACATCCATTTTCCCGGTCTAGAGCACTCCAGAATATTCCCGGCCGTTCGTGTACAATTCCAGCCTAATCTAACCAGTCTGCACAGTCCAGTGGCGTAACACTGCTCCTCCTTAAGCCTGAACGTCCCGATCAGGCAATTCATTATTCCCTGCATACTTGGCTAGTCTCTCTATGTGCACCACCTTCATCTTGGATTTTGGACTTTGCTGAATTCTATATACAACGTCGTTTAGTCTGGTGACCACAGTGTAAGGACCTTCCCAGGGCGGTTGAAGCTTCGGGGACCTGCCTTTCTTTCGTTGTGGGTTATATAGCCAAACCAAATCTCCAGCCTGGAACCCTCCTGAATTCGCCTTAAGATCATAACGAGCCTTCATGCGATCACTTGCTATGGCAATTCGGTCTCGTACCAGCTCATGAATGTTCCTTAGCCGTTCACCAACTTCATCGGCGTAGTCATTTACGGGAAGTCGCTCCTCATCCGGTGTGCCAAACACCAAGTCACATGGCAGTCTAATCTCACGTCCAAACATCACGCGAGCCGGTGTCTGTTTTGTTGTTTCATGAATGGAGGCCCTGTATGCCATAAGGAAAAGAGGTAAGTGACGGTCCCAATCTCTCTGATGTTTCTCAACCACTTTGGATAGGTGCTCCTCCATGGTTTTATTATATCTCTCCACCATTCCGTCTGATTGTGGATGTAGGGCGGTTGTTCTTGTCTTATGAATTCCCAGTAAGCGACACATCTTCTGAAACACCCCTGATTCAAAGTTTCTTCCTTGATCCGAATGCAATTCTAGGGGCACGCCAAATCGACATACTAGATTATCTACCAGAGCTTGAGCGACAGTGGCTGCTTCTTGGTTGGGTATGGCATAAGCTTCAGGCCACTTACTGAAATAATCCATGGCAACTAAGATGTATTTGTTCCCATCATCTGTCACGGGGAATGGACCAGCTACGTCGATCGCAATTCGCTCAAAAGGAGCCCCTACGTTATATTGTTTCATTTGGCCCTTACTTCTTGTCCGTGGCCCCTTACTTGCCGCACAAACTTCACATTTGCGGCACCAAGCTTCCACATCTTGGCGGCTGTTCACCCAGTAGAATCGTTCGCGTACTTTAGTGAGAGTTTTGTTGATGCCAAAATGTCCGCTAGATGTTCCATTATGCACTTCCTGGAGTACTTTTGGTATGCGACACCTGGGAATTACCAATCTCAAAGTAATTTCCTTCCCGTCTGGACTTTCCCAAGCTCTTTTCAACAGTCCATCCTCTACTCTAAGGGAATCCCATTGTGCCCACAAAGCCTTCAGTCCCACTGCCTTGTCTGAAATGTCCTTCCAGCCAGGTCGGGCTCCTCTTTCTTTCCATTCCAGAATAGGACCAGTTTCTTGATCTTTTAACTGCTCTTCTCTTAATGTCTCTTTTGTCCAATCGTCAGGAACATCAATTTTAACGGTGTTTACAATTATTATCCCTTGTTGTTTTTCCACCCGGTGGCAGTGCTTGCAGTCTTCGCGACAGGGTCTTCTGGAGAGAGCGTCCGCATTTCTATGGGATTTTCCAGGACGATGTTCGATTTTAAAATCGTACTGCTGCAGTTTTTCTATCCAGCGAGCTAGTTGGCCTTCCGGAGTCTTCAATTGCAATAACCACTTTAATGCAGCATGGTCGGTCCGAACTTTAAAATGTTGTCCTAGGTACTTGTGAAAATGGTCTATGGACTTGACAATGGCCAATAGTTCCCTCCGTGTCACACAATAGTTACGTTCTGGCTTCGACAACGTCTTGCTGAAATACTCAATTACTTTTTCCTGTCCATTTTGAATTTGGGAAAGAACACATCCAAGTCCAGAATTACTGGCATCTGTGTCTAATACGTAGAGGCCTTTCCGTTCTGGGTATGAAAGAACGGGACTCGAACACAGTGCTGATTTTAGTGTTCTGAATGATGTTTCGCACTCTTGTGTCCATTGGTACTGAACCTTCTCTTCTGTAAGCCGGTGTAGTGGCTTCGCAATATCAGCAAATCGTTCCACAAATCGTCTGTAATAAGTGCACAGACCAAGGAAGCTTCGTACTTCGTGAACATTTGAAGGCCTCGGCCAATCTCGTACTGAGGAAATCTTGTCTGGATCTGTCCTTATCCCCTCCGAAGACACGACATGTCCTAGGAATTTTACCTCTTTCTGGAACATTAGGCACTTTTTGGGATTCAATTTCAGGTGTGCATTTTTAATTCTTCCAAACACTTCTTGAAGGTTCTTCAAATGCTCCTTAAAATCCCGTCCCATAACCATCACATCATCAAGATAAACTAGACATGTCTTCCCAAGTTAGTCCTCGTAGTACCAGTTCCATCAGTCTTTCAAAAGTCGCTGGTGCATTGCACAGGCCGAAAGGCATCACAGTGAATTGATAAAGGCCACTTCCTGTCGAAAAGGCTGTCTTGTCTTTGTCATCTGGATGAAGTCCCACTTGCCAATATCCACTTCGAAGATCTAGAGTGGAAAACCACTGTGAACCTGCCAGCGTACTTAGTGTGTCATCAATTCGGGGTAACGGATAGCTGTCTTTTCTAGTGACGTCATTCAGCTTCCTGTAGTCGACACAGAATCTTAAAGTTCGTCTTTTCTTAGCAACCAAAACTACTGGCGACGACCAAGGACTGGTTGATTCCTCAATAACTCCGTCTTTAAGCATCTTCTGTACCATTGCAGAAGCTCTCTTCTTGTTTTGCTAATGGAGCCTCCTAGGTGGTTGACGAATAGGAGCTGATTCATCAGTATTTATCCGATGTTGCACTATGTTGGTCTTCGTAAGAGCTTCTGTGTCCTTTGCAAATACTGTACTTTCTTTCTTCAAAAATTTTAAAGCTTCTCTATGTTCATCAGAGTTAAATGGTCTAACTGGGCATTTAACATCTTTACAATTTCTTGGTCCATATCTGTAGACGAAGCTCAATGATTTGTTCTTCACATCTCGCAATCCATGTGACTGGTTCGTAGGTGCCAATTGCTTCACCTTCCTTGAACGTCACTGAGTGTGAATTTAGGTTTACCATTCTAATCGGTATCTTGTCTGTAGTCTGTGTTAACGTCCTTGCCAGAATTACATTGTCTGTCATTTTAATTGAGTCATCCTTCTCAACGAGGCCAAAGCGGTATCCCACAGAATTTTCCTCCAGGACTGCCTCAATTACCTTCTCTGTTCGTGCAGGAATTTTTACTGTCCTCGGAAGTTAGTAGCCTAATATTATGGAATTTTTCATCTGCCGTTGACAAAATAATTTCTTCATTTCCAATCCTGAGAACTCGTTCTCCAACGTCAAGTATAAATCCATATTTTTCCATAACGTCTAATCCTAAAATGAAGTCATCTGTAATGTCAGCTACGATAACTTGGTGTTTAAAACATAAGCGGCCAATCTGTAGCTCCATGTCGACTTCCCCATGAACCGCCGCCCTATCTCCCGTAGCTGTCCGGATGACTAATCCATTCTGTCCTTTATTTACTTTGAAACCCGTTATGAATCCTGCCCGTACTATTGATGACGTAGCTCCTGTGTCGATTGTGAACACACATTTCTTCTTATTTACATAACCCTCCAACAACAGACTACTTTGAACTCTCCGAAGTTGGGAAACCTTTATTTCTCGGGGTCACAACATTTCTTGGCCAGCGTAGCCCCCAAATTGCCAGCCATCTTTAGTTTTCCTGAGGCTCCTCAAGCACAGCAGCATTTACCCTTTCTGGGCTGCGTTGACGACAGTTCCTCTTGATATGGCCCACTTTGCCACACCTATAACAACGGATGCCTCCATTCGGCCTCCACTACTTTGTTGTTGGTTTTGGCTCTGCTAGGAGTTCGATTTTGTCAGTAGTTGGGTCAATATCTTGTGTAGATCAGATATCAGGTTTTGTGTTGTGTTGTCTGGCTTATCTTCCTCCACACTCACAGCTCGTACTCTCTGATTTGATTGTGTGGTATCCTTATAGGCAGCCTCAATCTCCAGTGCATGCACTAAAGCCTCACTACTAAGCTTATGCCTGGCCAACTTAAGAATTCCGCCTAACTTCCTGGTCCCTTACTCCATCAATAAATGTACCAACTGCTAACTGTTGTTGAAATTCCATTGGTGCATCAGGATAGGCTAGATGGGCTAATCTTTCTACTGCAGCTTCGAACTCCTGGAGGCTTTCTCCACCTCGTTGTCTGCGTGATTTGAGCTGAGCCTGATATACTTGGGCGAGATGTTGGTCGCCATATCTTAATTCTAACGCTGCCTCCAAAATGCTAAAGTTTTGTTGCTGTGCGGCAGGAATTGTTTGGAGCAGGTCTAATGCTTGGCCCCTTAGTGCTAATACCAATGCTGTTGCTTTTTCCTCATCGTTCCAGTTATTTGAACGTGCAGCTGCCTCAAATTGTCTCTTATATGTTGACCATGAACTTTGACCGTCGAAGGAAGGTGGTTGTAACCTAGCACCAGACGACAGTACTAATTGGCCACTCTTCTCTCTTAATTGTTGTTTGAGTCGGGCTACTTCTCCTCTGACTTCGGTTATTTCTCCTTCAACTTGGCTGACTTTTTCTTTAACTTCACTGACTTCAGCCTGTACATCTTCCTTCAATTGTTCAGTGACCGAGAGCATGTCTTGATGCTGTCCCTCCATAAGTTGTCTCAATTCTTCCTGGCGTTCCTTTCTTTGCTCTTCTTTTCTTCCTGTCGTCTTATTTCCAGGCCTTCGATCATTTTTATCAAGTCTTCTTTTTCTTCCTGCTTTTTCTCTCTTGTTCTTCTTTTTCTTCCTGTCGTCTTCTCTCTTGGTCTTCTTTTTCTTCCTGTCGTCTTCTCTCTTGTTCTTCTTTTTCTTCTTGACGTCTTCTCTCTTGTTCTTCTTTTTCTTCTTGTCGTCTTCTCTCTTGTTCTTCTTTGTCTTCCTGTCGTCTTCTCTCTTGTTCTTCTTTGTCTTCCTGTCGTCTTCTTTCTTGATCTTCCATAATTTTTCTCTGTTCATCTTTCTCTTCTTGTCGTATTCTCTCTTGTTCTGCTTTTTCTTCCTGTCGTCTTCTCTCTTGTTCGTCCATCCGTTGTAACAATGCTGCAAGCATGTCCTGTGTTTGCTTCTCCGCCATACTTCTTGTTGTTGGCATTAACTCACGACACGTAAATTAGTTTATTACACTATAAAATCCGTAAAATGTTGATATCACGTCTATTTTAATAATGGAATGTTCCAGAAAAATCTCGAAACAGCACCAGAAAGTCTTATTTAGAGTCTATACCTCTTTTATGTTGACAAAATTCACTTATCTCCACTAATTGTCCAATGGAATGTTCGAGAATTTTCACGAAATATCACTAATAAGTCTTGTTTTGAGTCTATAACACGTTTCCGTTATCACAGTCTACGTATCTTCTGTGGTTTCCAAATCGAATGTTCTAGAATTGTCACTAAAAGTCACTTATAGTCTTGTTTTTAAGTCTACAACACGTTCCCGTCGACACAATTCACGTATCTCCTGTAGTTTCCAAATAGAATGTTCTAGAATTTTCCCGAAATTGCACTAGTAGTCCTTTTTCTCAGTCTACAACACGTTATTACTAGCGGCACTCGCGTATTTGCAACTATTTCTAAATCGAATGTTCTAGAAACTTCTCGAAAATCCACTTTAAAGTCACTATTTAGTCCAGAAATAGTCCTCCAAACACTGTCCAGTAGCTTAATTCTCCGTGTTACCACTAATTTCTGAGAAGAACACTGTAGAACCTTTTCGAATACTCCAGAAATTTCTCTTCCAATCCACTTCCGACACCAAATTGTTACGTGTTTGCTATCCAAACAAACACCTATACTCGTAGATTCGTTGATTGAAAGTCCAGGTAACACTTACTCACTACTTTATTTACTAATTAACAATTAATAACAATAGATTAATTAATGTCTTAACTATAATCACAACTGAACACTTGTAAGTCTCTTTCTTATTTCTTCTTTACTCGTTCACGTTCGATTAAGATTAAATTTCGGCCCACCGTGCGTCTTTATTTATACATCCATTTTCCCGGTCTAGAGCACTCCAGAATATTCCCGGCCGTTCGTGTACAATTCCAGCCTAATCTAACCAGTCTGCACAGTCCAGTGGCGTAACAGTATTAAACTGCCATGTCGCACTTGTTTTTAATTTCTTCTTTTTTAACAGAGGAAAAACAAACCAAATCTAATTAAAACTATATTTTCAGGAATCAGAAGGCAGTGAAACCATAGAAAATTTTGACATCAATGAATCAGCACTAAGTAAACTAGATAGGCATTACTCCATAATTTTAAAGTATTATTATAGTAGGTTGGTATACTAATTTAGCCTAAAAAATTATCAATTTTTTTAATGTTAACGTTTCATTGTCACAAATGTATTTTTTATATTATTTTAATGTTTTGTTAAAAAATAAATAACGTTTTCAGACACGAAAGATACTATTGCTCCAGAGTATTCTTACCTATATGATGACGAAATGGATGATTGCGACAAAGATCCGGACTTTACACCTACTTCGAGTAGCGACGAGCCTGATGAAGCCGGTATTTACCCAGCAAGACTAAAAAGAAAATTGTAGCCGAGAATGCCCGCAAATAGGAAACAGTTTTGGACCGAGCTTCCCGAAAATGATGCCTCAGTAGATTTAATCGATGAAGGTCTTTAGTTTTTGTTTTAATTAAAAGAGCTACAATGTAATTTTTTGTTTTATTACTGTTAGCTGTTGTACTCTGTTCAATGCAATATACATAATGACGTTATATTTATATATTTTTTATTTGATATGTTAATGTATATTTGCTCGTTTATTCCACGGTAAAACTGTTTATAGATTCGTTCATACTATTTGTCATAAGTAAAAAAAGCTAGTAATTCTTTTATAAAACAAAGCAAAACAGTATATGCCACTTTATTAGCAGATGTTTTTAAAAAAAACACGTTTTTTATTATAAGTGATGATAATAACGTTATTCTATTGATATTCCAAATTTCATTTATTTATCTTTAAAATAACAAAACGGCACCGAAACAACACAAAAAGTATTTTTTCTCTAAACACACTTTTTTAACATATACTGTTTTGCCTTAGCAGGCAAGATATGCAAGAACCTCATCAACTGCCGTAATATGAAAAACACCAAATCATGAGTTAAAAGGTACCAATTGATCACGAGGTTTTTATTCATTTATGAAGCCTCTATACTACAACATCCTAAATACCAGGTGGTGTACCTGCACATAGGTTGCAAATGCCTTTGCCGTACCTGAGAAATGCCAACGTCAATTTTATGGAGCCAGACAGATGACCCTGGCAATCCTGAAGTAAATTCATTGGATTACTTTGTATGGCCATATTTTCTTCAAAGACGAAATCAATTTAGTAATATTGAGGAGCTTCAACAAGGCATAATCCAATATTGGAAAGAGCTGTTTCAAATTTCTATAGCGCTGGAGAAGAGTTATAGTAGATGTGGTTGCACGTGGAGATCACATTCAAGGGGTATAATATGCTGCAAGACTTCAGTACCTACTTATTAATTGAATCTTCAGTGTTTGAAACTACTGATCTTCTTTAATGATTTGACAATATTGCATGTGTTTTATAGGACGAATTTCATTAATACCTACCACAGGATTGCTGGCGAAATTTCCTCTACCTATTTATCGTGTTATTTATCTAGATAAAATTTTTTATAAATTATTTCTCTAGTTCGTGTGCTGTTGATTGTCAATATTTAAGATATAGCAGAATAAACAATAGAAGTACTATTAGAAAATGGGTCTTGTATTTTAACATTTTGGTAATTTAAAGAAATGGCAGGCAAAATATTTTGTTTAGTTTGTTTTTTTGTTCCAGATTTTAAAGATGGCAAGTAGGCCTTTTTTCAGTTCGCTATATCAATGAACCGATTTAACTCATCATAGTCTTAAAATGTAGAGGAAGTTCATTCTCTCAAAATAGTAGTATTTACATATATACAATTTGTGCGATTACATAGTTATCTTAAGTTAATTATCATTTTGCAAAAAAGTTGCATGTGTAATATTTTATTTATTTAAAGTTTTGTTAACATAAAACAATTAAATTCACATGAAATGCACACTTTCTAAATACTTTTTCCTGAATTAGAAACAAGATTGTTCTCAACTGTTTTCTATTTTTGTCTTTAGGCAATAACAATTAGATAACTATTTTATTTTTGTATTGATACTTCATTTTTTATTACAAACATACACATGTCATAATGTTCATCACAATTGATATTACGACAACATTGCAAAATGTGTAATTTATGATGATTTTTAATCATTAATTCTTAAATTTTTATTCGCTTTTATTAACGATCACTTATGGTAAATTTAAAGTTAACCGAAACATTGACCCACAAATGAAATTTATTGTAGGTAAATGTCAATGCCCAAATTGTTTATGATTTCTTCTTTCATGTTACCAAATTGACGTAATTTACAAACTATGAGTTATTTTATTAGCAAAAACCAAGCTTCCGTAAGATTCAAAATATTTCAACTTAAACTTATTTTTAATCACAACAGTTTCTTACTAGCGGTAATTATTGCAACTTCTCTTTGTATAACAACGTACTGATAACTAATCAATTTTTCCGCATAAAATATTTTTCAAAGTCCACTTCTTGAAAAAGGAAAAGCTAACATCACGACATTCCACTTCGAGCAATCTCTGAGATTCAAACCAGAGTATCCATTACAGTATTGTTAATGCTTTGTATTGACCCATTGCTTTATTGATTTCATTAGATATTAGAGATAATTTAAAATTTGATAAGTACAAACATGAATTAAGGGATTATGTTGGGATTTTTTTCGGTTATTTAAAAAAACTCTTATCTGTTTCATGTTGATGGCGGATAAACCATAATATATTACTATATTACACCATGTTTCTGTTCTAAGCATAATGTTTAAGAAAACTCAGATATAATAAAAAAATCTGGCTATAAATTTAAATTGTTTGTTGATATCGAGGACAATATTATATGGCACTATATGTCGAAAGTATTAATCACTTATTGATTTTATTTCCTTAAAGCAATGAATATTAAAGAAAATAAATATAGTTTAAAAACTAAAACACGCTTTTAAAGCACATCAAAACTAAAAAGTGAAAAATAATTATTAATATAAACTGAAAACAATAATGAACAAAAAATACTAGTATTATTGTGAAAAAAAGCGTGGGTTGCTCGATATACGAAAAATATGGCACAAAGCGCCCCCACGCTTTTTTCACATAATAATTAGTATTTTTCGTTCATTATTGTTTTCAGTTTTATTAATAATTATTTTTTCACTTTTTAGTTTGATGTGCTTTAAAAGCGTGTTTTTTTAGTTTTTTTAAACTATATTTATTTTGTCACTTTTTAGTTTGATGTGCTATGAAAACGTGTTTTGTAGTTTTTTTTTAAAACTATATTCATATTGCTTATTGATGCTATTATAACATATTACGATCCAACAGATATTTCTGAAAAAAAAAATTATTTTTTTATTTCAGCCATGGGATTTGACTCACGCCCGAGGAGTCCGTCGTTTCGCGTCGACTAAGACTTGCCCGCTCGGCCAACGACCGAACTGAGAATCACGGAATATACTTACAATATTAAGCCTCTTGCTCTCACGCAGAGGATACGTGAGGAAAGGACTGGCGATCCTGATCAGGATAATGATATAAACTTATCAAATTATTGTATTGTTACCGGTTCTTCGTAAGTGTACAAAGTTTCAATTAAATCTGTCCGTTTAAAGTGGGTCAAAATCGAGTCCAAAGAGTCGGTTACAAACAAACAAACAAACATACAAGTGAAGCTAATAAAAGCGTGTTAAAAAAAAATAGAAACATATCAGACAAATCATTTTGACAACTTTCAATTTAAAAGAATGAATACAAATGAAAGCCCATTTTCAATAGCGTTATTCATCTTCAATTTTAATATTTCAACCATCTTGACATTTGGTCTTTGCAGACTATTTAATCAACTAACTATTGTCACCGAGTTCGTTAAAATCGGCTAATAAACAACAATTTGGCAAAGAGAAACAAAAACTACATTTTTTTTGGTAAACCCGGTATACACAGAAAATTGTTAGGTTTGACACTGATAGAAAAGTCAATCTATTACCTAACAAATGCGATATTTAAATTTTATTTTCTGTTTCTTTCGGCGTAACTTTCTTGGATAGGCAAAAAACACTCTTTCAAAAACCATACCTTTGACCCCTTTTGCCGCAGCTAACAATTTTTTAAAATAATTTATAGGACAGTGCGAGGAAATACTGCAGAATGCCACAAATAAATAATTATAGACAATACCTCAAAATAAATACTCGTAATCGGCAACATCGTATTGCAAATATTACGACTATAATAGTTTCATTTATTTACTACTTACACTATCTAAGTAGCTGATGACATAACGATTTGCGGCCTTCTTTTGCATATATAAACATAATCCATGAGTCGATCATTTCAATGGGTTTAGCCGGGCATATGTTACATATATAACCCATGTTTGTAGCCACAGGGGGTCAGCTATTATTCTCAGCACAAATCAAATCTGTATATAAGTTATTCTTTGTGTATTTGTATCCGACAGAGACGTGCTGAACCGAAAAATTCGATAAATATCATTCATATCCGTTTGGCGGCTTTAGAATATTATTATATTAAAATATTAAAATTTAAGGAATATATTTTTTTAAATACTAGTCTATCAAGGATGGTCAATGGTCATCTTGTGCGTAAAATGTTAAAATTAGAACCTGTAGAATGGTAAATTTGTTGAAAAATAATTTGTGTTACTTTTTAACCGACAATTATTATCCTCATTAATTTGGTTTTGTTCGAGATTAGACATTTTGAAATCTAGAAATTATTGATTTTTGATTAATTCATTGAGTGATACCAGATAAATATTGGTAACTACCATTTCCATTTCATTACCAGTAGTTTTCGACTGCTACTAAAAATTTTTGGACAGGGATGCCTAACTAGGTAATTTTAACGTAGATAAATTTTTAGTATTGGTCCACTGTACATCTTATGATTTTCAACTGTTAATATCTGAACTAATCTACTAGAACTGCAATTTCTTCAAGGAATATAACTGATACAAATTTTTTCCAATAACTGTGAATTTATTTGGTAGTATAAATGCTGACCTCATATCATATTACTGTGAAGATGATTTTTGCCATTTAAATATTCTTTTACTACGTCTTAAGCGTAAATTTGCAACATACAAAAATTAAAAAACTTTTCATATGAAGATTTCTTAGTAGATTTAAAATAAAACAACTCAAACAGTATCAAAAAAAAGATTGCAATCAATATATTCTAGTATTGTTTGACAGACACCACGGCTAACCCACAATATGAAGAAACTCAGAAAAATTAAATATATCAACTAAAGTTAAACACAAAATCCGCAAATGACTAGAATTATCATAAAAGCATACTCATCATTATCTGTAATTAATTAGGCATGAAATATATATATATTTACCTTATCAACAAAATATTTCCAGTTGAAAAGAAATTTGGAAAGCGAAAAATTATTTAAATATTAAAGGAAAACAAGTTACAGATAATCCTTTAGATTTAAAAAAATGCGTAAACAAAATGAATATTTTGGTGACTACTATGTTACTCAGGCTTTAGGAACGGATTTAGTATACTTGCTGATGTATTATACTATACTGCTCTTATTACCATATCCAGTGATATTATTAGAGCTTTAGACAAAGGTTTTGCGACGGCGTTAATATTATTTAATTCGACACTGTCGATCATTGTCTGTTATATATCAAATTAAATTATTATGAAATTAATGACACATCAGTTAACTTCTATACTCGCTATATTAGCTTTAGGCAAAAAAAATTGTATTAGATAACAATTCCTCTAATTTAGAATATATAAATTCTGGGGTAACACAGGGATCGGTTTTGGGACCTGAGTTTTTTTATGTGCTGCAGATATGTTCACCAAAATAGACCGAAATGGCTAGGCGTTGGCGTTGATTTGTACCCTTAAATATTTTTGTAGAAAGTTCATATTCCATTGTTTAAAATTTTTTTTGTAATACTCAAACAGTTTTCCAATTACTACATTTCACCAATTTAATTAATATATAAAAGGTTATTGAAATTTTAACAACTGCATAACTATTTCTCCCAAACTAATAGTATTTTAATAAAGTAGTTTTTAAATCTGCAAGGTGAATATAATTGAAGAAAACAATGTGATAAGTAAAAAAATAATATGAAATGAAATAGTATAGTTCAGTTTAATTATTACACAGCATGTCCCAAATTGATGTACCTAGCCAAACTCTTACAGTAAGTAGATAGGCTCAATATAAAATAAAAACTCATACAAATATTTGGTCAATAATACATATTAAAGGAGTTACATCCTTCTCCATAAATAATAAACAAATTCAAAAAAATCTTCATGGGTGTAATTTAAGCGCGGTGGCATTTTTGACATAAGATAATGACTGACATACTGATTGTTTCTAATCATGGTTAATTTGATAAAATTTTTACTGAAAATTCTTGAATTTCTAAGAAAATCGCAAATATTTCAAAAAGTTGTAAATTAAACCCCAACAACACTTATATCAGAAAAAAAGGAATTTAATTATACATAACTTGATGTAAAAAATATAAGACCCATTTGACTTAAGCAAGTTTTCGCGGTTTGAAGTTTACAAAATGTAACGTCAAAAATGGAACAATTGGTATACTATTATTGAATTTCTTTAAACTGTACAGCGTAGCTCACCTTATGGTCTTTCTGCATGCCTAAAAGCAAATGAGTATCTTTTACACGAAGAAAGTTATAAAGGTTATTGTAAACGATTATACCTATCAAAACTTTTTTAAAATGTCAAATATCTCTGAAACGGCTGGGTTTAGGCATAGGGTATGTTTTTGACTTGGTATTTTATGCTCTTTTCGAAAACTCTAAAATATATAGGGTATTCCATTTAAAATAAGCAAGTTGGTATCGACTTCCGGTATAACCGGAAGTGCCAGATGCTTGTAATTATTTTAGTTGGATTGACCACACTGCCGTTAGTAATTCCCTAAATTTTCAAAATTTTTTGGTGCGTGCTTTTCCCTATATCGATCAATGCATAATGCCATAATGTTTTATTAATGTAACAAGAAAACTTTACATGTTACGACTTTTTGCTTGTCATTTCTATTATCAGAAGGCTTTATTTTTTATACTAGATTCTTTTAGTAATCAGACTCTTTAAGTTGATTTTCGTGAAAACGGTGAATCAGAACATGACAGGTATATCATTTTCTGTAATAATGATTAAAAATTATATTTTAAAGTCAAATTTCCAATAAAGCGAATGAATTCAAAACATATACAGGATGTTCATTAAGTATGTACAATAAATTTAACATACGATTATTTGAGTGATTTTAAGACAAAAAGTTCATATAAACATGGATCCGCAAATGCTTCGTATTCAAGATACAGAGCGTTAAACTTTTTTAAAAAATTTGGTTTTTCGTAAATATCTTAGATATCCGTTACCCAAATTTGTTGTAATTTGGCAATGTTATTTGTAGTGTTAAGGGGCTAATTAAGTACTAACCTGTGGCATCCCGAGCGGCACCTTAATGAATATTTTTGACAATAAAATGTACACCACTAACTATTTTGTAGTTTTTATATATCTTTTTTTGGTTAAGCAACTAAAAAATACAACTTTTATGTCTCTTGAATTTTTTCGGATCTTGCTTAGTTTTCGAGACAAAAAAATTAAATTCACTTAATGCATATCCCTGGATCACACAAGAAACATGGGGAAACGTATCTTTTGGAAATTATCGTTTTTTTATAATTTTTTTAATAATAATATGTAACAACAACAACAAATAAACATTAAATTAAATACATTTCTTAACATCTAAACTAACGAATTTTACCAAAGTAATTGTTCGAAATGGCCCCCGTCGACTTCAATACAACTGTCTAGTCGCCTCTTCATTGATTTATACACTCTCCTGAAAATACCTGGCGTATTTTTTATTGTGCCACATGAATTAATGATTCTGTTTCGTAGATCCTCCTCACTTACAATAGGAGTTTTGTATACTAACGCTTTAAGGTGTCCCCAAAGGAAATAATCTATGGGATTCATATCGGGCTAGCGAGGAGGCCATGGTTGTGGGCCTGCTCTCCCAATCCAATGGTTATGGTAATTTTCATCCAAAAAATGCCGCGCCAATAGACTAAAGGGCGGTGGGGCCCCGTCGTGCATGTGCCAAATACGGAATCTTTCCATGGCTGGAACTTATTCTAAAAGTCCAGGTAAAATAAATTCTAAAAATCTTTGGTATTCTTCCCCATTAAGTCTAGGTGGAAGAAAATGAGGCCCAATGAGGTGGTCACGGACAATTCCAACCCAAATATTAAAAGAAAACTGTTCTTGAAAATTATTTTCTATTAAGGCGTGTGGATCGTTTTCGGCCCATATGTTGATTGTTATGGAAATTAATCATTGAATTGCGAGAAAAACAAGCTTCATGTGTAAACAATATTCGTCTTAGGGAAACCTGGATTTCTTATTATTTTACTGCGTAACCAATCACAAAAAGTTATTCTTAAAGGCAAATCTACCATATGTACACTTTGCATATGGTAGGGATATAGCTACTAGTCTCTTGAAATCTGCCACAATGTGACATGGGTAATGTTCAGTTCTTCAGCTATTTTCCGGGTACTGGTATGAGGAATTGCTTCAATTTCATTTAAAACAGCTTCTTTCATTTGAATTGTTCGTACCGTTACAGGCCTCCTGATGACAACCGTCGATTTTTAAAACTGCCTGTTTCAGAAAGTCGTGTATGGAGACGTACAAAAGTTCTCCCACCACACGCCTAGGAAATCTTTCATGATAAATGCGTCTTGCAGCATTAGAATTTTCATGAGCCCATTCCATAACAGAAATGCATATCTGCCATTTCACTATTAGTAAACTGAACCATGTTGGACAAAAAAATAAATCGAAAAATCATCACCAAAAATACTTTTTACAAGAATTACAATTTAATAGATCCGAAAAAAATTCAAGAGATACTAAAGTTGTATTTTTAGTTGCCCTTTATCTTGAATATGAAGCATTTTCGGATCCATGTTTATATGAACTTTTTGTCTTAAAATCACTCAAATAATCGTATGTTAAATTTATTGTACATACTTAATGAACACCCTGTATGTATCAATACACGCAACCTAAATTCCATGTGCACCGCCTCTGACTGCTTTCTTGACGAGTAAATGTACAACACTGCTAGACAAAAAGTAACCTTTAAAGTTTCACATACGTATCTGTCATGATTTCCGAGTTATAAAAACAATATTTTTTCCTCCATCTTCGAAAGGGTGTAACTTCTTTTACATGTATTATTGTTCAAATATTTATAACAGTTTTAATTTTAAATTGAGTCCATCTATTTGCTGTAAGAGTTTAACTAAATATTTTGTGTAACAGTTTATGGAGTTTTATGTTATCTTATTTTAAATGAAAAAGAGTTGAGTGCCAAAACTAAGCTGTATGTAAAAAGGTTGAGGTAATCAATATTTTTTAACATACTTTTCACATGAATATAAAAAAACATACAAAAACCCAGCAGGAAAACACGCATTTATATATCAAATACGATGATACAAAAGGGTAAAACGAGAAACAAACTCAAAATAAAACATTTGTATAAATAGGAAATGAACAAAAGGTACTAAAAAAAAATACCTTCGTAGTATTGTGTGTGTTAGCTGCAGGGGGTGTCCTGGACCCCCTGCCAGGACTTACGCACGCACAATACTTTCATTGAATAACATGTTAACATAGCGGCCAGATTAGCCAACCCTAAGCAGATTGTAATACAGATGTAGCGGAATGCTTTCAAACTTCTCAATGGTTTGCCGCAGTCCACATACTGGGCGTTTAACTCTCCTCAAATTTCTTCAGGAAATCTCACACCAACTTTGAAAACATTTCAATTCCTTACTAAAATGGGAACATGGGAAACCAACTTTGCAAACATTCAAAACCAGCGTGATTCAAAACAATATACATCCATACATCATATAAAATCTTTACCCATACGTAATATCTTGAATATTAGATTAATCGGTTCGATAACTGATTAAAAACTAGTATGATTAATTATTTTTGGGTTCTGAGTATTATTCTACTATACCGGGTGTAAATAGAACCTAGCTCACCCCCTTTATTTTCATTGTTTATAGAGATAAATTGATTAAATTTTAATGTGCTGTTATACACCTATAACTGCATTAGAAGACAATATATTCAGTTTTTATGCTCTTCCGGTTTCGCCGGAAATTACCCCAATTTTCTTATTTTTTAATAGAACACTCTATATATTATTACGTTTTTGAAATCTGTGATGAATGTAAATGCGACAGTAGGTATACTTTTTTTGATTTTTTATTTATTTCTTTTTTTTTAACGAAAATTTCAATTTTTGATTCAGAGTGCTGTGATTTACAAAAAATGTTTCTGATGGAGTTTCTTACTATTGGAAAAATTGAATTACTATTTTATGATAAATACTCACTTACATAGGAGTCTTCAGATTGAGAAAATAGGTTTTTTAAAAAATACATACTTTCAAATCTCAAAATGGTGGCTCATCACGATGTTTAAAAAACACATCTTTTTTACGATTACAGTGATACCCACAACTTAGCAATTCCATAAGAATTCACGGTAGAAAAATTAAAATTCTTTTAAATAAATAGGTATTATAATGTAATCACAAAAACCCCATACACAAAGTGGTGTGCTGTGAAAACAATTATCTCAAAAAAGTTATTTGTTTCAAATAGCTGACAAAATAATTATCAAGTAAACAATGGCTATACTAGCATCACAGTAAGCGTAATTTAAGTAATTACGACAAGTATTTTAAACAAATAATTTTATTTGAGATAATTGTATTCACAACATACAATTTTGTGTAATGGGTTTTGCGTATTACATTATAATATCGATTTATTTAGAAATATTTTGCCTTTTCCACTGTGAATTCTTAGAGAATTTCTAAGTTAAGAGGGCTAATCGAATCAGTGTTTGTAAGGTAATTTTTCAAAATTTATTTCTTCCATACGGTTTGGTCAAATTACACCAAATTTGGAGGATCAGTAATTTTCAGTTTATGTAGGGAAAATTTATACTGTAAATATAAGTGAAATCTGAACGTGATTAGCTCCTGAATTATGATATCAATCGGTAAAATTCGAGGTAAAATTCATACATGTCGTCTAGAATGAATCTTCATAATTATGCTCAGCAAGTTTCAAACTTTTATTCCGTACCATTTGGTTGAAATAAATTTTCCAAATAAGTATCTGTATCACTACAAATGGAGCAAGGTAGTGTTACCTTTATCGGGAATCGCACCTCAATGAAGTCGGTGAATAAAACGTCCAGAGAAGGTATAGTCAAGAGCAAAATTATTCAGCGTCGCATGTATAAAAACTTTCTAGAGAGTGACACAGCTATCCGAAGCTTTTTCCCCAACTAGGCCCCTTAAGGGTATCATTGTAATGTTTGTAAGGTAATTTTTCAAAATTTATTTCTTCCATACGGTTTGGTCAAATTACACCAAATTTGGAGGATCAGTAGTTGAAAGTGTAATAGAGGGTACATGTATATCTATTTTAATTAATTTTCATTTTATGTAGGGAAAATTTATACTGTAAATATAAGTGAAATTTGGACGTGATTAGCTCCTGAATTATGATCAATCGATAAAATTCGAGGTAAAATTCATACATGTCGTCTAGAATGAATTTCATAATTATCTCAGCAAGTTTCAAACTTTTATTCCGTGCTATTTGGTTAAAAAGAATTTTCTAAATAAGTATCTTTGTCACTACAAATGGAGCAAGGAAGTGCTACTTCTATCGGGAATCTACCTCAATGAAATCGGTGAATAAAACTTCCAGTAAAGGTATAGTCAAGAGCAAAATTATTCAGCGGCGCATGTATAAAAACTTTCTAGAGAGTGACACAGCTATCCGAAGCTTTTTTCCCGACTAGGCCCCTTAAGGGAGAGCCATTAAGTATGGGTTATTTGGAACCACAGTTAACGTATTTCCCTTTCCCAATGAAACACCCTGTATAATTGTCACCAGATAAATTAAAATTTACAATTTAACTTTAATTGTTCTTTACATTTTTATTTTTTCCATGTGATATAAAATTTATTTTCATTTATTATGGCTCTTTTTATTCAAGTCTAAACATGTTATTATATTTATGATAAAATACGGGATAGTAAGACTTTTCTTTTTGTATTTATCTGTATTTACATAACGAAAAATAAAGACATTATTTATTGTTATTATCTTATTATGAATTAATTTATGGAAAATAATTTTTCTGAGTGTATGCATATTAATATTCGTTTGGTTTTTTGTTTTAAACTAGAATAACAGATATCTCATATCTTAATTTTCATATACATGTGTCACCCAAACAACTTTTTTTAATAACAAATCTGGTGTTATAAAAAAAGTGGAGAATCCCATTAGACTTAACGAAAGATGCATAGTAGATGATTAGCACGTTGATGACAGAGTTGTGGGCGATTCAGTCAGAAACCGAATATTTTGAAAACTAAAGATCTGTTACACTAGGAAGTTGATCATTAGAGATACGAAAGCCGACGTTTAACTCGAAAAATTACACCGGCTTTTTGCTGATGTGTTATTTTCGTACTTTTGACATCGTCCAAGCCAACAGACTTCACCTTATGTTTTATTTTCAGACGCTAGTTTCCTGCACACTAATTACACGGATTATGAATCTCGTCCAATATAAACAAAAAAAGACGATTAAAAAATCTTGCCAAGCGTGAGAAAATGTAATAAGATCTTAAACATTCTGTTAAATTATCAGTTTATTGCAGTATTACCTACAGCTAAGGATTTGCAAGTAATATTAAATACATGTCGAAAATATAGTTCATGCCGCAGTGTTGCAATCGATCAAAATGTATCAGTAATAATTTCTGAATTTGCTTAATAATATGTGATTTCTCAAGTTTAAAAAAATTATCTTTGTAAGTAATTGTAGGTACCTGCATACTATAATAATATGATTTATGTAACAAGTACTAAGTATACCATTTTTAAAATATCATAATTATAAACTGAAACACTTACATGTTTCATAAAGTGTTTAGATAATAAGGGATTTTATAAATCATAATAGACGACTTAGAAATGACGGTAATGAGCAGTTTACACGTATATATCTAGTGCTTCATAACAAATATCAACTTTACAGGAATCAATAAAAACGTTTAAAAAACCCGTATTTAATTCTATTTTGACGTTTTGTTTGTTGAAATAAATTTTATTTCAACCAAATAAATGATTTCTTTGTATTTGGCGAACTAAACATTTAATTGGGAGAATTAAGTCATTTATTTGATTAAAAGCCGAATATTTAATATTATCAATTAAATCAAAATACTTATTTGTAAGAAATATTTGTTTCTGAACATTAAATATTTATTTGTGAACATTAAACAATTGTTTCTAAACATTAAATATTTGTTTCTGAGCATTAAATATTTGTTTCTGAGCATTAAATATTTATTTCTCAGGAATAAGACTTTTTAAAGAAAATTGCGTGGATTTATTGTTGATGAATACATTAATTCCGTTTTTAATTTATTTATAGTGAACAAATATTTATTTCTCGAAAACAATGAAAATTTCGTATATTCATTAATATTAAATAAATTGTTAATTTTTGTTAATAACGCTGTTTAATTTATTTATAATAAAAAAAACTATTTCTTCTCGCACCTGCTTTGAGTATCCACCATTTTATAAATTATTTAAAGAATTTGTTAAATAAATCTCTGCGCCGAAAGGATTAGTCATAGGTTGGTTTTTTGAAGACAAAAACAATCTGAACAATCCTTTTGCTACGCATGGTTTATTTTAAAAAATATATAAACAATTTATATAGAATAGCGACTTAATACCCAAAGAAGGTTCGAAGACAAATTATACAGATACAACAAATAAATGAATATAGAAAATTAAAAACATATATATATATATATATATATATATATATATATATATATATATATATATATATATATATATATATATATATTTTTACTTACCTGGTTTATATTTGCGAAACTAAATTTGATTTATATTAAAAAATATATGCCTCACGATCTGTCTACAGTACGATGTATTAAAAAACCAATTTTGCTAAAAATTATAGTAGATATTTTTTTATTTTTTTCACATAAGTTGTAAAGCATAGCGTCGGTCCACTGCTAAGACAACGAATGTGCATTTTTCTAATTTTTCAGAAGAAGGGAAATAAAGTTCAATTTGTTGTTAAATATTCAAACGTAATTTATTTATAGGTATAAGTTTCCTATAGTATGAAAATGTTTCAAAAATATTCAACATTCGCATTTGCGGTTTTGGCACTGCAGACTGAAAAAAATATATTATTTCCAACAGAAAAGTCGAAACCGGCAAATTTGCACATTCTATGTTTTGTCATTAAAGCAACGTTATGGTAGGTATATATTTGCGAAATTAAAATGTATTTTATATTAAAAACATGTATCCTTCTCGAGTTGTTTATAATAAAACATATTCTAAAAAATGATAGGGTAGATATCATATAATTTTTTATATAATTTTGCGTAGATGTAGGTACATACATAATATATCACTATCAGTATAATCAATTAGGTACTCTCATGAACTATAATTTCATAATATCTCCATAGACACGATGACGTTTAAACATACATATATCTATTATGTTAATTCTTCTTACATAGGTGTTAAGGTATTCATGCTTAATAAAGTTCAAAATTTTTTTAACTAATGTGTCTTATTAGAATCAGTTAAACCTCAAATTTATTATATATAAATCTGGATTTCCATGTCAAATTTTAAGAGAAAATTCAGGAAAATTGTAAATATCAGGAAATGCAGCCATTATAACCGCTTATACCGAGTAAGTTTTGCACTGAATTGATGCGAGGATATAATCTTTAAAATAAAACTAAACGAACAAGAAAAAATAATACAATGAAAATTACTGCGAAATATCTTATAGGTTGTATGGTAATAATAATATAAAATAATACAGTCTATAAATAACACCTAGTTAAAAAAATAATCTATTTATTTTTATGCAAGAAAGAAAGTAATAAAAAAAGAACATTCTAAACCGATATATTTGAGTACAGATTTTCCTTTTATTCTTTTCTTATTTTGACTGTAATATGTTTAACTAGAACTTTTCAAAAGTACCAAATAAGTGAGTTTATTATTAACTTAGAAATAATAGTAGAAAGTTCAAATAAAGATTAATTTTCAATTTTCTTTACCGCTTGTTTATTGTAATTTTTAATTGATGTGTCAGGTTAAGGATACAGACAAACAAATGTCTGTGTTAAAGGTAAACAAAATTAAATATATGAAAAATATTTACACGTATTTATTAAAAAAAATAACAAAAATAAATAACTCTGAACAAATGTTCACAACTAAACAGTTTTTGGCTAGGTTAGGTATTTTAATATGCTATGATAAATAAATTACCACGTACAAACATTAAAAACTTAAATTTAAAAGTTTCTTTGAGGCTTTCCAGCCCTCATATTCTTCTAATAAACTATACATCTACCGATAGGTACACAACACTTTTAACACAAAGCTCTTAAGAAGAGAAAAAGGGAACAATGGCGTCTTGTTGAATCTTGTCTAATGCGCTACCGCGGTTTCGCCGGTAGAGGGCCAACATTTAGTTCTCAGAAACAAATTTATTAATGAGGAATAAATATTTCTTATTAGAAATAAATATTTATTTCCGCTATTAGGGTATAAACTTTAATAGTAAATATTTCTTTCTATGAAATAAATATAATAATGTAATAAATGTGGCAGATATAAATGTGTTATTCATGAGTAGATTTATTTCTTATAAATAATTATTTAATTGCAAAAAATAAATACCAAGAGAATTCCTGAAATAAATCATTTAGTTTTGTCAATTAATCCAATCTTCGAAATATGCTTATTATAACAAAATTATGAAAAATATTTATTTGTCTGAATTAAATATAATGCAGAATAATAAATATTTATTAAATTGAAAAAACTAATGCTTCTTAGTCATTTCAAGCCAGATATTTCCCTCAGTGTATGGATATAAGAACGAATTTGACTAATACAGAGAATTCAATCTCCAGACAATCTCCTGACTTAGGAACAGTCAGTAGATACCTATATGATTAATATTTAGCGTAGTAAATATGTGTAATGGTAATGTAACACTAATTCGAAAGTTGAATTTTTTTAGTGTTTATCATTCTGCATCATATAGAGGGTATATTTTTTCAAGATAAAGGACGTTAATTTAAAAAAAAAAAAATTCGAAAATGATTTTTTATAATGTTTTAATACATATTTTGATTAGCTTTACATTTTTATTGCGACCCATAGGGATAAACATGGATCCTTTTTATTCATTTTATTTCTTAGTTACCGATTTTGTTTCCAAAGAACCGTTATATAAGTCGTAATAGAATCTCTGCAATTTTTATGTATTCCTAATTATACTATTAAAAATATTGGATAATTACTCATATGCAGAACTGGTACACATTTATTTTGTTTACTGTCGTGCGAATAGAAACTCGTTAAAACTAAAACTGGCGTATTTAGACAGAAATGTACCCCTAGCGCGTAAAGCCATGTCATTCATTATTTGCACTCCTTCATCAACGGCTACATGAAATGAGGAGTTTGAAAAAAGGATCCAGTGGCGGAAGATATAGAGAAATTCGAACGCGCCGCAGATAGAGAATACAATTCTTCATCAAATTGATCTTAGCTACCAAACAAGACTTGCAGGTTTACTTCAACGCAGGTCGGGGATTTTCTCCGCCGAGCAGTTGTTTCCTGTAAATCTTATTTGGCATCAAATTGAAGACGACCCAGAAACAAGTAGGAGAAAAATTGCTATCACCCTTAATGTAAGCCACCAACCCGTTTGGAAAGTACTAAAGGAACAGCAGATGCACCTATACCATATTCAGCTGGTCCAGACACTCTTATCATGTAATTTTCCACAGATTTGTTTTCTGTTAATGGCTTACTCAAAAGATAGGAGAGCATCCTCAGGGGGAAGAACAAGGTGTCTGCAACTAATATGCTTGCCGTTCCGATTCTGCTCTACTCCTTCGGAGTAGTAAAGTGGAGGGTAGATGAGCTGCGTCAATTAGACAGAGATACCCGCAAGATGATGAATATTCACAGAAGTATTCATCCTAGATCGTCCGTTCCTCGTGTGTACCTCCCACGTCAACGGGGGGCCGAGGACTCTTGAGCCTGGAGTGTACGCATGGCAGAGTAGTACTGAGTATGGCATGTAACATACTCAGGAGCTCAGATCCCCTCTTGCGGTTCGTAAAACATCACGAAACTGTAGGAGTGGGAGCAGGATTATTCAAGGCAGCAAAAAGAGCCGCAGATGAACTCGGTCTCGCATTTGACATCAGGCGAGGAGGCCGGCGAGGTGCTGATGTTGAGTCAGTCACCGAACTTCAGCCAAATCGTCTGAAAGCCCGAATAAGAGCTGCCGAACAGGAAAATCTGTTTCGGCAGCACGTCGATAAACCCCAGCATGGTGTCTTCTATAAGAACATCGAAACACTGGGTTTATCGACCAGGCTGACCTTCGCCTTTCTAAGGTCAGCAGGGCTTAAGTCGGAGACCGAGGGATTCATTATGGCCTGCCAAGATGGTGTTATTAACACCTTGGTCTACCGTAGCCGCGTGTGGCGTGTAGAAGTTCCTGATATCAACTGCAGGACCTGCCATCAGGCGCCGGAATCGCTCATGCACTTACTTTCTGCATGTCCCATATATGCGATTTCGGCCTACATCCACCGACATAACGCGGCTTTACGAGTGCTATACTACCATCTAAGGCACTCGTACGGGGTAGACCAGACACCAGTGCTGCCTTACGTCCCCGGAGATATTGAGTCCGTTGTCGAGAACGAGAAATGCCGGATTTACTGGAACTACTCGTTCCCGACTGTCAGGCTAATCCAAGCCAACAAGCCTGACATAGTCCTCCTCGACCATCAACTCAAGGTGATGTATGTTATCGAGTTCTCGGCACCTGCGGAGAAAAACATCACCTTGAAGGAGGAGGAGAAACGGACCAAATATCGCGATCTCCGGTACGAGCTCCAAGTGCTGTACCCAGGCTACTCGGTCAAAATGGTCGTCCTTATTATCGGTGTACTCGGAGGGATAAAGCCTACGCTGCTCTCGGAACTGAAGATCATACCGGCCTGCCAAAAACCAGCCGAGTGGCTGGCAGGTCAAATGCAGAAGGCGGTCATTCTGGGTTCTCTCCGTCTGCTTAGGGCACACGATTCTGGTATCTACAGTCACTAACCCTGCGGGATGTGGGGAGTGGCTGTAGTTGATGCGCCGGCGCGACTCCCGTGAGGCGTCGGAGGCCACGGGAGGACTGACCGGCATCGGGAAACCGAAAAAAAAAAAAAAAAAAAAAAATAACACGGACGCTTTAAGTGGACGAGGGAACTTCGGGATGACTTGCTGACCTGCCGCGAGAGTAGCGAACCTGAGCGAAGGGGATACATGGCGCGATTGCATGCACTTTGGTGCGAAATGCACCCAGAGCATCGCGCCTTCTCTCAACAACATCTGAGAGATCAAGTATCCTTTCTGCTCAGGACAGGTTACGTAAGGGCACCCCGTCAGCTGGAAGAACTGCCAGCCGCAGTACCACCGCGGCAATTACCAGCTGATGGGGAACATCCTTTAGAGTTCACCGATGTAGACTTAAGGACGAGGGTTAGCCTTAACACCAGGGCTAACCTAAAGCCACAAGACCTGGCTAGAATGGACGCGGTCATCGATGAGGAAATTCCGGAAGATGTAGACATCTGGCAAATCAACTGTGCCGTGTACAACGCCGCGAAGCAACTCGTCCCCCGTGAGAGGTCAACCAATCACGGGGTCGAGAAAGCCAAGCGGCGTGTACAAAAAATCGAAGGCAAGATACAGTCGGCCAGACAACACGCTTCTCGGATCCAGAGTGTGGTGGAATATAAGACGACTGGTAGAGTTTTTACTCCCAGGATCCGGCGCATAGCTGCCGGATTACGACGTCAACACCATATAACTCTAAATCTGACAGTGATGCTTACCATCAAGCAGCACTGTCTAGACAGAATCCGAGCGCTCATGGCGATAAAGAAAACATTGAAGAGGCGGGTGAGGATTATGGAACAAAACAATTTGTTCCGTACGAATCCATCCCGCCTCTTTCAAGAGCCACAGCGTGTTGTCGAGAATCCGCCGACTGTAGAAGATGTCGAAACCCTCTGGAAGGGAATCTACGAAACGACGCGTCCAGTCAATAGCGACACTCCATCAATTGCACACTTCGAGGCTCTGTGTCACAGACATCTTGAAGAGCCAGAAGAAGTGTGCCCGGCAATCAGTACGGAGGAAGTCCAACAAGCACTTGTTGGTACCAAGAACTTCGCTGCCCCGGGCCCAGACGGCATTAACAACTGGTGGTGGAAGAAATTTCCTTCCACTCACCGCCGTCTGGCGCGAGTTTTCAACTCATGGTTGAACGAGGGGCAGCAGATTCCGGACTGGTTTGTCGAGGGACGTACTGTGCTTATCCCCAAAAAGGGGGATCTTTCCGACCCGAGGAATTATAGGCCGATCACTTGCCTTAACTCCTGCTACAAGATATTTACACGTATCTTGTATGCTAGGACGCTGAGGTCTGTTGATCCGGTCTTCCAGCAGATACACGAACAGCGTGGTGCCAAGAAGGGCATGGCAGGTTGCAAAGACAGCCTGCTGATAGACCGCTGTATTACACAGGATTCTGTGCAATACAAGCGGAATCTATCGATGGCCTGGATTGATTACCGCAAGGCATTTGATACAACATCACATGAGCTATTGTTGTACTTGCTCAAATGTCTTGCAGTACCAGCACCACTAGTGAGATGCATGGAACAGCTGCTGCCGCTCTGGAAGACCCGCTTCACCATAACATCAGGTGCACAGCGGGTCACGACAGAGCAGGTGGCATTTAGGAGAGGAGTTTTCCAGGGTGACTCCCTGAGTCCTCTCCTCTTCTGCATCTCACTGCTGCCGTTGTCTGTTGGGTTCCGCCAAACCCGCGGATATCAATGTGGGCCACCCAGCGACCGGAGGCATAAGGTCACCCATCTATTTTATATGGATGACCCTAAACTTTATGCCTCCGGAGAGCGTGAACTACAAAACGCTCTTAGGGTGGTCGAAGAATATACGCGGGCAATTGGTATGGAGTTCGGGTTGGACAAATGTGCAGTCGTCCACCTCAAGAGAGGACGATGCGGGGAATTCTCTGATGATGCGCAGCTCGCAGACGGAAGCATCCTAAGACATCTGGATGCCGGAGAGACCTATACATACCTGGGTGTGCAACAAAGGCACATCCAAGATGTGACACAAATAAAGGATTCTCTCTGCGGCAAGTACAGACACCGCCTCCGAAAGATTTGGTCTTCCGAACTTTCGGGGAAGAACAAGGTGTCTGCAACTAATATGCTTGCCGTTCCGATTCTGCTCTACTCCTTCGGAGTAGTAAAGTGGAGGGTAGATGAGCTGCGCCAATTAGACAGAGATACCCGCAAGATGATGAATATTCACAGAAGTATTCATCCTAGATCGTCCGTTCCTCGTGTGTACCTCCCACGTCAACGGGGGGGCCGAGGACTCTTGAGCCTGGAGTTTACGCATGGCAGAGTAGTACTGAGTATGGCATGTAACATACTCAGGAGCTCAGATCCCCTCTTGCGGTTCGTAAAACATCACGAAACTGTAGGAGTGGGAGCAGGATTGTTCAAGGCAGCAAAAAGAGCCGCAGATGACCTCGGTCTCGCATTTGACATCAGGCGAGGAGGCCGGCGAGGTGCTGATGTTGAGTCAGTCACCGAACTTCAGCCAAATCGTCTGAAAGCCCGAATAAGAGCTGCCGAACAGGAAAATCTGTTTCGGCAGCACGTCGATAAACCCCAGCATGGTGTCTTCTATAAGAACATAGAAACACTGGGTTTATCGACCAGGCTGACCTTCGCCTTTCTAAGGTCAGCAGGGCTTAAGTCGGAGACCGAGGGATTCATTATGGCCTGCCAAGATGGTGTTATCAACACCTTGGTCTACCGTAGCCGCGTGTGGCGTGTAGAGGTCCCTGATATCAACTGCAGGACCTCCCATCAGGCGCCGGAATCGCTCATGCACTTACTTTCTGCATGCCCCATATATGCGATTTCGGCCTACATCCACCGACATAACGCGGCTTTACGAGTGCTATACTACCATCTAAGGCACTCGTACGGGGTAGACCAGACACCAGTGCTGCCTTACGTCCCCGGAGATATTGAGTCCGTTGTCGAGAACGAGAAATGCCGGATTTACTGGAACTACTCGTTCCCGACTGTCAGGCTAATCCAAGCCAACAAGCCTGACATAGTCCTCCTCGACCATCAACTCAAGGTGATGTATGTTATCGAGTTCTCGGCACCTGCGGAGAAAAACATCACCTTGAAGGAGGAGGAGAAACGGGCCAAATATCGCGATCTCCGGTACGAGCTCCAAGTGCTGTACCCAGGCTACTCGGTCAAAATGGTCGTCCTTATTATCGGTGTACTCGGAGGGATAAAGCCTACGCTGCTCTCGGAACTGAAGATCATACCGGCCTGCCAAAAACCAGCCGAGTGGCTGGCAGGTCAAATGCAGAAGGCGGTCATTCTGGGTTCTCTCCGTCTGCTTAGGGCACACGATTCTGGTATCTACAGTCACTAACCCTGCGGGATGTGGGGAGTGGCTGTAGTTGATGCGCTCGGCGCGACTCCCGTGAGGCGTCGGAGGCCACGGGAGGACTGACCGGCATCGGATATTCCGAAAAAAAAAATAATAATAATAATAATAATAATAAAATGTCTTTATTTATGTTAAGGGATTATAAATAACAGAAAAGTGTTACAGGAATGGCGAGGTTCAACATAGTTGCTCTTACACCTAACCATTCCATTTAATCAACAATTGCAAAAGAAAAATAAAATAAAATGGGAAATATAGAAATACACAAGAATAAGTGCGAAAGATTTACATATTTCTGTTGGTATAGAGTAAGGATTTGATCTGTTTTCTGAATGAGTTAATAGAGGGGGAAGATTTAATATAATGTGGTAGCTTATTATACAATGTAACTGCGTTATAGGTAAAACATCTTTCAAATTTTGCCGAACTATGCTTGGGTACAGTATACAACTCCCGATGACGAGTAACGAGTTCATGAATGTTGATACCTTTCACTAACTTATCGTATAGATATTTGGGTGTTTCGAGTTTATCAATTTTATAAACCATACAAGCTAAATGAAGCTGGAAACGCTCATCCAGGTTTAGCCATTTAGATTCAAGAAATTTAGATGATATATGATCAAACTTCCTTAGACCATAACTGAATCTTAAGCAAGCGTTTTGAACTTTTTGAAGACTTTCTTTGTCTTTATTCAAAATGGCTGGCCAATAAACTGTATCACAATATGCTATGTAACTAAGTATTAAAGAATCGCATAACTTTAATTTCACTTCTTGACTAAGAAAGTCCTTATGAATATATAAAGATTTCAATTTACTGTAAGATTTTTGAATTACGTGACTGACATGTTTAGAAAACCTTAAATTGTTGTCTATATATATTCCTAAGTCCTTACAATAATCACTAGGTGTTATACTTTTATTGTTGACTCTTAGGATGAAGTGGGGATGACTTACAACCTGTTCCCTGTGCCTACCAACAACTAGCAATTCGGTTTTAGCTTCATTTAACACTAGACCATGGTTACGGGACACCAACGAAATGTGCGCCAAATCTAAATTAATATTTTCAACTGCAGCATCAAGATCGTTTAGCAAGAATCTAAAGATTAATTGGAAATCATCAGCATATTGATGTGAATTAGCGTGTTTCAGAAACATCGAAAAATCTGCAGTAAAAACAGAAAATAACAAAGGACCTAAAACACTACCCTGTGGTACACCTTTATTGACAGTACGGAAGTTAGAAGAAATGTTATTAAGTACAATTTTTTGACATCTGTTAGCCAGATAATTAGAGAAAAAGGAAATTGTGTTGGGACTAAGTCCAAAATATTTTAATTTTAAGCACAGGGTAGCATGATTTATGGTATCGAATGCCTTACTGTAATCTAAAAGTATAAGGCAAGCATTTTCGTTATCATCACATGACCTAAATAATTCGTCTGTTACATGCAGTAAGGCTATGGTGGTGCTATAATTGGCTCGAAAGCCAGATTGAGTTGCAGGCAAAATATTAAATTTCTCGAAAAATTGTGTAAGTTGTTCATAAATTATCTTCTCCAAAATTTTGGATATAGTAGGTAAAATGCAGATTGGCCGAAAATGTGACATTTCAGAGGGACAGGAATTTTTAGGTACAGGGATAACATTCGCAGATTTCCATAGTTTAGGAAAAGTACCTGTAGAGAGACATCTATTAATTATGAAAGTGAGGTGATTAATTAAGTATGGCGTTACTAAAGTTAACATTTTTAAATCAATATTATCTGCGCCTTTAGCATTTGACTTGATAGTGCCTAAACATTTTTCAACTTTATCAGCAGATACTGGTTCAAAAGTGAATTCTTTAGTAACACCAGGAAATATTTTATTGGCATAAAGATTTTCTACAAAATTAACATCAACATCTACCTCAGGTAATTTGTCAATAAAAAAATCATTAAATTCATCAGGATGAGCTATATCAGATGGATTGTCAAAACTGTTAGAATGAACGTTAAGAGATCTAAGTGTTTTCCAAAAATTTTTAGGGTCAGTTTTAAACTGATGTTGTAAGTATCCTCTCTTTTCTGATTTAACCGCCATGTTAACTAAATTTTTTATTTCTTTATAGTAAGCCCGATCAACTTCAGTTTTAGTTTTCCTATATTTAAAGTGAGCACGATCTCTTAACTTCATCATTGCTTTGAGAGTATCAGTTAACCAAGGCGCAGGAGCTTTGGTGATTCTAACAGTTTTATAAGGAGCATGTATGTTAAATAGATATAAAATATTATTATTCCAAAATTCCACCATTTCATCAACATTTTCTAAGGCATATAACTGATCAAAATTAATTATATGAAGATCACGAATAAATAAATCATTTTCAAAACTTGAAAAGTCGCGAAAAGTTTTGTATGTCAAAGGCTGCTTAGATTTCCTGATATTTAGGTTACAAGTTACCAGGCAATGATCGGAGATATCATCCATATTTAGTACCTCAGAATTTAGAAAGAAATCAGGACTAGAACAGACAAGAAGATCAATTAAAGTTTGTGTATTATTGGTAATACGAGTAGGTTCCGTGATAAGTTGATGTAGGCCATATTTATTGAAAAGATTACTTAGTTGTACAAAATTATAATTGGCGTTATTCAACATATCAACGTTTAAATCACCTCCAAATAAAACTAAATCAAAGTCAGGTATAAAATTTACTAAAGTATTTTCCAGTTCATCAAGAGACTGAACAAGATTTACATTGGGCGGTCTGTATATTGTACCCAGGCAAAGCGTTTTACCTTCAATTTTTACACTTATCCAAAGCTGTTCAGTTAAACCGTTATTAGGAACATCCAGAATTTTAAAACTGATTGACTTGTTAATATAAAAAGCTACTCCCCCACCTCTCCCCTCACGATCATTCCTAATTAAAGTATAACCATCAATTAATAAATTATTATCACTAATTTGATTGTCCAACCAGGTTTCAGAGAGACCAATAATACTAAATTTTTCATTTAAGACTAGTTCAGAAAACAAATCAAACCCTGTACAAACAGAACGTATATTAAAATGAGAAAAACTAAACCATGTATTATGCATGAAAAGAAAAACCGTACCTAGAGCTCAAGTATACGATAAAAATATCTGTTAAGGCTTAATGAGCGGACAATAAATTTTATTATATTATATGCAAAAAACTATACAATTCTAATCATAAATAAACATACACAAGAAATACTAATGTATAAGCAAGTAAAATAAAAAAGATTCTTACTCATGTAAATTATTTATGATCAAAAGAAAGTAAAAAGTAGGCAGTCATAAAGTGATATATAGAATGATTTACCCAAATCAGTTCTTCACAGAGGAAGGTAAAGGTAAAGTTAAATCGAGATAATCTCTTAATATAAATATAAAATCAAAATAACGATACGGCAAACTATATGAAGATAGTGCACGCACAAAAAAAGTAATGACAAAAAGTAATAACAGAAAAGAAATGACAAAAACATGACAAGATATTAGCAGTATAATTATAGGTATAAGGTGTAAAAAACATTTATAGTTGTACCATATCGATAAAATCAAGCACTTTCACCAAAATTGTAGAGACATTTCCTGCCATCATGTAAAACAAAGATTTTACCACCTGCCGACCAAGCCTTGTCTCTTCCATACTTCTCCTTAGCGGCCAATAATGCTTCATACCGCCCTTTTGTAAGGTCCTCGAAAATTACAATGTTAGTCCCAGACTTCTTCAAATTCTTTTTAGCGGCAAATACTTGAGATCGTTTCCAGTTGTTAACAAAATTAACTAAAACTGAACGAGGCTTACCATCATTTTTAACAGACTTGCCAATTCTAAAGGCACAATCAATATCCTGAATTGTACATGGGACTTTCAAAATATTGCTTATAAAATCGACCACCACTTGAACAATATCGTCATCATTTTCATCGAAACCATAAAAACGTAGTGAGTTCCTTTTGGCATATTGAGATGACAAGTCTAATTTTTTATTAACTTCCTCTATTGATTTTTTATTCTGTTCGACACTAGTATTAAGAGAATTAAAAGATTGAGCAAAACTTACAAGCTGATTATTCATTTCTTCCAATTTGTCCAATTTATTTAATTTTTCATTTTTTTCATTAATTTTTTTTTCCATTCTTAACAATTTAGAATCCATTTCATCCAACTTAGATTGTAATTGTGTAAAAAGAGTATTACAAACTTTCTTAATGAGGCCCTCAGTATCCATTTTACTATCGCCTCTCGTCTGAGGCACTCGTTCACTTTCAACTTAAGACTGAGCTCTTATTTATACATCCATTCACGCGGTCTAGAACATTCCGGTACATTCCCGGCCGTTCTCGTACAATTTTATTTCCATCTAGCAAGTTTACACAGTCCAGTGGCGTAACAATATGAAGGGATCCCGGGCTTCATGCAAAAAGTTCCTTCCATCTCCTCCATCTATTTCTTGGTAGCCGTACCGTCCATAAAATTATACATCGATATAATAAGAAATAAATTATTTTTACCATTTACTTAGTTTTAGTAAAGACTATAAACTCTTAAATGACAATCTCAAAATTTTAAAAACTCATTTAGGGACTTTCTGCATGGAGCCTTCATGTGGATCGAAATTATGGACCATTTTTCGATTGGATTGGATTTTCTTCCTTTATGGCTTAATGGTGAGACGTATCAACAGTTATTTAAAATGATCTACCTTTGCTTCTGGAAAATGTGTCAGAGCAAGTTAGAAACCAAATGTAGTATTGGATAGGTAGAGCATGACCACAACTTTGGCCCCCACGGTCTCCAGAAATGAATCCCCCTGGATTGTTTCTGTAGGGCCACGTTAAAATATTGGTTTACGACAACCCGATTAAAAAGATTGAAAACCTGAGGAACCGCACAGCTTGTGAAACTATCCGGAATACTCCAGGGATTTTCAGCGTGTGCGGTAATTAAGAAGAAAGAGAATGGACGAATGGGGGTGGGTTTAAGCAGTCCTTTTTTTACCTTACCTCATTAAAAAGTTAAACTTTAATTTCGAAGTTTTTATTTCTTTCGAATTTTTATCAAAAACAGTTTGCCGAAAAACAAAAATGCAAGAGGCAATTTTTGTGTAGATTATATTGACTATCCAAAAAATAATTTGAGGGATGTTGAGACGTTCGAAGTTTTTTTTTTAACAAACATTGAAAATTTCGTCAAAAAAGTAACCCGTTAAAAGGACACCTAGTTCCAATGACTTCAGAAATAGGATAGACAAAGTATTCTCTTGATTTGTTGTAGTTTGATGTAAATAACTCAGTACTCAGTTGTTAGGGACATGCGCTTATGCGCGCGCAGTCCCTGTTCGATATTCGGGTGTTCATGGCTGTTTACGTTTTTTGGTCGCCATTAGTTGCTTGTGTGTATATTAAGTTTAACGCTGTGTTTACTGTGATTGTTAGTTTTTTTCAAGACGCATTTTCTGTTTTTGTGAATAAACAATGGGAAAATATTGTGTTATATGCAAATCTCCCTTTAAAAGTGGAGTTAATCGATCTTTCCACAGGTAAGTGACATTACCATAGGCGTAACGGGAAAATGGTAAATAAAAGCATAATCTAAAATTAAAAATGTCCAGTGCAGTAATATTGTAAACATAAAAATATATAATAGATATTTTTTATTTCAAAAATAGTAGTAGTAAATATAATGTATTGTTTGTTTTTAGGATTCCTTCGAATATTGAACGTAGATCTATATTGATCTCTCGAATTTTGAAATATCTGGGAAAGGAAAATATTCCTAAAGATAGTGTTGTGTGCTCAGATCACTTCACATCATATGACTTCTTAAGAAAACCCAGTGGCATAGTTTATCTTAAGGACTCGGCGGTTCCAGAATTACCAAGTTGTTCTAAGGACAATACACAAGTTTGGTAAGATATCATTTTGTTAAAAGAAAAAATAATACCTACTCAATTAACAGGTGTACGATTGTAAATACTTCTGATCACAGTTTTTTTTTCTTATTTTATGAAACAATAATTCTTCCTGAGAATGTTAACATATTTAGCCAAAAGTTGATGTTTTTATTTTACTTTTCACTTTTCTTTTATCAATTTACAATAATTGTTGGTTCATTTTAGCACCATAACGAATCCATTGAAGTCTCAGAATATCAGAAAACATATTCTTGATAATGTTCACAAAGAGTTAGAATCGCCAATAAAAAAGTAAGTATCTAGAGATATTCTTTCACATTTTTGTAATTATGAAAGTTATTTCTGTTAGTAGTTAACATGATTACAACAAAATTAAGCTTATATAAGTTCTATTGATTGATAATACGAATGAGAGCATCTTGAAATAATTAGTTAAATTGATAAATAATTATATTCTTATTTGCATAGACATGAATTATATAAAAAAATTATTTACTTTTTTAATCAAAATATTATAGCACATAATATTAAAAAGTGAAATAAAGTACCACATTTTGAAATACCTACCAAATATTCATCACGAAGTAACTGAAATTTATACAATAGATTTTCTAAGGTATTTATTTATTTTAGAAAATATTGCAATGTTGTTTATATGGAAAACTTACAGAATAATCCCTTAAATAACCATTTAATGCAACTAATAAAATTAATATTGGAAAAATATTTTAATTATCGAATTGACCATGAAACGTCAAAATTGAAAGATGCAGCTGCCAAACAGAGAGTTAGAAGCATATTGACAAAAACTATATTATTTAAAAATCAATAAAGAATTTTAATTCAATGTTTTATTTTATTTTGTAGTCTAATTTTCTTTTTTTTTATAAATGCATATTGTACATACCCCCTACCATATATTATGCTATAAATGTAGTATAAAAAAGTTGTAATGTAGGTACTTTATTAATTAATATTATTTTATATATTCACGCATGTTGTTACTGAGAAAATAAAGATTATTGTAACTATTTCTTGTTTTTTTTGTTTTTGTGTATAAATGTATGCAGTAGAAAACACAGCAGTGACTGGTCAAATTTTGGGTCTTATATTGTGTAAAAGAAAATCAATCAAAATTTGTGAAACATTTTTGCATATAAATACATCACCTACCATAGTTTCTGAAGTCATTGCCTAGTTCCGAACTCAATTGAACACAATATTAAAGTGTTTTCTCTATCAAGTTTTATTCCTGGAACATAACAGAAGATACATATTTCTATATTGAAAGAATAAACTCGACCTAACTTTAGTTTCTTGATTTACTTGCTACGAATTTCCACTCAATCACTGTTTTCTTTATTAGTAATTGTAAACATCTTTATAACAGCAACATGTGTATAAATACTATGACTACTATGAGTATTTTAGAAAACAAACTTTTTATGTACAATTTTCAGTTAAATTAATTGATAACATTTAAAGAATGTTGGGCCTGTAAAACGAATACCATTATATCGTTTTTAAAAAGTCATCGTATGAAAATTAAATATATTGTCAACACAGTATTTTCCTAATATTTGTCGCTCTATCAAGCAATCCATGCAACATATATAAAATAATCAAAGGGAATGAAAAGCTTTTGTTGTATTATAACTAAAGCTGGCCGAGGTGGCTGAAGTAGAGCCACGGTCTTGCGCTGGCGTCACACGTGCCGATTTAGAAGTGATTTACGCTGCAGTCTTATTTGAAAGGTTAATGCGTGAGGTTGTACCTATAAATTATACATATGTCAAACGCGCCAAAGGGTAAAAAACGACCGTACGCGGACACAGTGAATAAATTTATCGGTGAATTTCCGGATTTATTCTATGACGGATGCAAAATAATTTGTAAAGTTTGCAATCAAGACTTAATGTGCTGGCACAAAACAGACTGTCGACGTCATATCAATACCGTGCAACATCAAAATAAAAAAAATGGCATGCCTTTGACAACTCGGTTTATGTTTGATTTATTGTTAATGTTAATAGCCTGTAATATTCCGCTACACATACTGGATAAACAACCATTTCGGGGAGTTTTGGAATAAATACAATCCCCAGGTGAACTTACCAAGTCGTACATCGTAGATACGTACATTACGTAGATATATTCCAGCTGTTCGTGAAGACATTGTAAATGGGATTAAATGTGGATTAAAAAATACACGGCTCTGGTTATCTATTGACGAGACGACAGATTGTAAAAAAAATTCTATTTTAAATATTATAGTACGTGTACTGGACCCTCTTAAACCAACATTTCCACTTTTACTAGCTAGCAAAAGACTAACTGCGTGTACTGGCGAAATAATTACGCGTGTGGTGTTGGAGACATTCGAAAAATTTGAACTTTCAAGTCAAGTATTGATGTTTGTGACTGATGGTGCCGCGACAACGCGCGTGGTAGGCCGTTCTCTTCAAAGAGACAATTGTAGGTTTTTACATGTTACGTGTAAAGTGCATGCGTTACATCTTGTGGCAGAAACGATTCGAAAATGTTTTCCAGAAGTAGATGCAAATATAAAAAAAGTATTTCTCAAATCTCCTAAACGGCTTCGAGCATTTCACAGACAGTGTCTTGGTATCCCTGAACCACCAGAGCCGATTCTTACACGTTGGGGAACGTGGTTGAAAGTGGCTTTTATTATGCTGAATATTTTCAACAAATAAAAGCTGTGATACCACAGTTCAACCCTAACGAGGCTGCAGCTATTAGAGAAAGCCAGACAAGCTTTCAAGACGTTTCCCTTGAAACAGATTTAAAAACTATTAATAACAATTATAGAGGACTACACGACGCAATAGAAAAATTGCAAAATAGTTCGTTGTCGTTAGTGGAATCGCTGCAAATAGTGGACGACGTAAATACACAGCTACAGGCTATAAATGACGTAAAAAAAAGAATCGCGTTAGTGAAAAATTCGAGAGTGTATTACAGAAAGATCCTGATTTTAGCAAAGTAAGACAAATTTGTGATGGTGCATCTACAACTTCGTTAAGTGAGTTCACAGATTGTTTTACTTATGCCTGTATTACATCCGTAGATGTCGAATGGTCATTTTCAAAATACAAACATATTTTTTCACCAAAGCGAACATCGCTGACGGAGACAGCTGTAGAAACATATCTGATGCTATTATACTATAGATCTTCCCCACTTTGTGATTACGACAACCAAACTACTTTATAAATCTGCTTAAAAGGGTGAGTTTTATACAAATTTTCATAAAATGTAACATTATTGTTAAAATTTATTTCCATTTATTGTACTTATTCAAGTATTATGATATGATGTAAAGATATGAGTCATATGACAGCTCTGTCGGCCAGATAACCTCGGCCAGCTTTACTTATAACAAATATAGTAAAAGGATAATACAAATTTTATTTATGAATAAACGCCATATTTTAAAATTTGATTTGTATGTTCGTAAATGAATAAATATTTTAGAATAGATCACGAATCCAATGACACAAGTAAAAAAAAAAGAATATTGTTGTCTTCTCTCTGTTATGCAACATTTGATATCACCGTTACCCTTTTTTTTGTGATATTGTGCAGCGTCGGACTGTCGGTACTCAATACATCAACATTTTTTCCGACAAACAGTTTGGAACGATTTGCGGCATTTCTTTCATATAGTCAAATTCTCAGAAGCACCAAATTATCTCTGTACACAAGTGCTCTACAAATCCAGACCAAGTCATAGTGATTTTGTGAATAATTCCAAAAAGGCGTGAAATCGGGATTTTTTTATTTGGATTATTTGCATAATTTGGAAACTTGAAATACATGAAAAAACAGGAATTTATTAAATCTCTTCTCATGCTCATATGGCCCCAAAACACAGTTGAACAGTCCATGCTCCATTTGTAAAAAAAAATCCTTGGGCCTTGTTTACTTCGCCTCGCTAGGCACTAGGAGCTAGGTCTACATTTGAGCACTTTTGCCCAAACGAACTGAACGAGTCGAACACGCAGAGCTGAATTTACTATTCGAGACATATTTCCGAAACGAATCAATCAACTTTTTCCGCGGCTTGTCCGTGAAATAGAACTGCTCAAAAGAAAATATTGTTCTCCGAGCATTCAGTCTGGGCTAGAATACAGAGAGTTTGTGGCATTCATAGTATTCGCGCTAAACACCACGTTCTGATGTTAATATTTTTATTAATTTGGTTTTGAATTTTGATAAAAATGGAGTGGGGTAGAGAAAATTCTTTACAGTTAATCGATATTTATGAACAGTACCGAGTGTTATAGAACCCTGCCCATACAATCTTCGTATCCATATATACTTTCCTTGATTTTTTTCTTATCTTTTAATAATTTGCAAAGAATGAAAAAGAGCCTCTTGCCACTATCAAGTCAATTGCATTTATACCTTTTGGATTTTTAATTAGTTTTTAATAATAATTTGCACACAAAATTAAAAAAAAGCTCCTGTTGCCACCCAGTCTACTTAATGAATAAAACTACGAACATGTGGGAATACATGGGAACATGACGATACGACGAACATGCTGAATACAACGAACTTTTGTTCGGATTATTTGTTGCTGTTTGTTCGTGCACGCTCGGCTCATTCTGTTCGCAGGAAAAATGCTGGACCCAGTTTTAGACATAACTTGGTGCAAAATATGTTTTGTCATCGTCGGGAATTGTCTCAAACAATAAAACTTATGCCCAGTAGCAGTAATTTGCTTAAAAGCGTCTCATAATATTGTTTTGGAAAACACCGATTTAAAACACTGCTTTATATATTTTTTTTTGAGGAATCCAGGACTATGCAGCTATTAAGTAAGCAAAGACAAAATTTATTCTATTTCCAGTTTTACCGTACTTCCGCTGAGAAATGTTTAAGTCGCATATTTTAAAATAAATTTAAAGACGCTTTAATGGTTTCCATAAAAATTATAAATAAGACTAAAGAAAGGACACTACCTCTCTAATATAAGTTTACTGAAATAAATATCCTTCACAACAAAAATTGAAAAAATGGTTTTTCCTATGTACAAACTAACTATTTCAAATTTGAATGGTAATTAATTTTGCCAGCTCATCACAATTACATGATCTCGGATATAATGAATGTAAAAAAAAATTATGATAATATTTTCTTTAGTGTGGTAATTTGGCGTAACTTGTTTAGGCAATTAGAAACGCCCCCTTTAACTGCAGTGTTTATTAAACCATGTAATAAAGTAATCCTAACTGTTAAATTATTTGCATTTTTAAACAAAGCAAGAATTTTAATATATTTAATAAAACAATTTCAGGAAATCCAAACAAAACTATAGATGTAATTTGTTATAGATAAAATTTTATGGTTTATGCCAGTGGCGTCGAATATTAAACGTGAAGCGGATAAAATATATGATATTGGACCTTATGGTAACTCGCATTATAAATGAAATTTTTTTTTAACTTCTATTTGAAAAAAATGTTCTATCAACAGTAGAAGCACAAGAGCTTTTTTTTATCGGATAAATTTCTCTTTGTAACGAAATAATTTTGCCAATCAGTAATTTTATAAGAAAAACTGACATGAAAAAATTGCGAGACCGCAGGTCGAGCGATTTTGTCAAATGTCAGTTTTTCAAGCAAAATTACTGATTGGTAAAATTTTGAGTTAAAAAAGAAATTTATCCATAAAAGAAAAGCTCGAGTGTTTTTTGGCAAGATAAATTAACGACAGAATATGTGAACGAACAACAACAATAATTATCTTTATTTATACAATTATTTAAAGGAACAGTTTTTAAAAATATTAACGATTTCGTGTTTTTTGTGGATTGCGGAATTGATTTTTCTATGTTTTTTGCAATTTGTTCAGTCGAAATTTTCCCAAAACGACTCATATTGTACAGTATAGTTTCAACAATACTTAAAAATTATAGCTGACAGGACAGATTTTAAAGTGACGTGCGACTACTAGATGTACTCTGATTTTGAGGAACAAGCATTTTTATCGGTGATAAAAAACGATGCACCTTTTTTATCGCTGTCAAAGTGACAAAAATATGCTGTCAGATAGACTTTTTCATATAGGAGTTAATATATCATAATTAAATATCAAATTTTCCATTATTTATTGAAACAGATTATTGTATTTCTTTAGAACTAACTGCCCCAGGAAAGGCTTTTTCAGAAGCCTAGAAATTGATGAATACACATAGATACTGTAAAAAAGCGAGTCATGGCGAGCGGACAAACTGAAGTAGAATATCAGTGGCGTGTAAATTATAATAAATTAATGTGAATGCAAACAATACGTGAAGAAGTAATAATTATTATTCAATCACTACATTGTTTTTATATGGGTTAACAGCGGTTAATATGAGTAATTATTTGATATTTACTATAAAAACAACTACATAATATAACAAATAGCCACAAAAACAGAGGTAATATGTAACACCTCTGAATAACACATTTGTTATTCTGCTCTAACTGAGGAGTGGGGTAATGTTGAAATTTGATCAATGGCGCATACCCACCGCTCGCCATCACTCGTTTGTTTTAGTATAAGGGTTATCACAAAAGATCTTTTTATGTTCCAGTATACGGAGGCCACTAGAGCCTTAGCGAACCACTTGCAATCTAATCTAATGTACTGTATTCTACGAAGGCGTTATAAGGCCAACAATTTTATTTTTTCTTAATACATTCAATTGTTACTTCAAAGTGATAATTGCCACTTTGAGGTGACAATTCTTACTTAAAAGTGACAATGGCCACTTCAAAGTAACAATTCTTACTTCGAAATAACAATTGTCACAAGGTGTCCCCCTGTTTATTGCTCCGTCCCTAGTAGATGAAAATTAAATTACGGGGCGACGCCCTAAACACGGGAGCCCATTAAGTGAGTCGCTGTCGCTGCGAGGGCCATTTTAAACTACACGGGGACATCTTGTGAAGAACTTTTGAATTGAGAATTGTCACTTCGAAGTGGCAATTGTGACTTTGAAGTGACAATTGTCATTTTAAAGTGACAATTCAATGTATCTAGAAAAAATAAAGTTGTTGGCCCTTCTACGATTCTAAGTGTTCTACATTATTCAGAGATGAGATCGGAGCTGTAGAATATAATTCAATTTTTATTAATAACACTCAGTATATTTGAAATGCTCAGAAAGTGACTTTTCTCTGTATCAGTATTGGCAAAAATAAGGATTGCACAAGAAAAATGCAAATACAGATAGTCAAAGTACCGAAAAAAATAAAAAACAATTAAGTAATCCAAGAATATTTACTGGAACATAAGAAAACAAGAAAAATTTACCTGAATAAATAACAAGAAAAATTGACATGAATAAATAATAGAAATATCAAATATAAACTCTTGACAGTACTTAACCTATTATCTTCAAAACATCTAACAGAACTGTCGTTGGAAAGCCGATATTTTCGAAAATCATATGTGTAGACTTTTTCTGTTAAAGGAATACTCGCTAATGAGGAACAGTTTAATGTTCTTCAACCGTGTATTGTCTCAATTATTAGACAACAATTTCCAAACTGTAATAATAAAGCGCACCCCCGCATTGTTCACGTGCTATAAGACAATTTCTAGATGTTACTTTTCATTACTGTGGATTGAGAGAAGAGGTGCAATTTAATGGCCTGTCTGATCACCAGATTTGTCAAGTAGAGTCTACATTAATCGCCTAAAAAAATTTAGAATTAAAGAATTATTATTGCATTTGACTATTTTATTTGTATTTTCTCAAACATACTCTTATGAAAATCTTAATACGGTGCAGTGCTTCCCAACAGAACAGCAGAAATAGTTTAGTTCAAATATGTTTGTGTCAATGTGTTCGACGTCAGATGAGAATTAGTTGATACGTTGTTGAGGAGATCAAGACGAAGAAAGAGTGTGTCATAATTCATATTTTTTTAATTCTTTCTTTTAAAATTTATTTACATATTTTGACCCTTGTTTCTGTGGGATGTAAATCACATTTCTTATAATTCAGCATCCGCTGATTGAAAAACTGACCGAATAAAAAAAAAGTAATTGACTGTTTGATCACATACACGCACATACAGACGGTCAATTTGAAAATAATCGATAACGCTTATAGAGCCTTAAAACGCGAGAAGTTGTAAAAATTATCAGCACTGGCGGTTCTTCTATAGGGTCATTTGGTCAATGACCTCCCACATACAAATAAAAAATAGAGCTATTCATTTTCTGAAGTTTAAAAATATATAATATATATATTGTTAATATTCCTAAAAAAATATATTAAAGTTTCTAGTTCATTCTATGCAAATACTATTCAAATATCTAGATCATTACATTATTCATTTATAGAATTTAAAAATTTTGGGTCAATCCACAACGTGTCCTCAAAGCTAGCTACGGACCGAATTTACAACGAATTATAGTGAAATAGACTTATGCGCGAATCGTCAGAAAGCAAAAGAGACAGAAAACACTGGCGGGGACAATGTCCCTGACGACCCTGACACGGTAACGCACAAAGCTTAGTAAAGCCAGTCGCCAGTGAGCAGTCTTAATGTTGACTAGGTACGTGTTGGTCGATAAATTCTATCGAGTTGTTTTTAATGTTTTTATTTGTGAACATTTTATTAGTAAATCTCTACTTGTCGTGAAATTAAGTAAAACAGTGTTTTTGGTGTTTACTATTAAATATGAGTGTTGTACAAAATATATTAAAACTGAAAGATGGACATAATAAAGTACAAGTAGTTTTTGTGTTAGATACGTTTTAGACGGTGTTGTATGTGAGAGATTTTGGAAATTTATTCAGCCTCAAGGAACGACATCGCAGCATTTGACAGATGTAATTTTAAAAGAGTTAGAATGTCTGAAAATTAATGAAAGTCCTGAAAAATTGATAACACAAAGTTACGATGGAGCATCAGTAATGAGTGGTGCTTTTGGAGGTGTACAAGCCTAAATTAAAAAAAAGTTATCCTTCAACAAATTTTATTCATTGTTACGCTCATCAACTAAATTTAATTTTACAAAAAAGCATCAAGTCAGGATAAAAGCATAAAATTTTTTTTTTGCTAATTTACATAGCTTTTCTTCATTCTTTGGAAAATCGCCAAAAAGAACAGCCGTGTTAGACAATGTTGTTAAGGTGAGGTTGCCTAAAGCGGCTCCAACACGATGGAATTTTAATACAAAGTGCATAGAGACTGTTTATACCAATCGAACAGAATTATTAGATTGTTTAGACAAAATCATTGATAATGAATCAGAAAACAACACTCTAAACCAAGCTATTGGTTTAAAAAACTACTTACAAAATGAACATTTTCTTTACTGGTTAAATTTTTTTCATTTAGTTATGTCTCATTGTGATGTTCAATCAATTAGAAAAATGTAATATCGATGTCATAACAGTAAATAAGTGTACTGGCGTTTTTAATAGTAAAATTGAAGACATCAGAAATAAAATTTTGAATAACTATTTGGAGAAGACATCCATGTAGTCTGCCCAGAGATGTAAAACGGAAGAACCAAAAATGAGAATTTCATTAGAAGTTTGCAATATAATTACATCTAAGATCAAAAACAGGTTTGGCTTCAGTAATCATTTAGCAGTGTCTCAGTTATTTCACGCAGATCGATTTAAATATTATAAAAAAAGCTTTCCTCAAGATATGTTTAAATTAGTTAAAACGGAGTATCCAGTCATAAACCATTTGAAACTGAAAACTGAATTAGAAGTATTATATAGCCGAGAAGATTTTTCCAATAGTGAAGGTGCAGTTGCTTTGTTACAGCTTGTTATTAACAATAATTTGTGCAATACTTTTTCTTAAAGTGTCAAACTGTTAAAAATCTTGTGTACTCTCCCTATGACTACCGTCGAAAGTGAACGTTGTTTTTCCACCTTAAAAAGAATAAAGACATTTTTAAGAAATACCATGGGTCAGAAAGATTATCTTCTTTAGCTATGCTTACCATAGAAAGGGCATTAATAAAGAAGATAGAAGACTTTAATGAAAAAGTAATTGACCAGTTTGCATCTCAAAAAGACCGGAGGATCGACTTGGAATTTAAATCACTATAAAAGGTAGGTAATACAGTAAATTTTCTAATTGACCACCCTATCTCTTGACCCACGAACCGCCACTGATTATCAGACCATATTAAACAGTCTTGTTCAGAACAAATATCTCATAAGAACAAAATAAATGGATAGTGCACAAAACAATTTCAAAGGTTTTTACTGTACGTTTGTTATCTACTCAAACACCTACTTGTTAAAAATTAATCCACGTATATGTCTATAAAGGGTCAGTGAAAAAGAATATAAAACGTTCGGCGCCTATTTGATTATAATTAATGTTTATTTGATTTGGTGCTTCCTCTATGAATTATTTATTCTAATTTAGTTAAATAAATATTTAACACCTACAACACGCAGGACTATACTTAACATTTAAATATCTACAAATTCGTATGCAAATTGCAATTACTATTATCATCTTTAGTTAAATTTATAGCAGACTAATATTTTATGCATATTTTGAATTAAATTAACCAACAAAGTTTACAAACATATTCATTACTATTCGTTTAAAAAAATAGTCTGCCATTAATCATTTCGCACTATAAGTTAAGAAAGGTGATTCTATTTAATTTATTGCATTACTTCAAACCCGTATGACTAATTTAGATATAATCACAAAATATTTAAAAACAAAAATTTTGTTTAGATAACAGATAACACTATGCTCATAACACAACATAATAAAAAAAACCAAATTAATTTTAATTTTAGTTTTTACATTAGAGGACGTCATGGTGGTGCTCAAATATAAAATTTATCTGAGAGATAATCTGCATAGATTTAGTAAAATATGTTATATATATATATGAGCTTGCTATTGTTACAAATAATTTGAGAATAAAATGAACATTAACTGTCTTGAACAATTATATTAATTTTGAATTCTTACTCTGTTTGGTTCGGATGACTTTAAAAGTTAAAAAAAATTGATACGATATAAGCAAGCATGTGAAAATATAAACAGACATATTTTGTAATAATTTTATTTCGTTGTCTATGTTTGTATTTTCCCTAACAATACTGTTTACGTTACCACAACACGAGGGGCAAATCTCCCTAGAAAAGTTATACACAGGAATTCCTAATAAATTAGGCAAAATTAAAATTGTATTGTCAAACATACTTTGACTTTACTGACATTTGTACGCTAGGTATGTATACAATGTTATGTTACATGATCACATTAATAAAAAAGGAATACAAATTTAATTTCCAATAACGAAGATTATTAATTTAGAAATGTGGATGGTGTGAAATAGTTAATTTCTCTAAAATTGCATTTTTCAGATACGACCCTCTGTCGTAGTAGGTCAGTGTTGTTTGAGAAGTATATTGCAACATGCACGTTCTTTATTAGAATAACACATTATTAAAAAAACTTACAATTCAAAAATAAAAATAAATAATTTTGTGAAATAGAAATCGGATCTATAATAACCTATATTTTGAAGGCTACCTTAACTAATTCTTAAAAGATGCAATAAGGGAGTTCGAAATATCTAGTCCCTCGAACTCCGTAATAATTTCATGAAAACGTATTTTGGACAGAAGAGGCAACATTTACTACTGCAGGTGTGTTTAACAAAAAAAAAAAAACGTTTAGAGCTCAGCAAAATCCGTATACGATTGAATAAATTCAAAATCAGGGCCACACTAATATAAACGTCTCCTTTTAAATAACCTGCGAATTTTGTTATTTAATGGTAGCATAACAAGAAGATGATATTTGGAATTTCTAACAAACATCGATAACATTTCATCAAATTCACTCTTTAAATCAGTTACCGCAAAAAAATTTGGCAGCAAGACGGTGTTCCCAGTGATAACAAGAGATCATTACTTATTTGAATGACAATTACGGTGATTGAATAGGTAGACATGGCACTATTAATTGATCTCCTCGTAGTTCGAATTTAACCCAGTGGATTTCGCCCTTATTGTGTTATCTCAGATTCAAATTGTACGGAACAGGACTGAAAATATTAACGAATTGAAGGGTCGAATAATGATGAAATTGGTAACCTAAATAATAACCCTGACATTCCAAAATATTTTATGAAATCTTGTAAGATGATATCGTACTTGCATCGAAGAAAACTGTCGTCATGTAGAGCAATTAAATCATTTATTTGTGAAGGTCTAAGTGCATTGTTGGTGATTTTGGATTTCACAGAAAAATTAATATTTCAAAGCAAAATCTGATTTGATGCAAACCACCCTGCATTCTTATTTAGTGAAATATGAGGATATTAAATAATCGTTTAGTGCAGAAAGGACTCCAGTGTACCAAATTAGGTCTTTTCAGAAATTAACGATGTGAAAATCAGGCATATGTTTTTAGCCCCGTTTCAATATTAACTTTGATAGGTGTTTAGTGGTTTTTAAAATTTGCGCATGAAAGTGTGTATGATACCATTTTTGTGCAATAATACCGACAAAAATGCCTAAGTTCGGCTGAATGTAATGGAGAGAATGATAAGTATATGCTAAGGGTTCTAGATGAAATACATCCTAAGAAATAGCATGACCACTTTGTATACAGTTTCAAGAGTCCAGCTTCCTGTTTTCTTTGTCAAAAGAAAAACTCTAATACTAGGAATGGCCAATAAATCTGCATTAGTGCGATTCTGGAGTCGAAGAAAAATTATCTAAAATGTTTGGTATAATGGGTACCCGAACTGAACAGAAATTTTTATTATGAGATTATAAACACTTTGAAAAGCAAAAAATTAAAATCGAATAAATCCGAATGAAATTGTAAAAAATAAAGTTTTTATTTTTTTTTTCTCTTGGTACAATTCATGTTATTATTACTTTTTAATATTTTTATTTGCTTATTTTTTGTTTACTGTGAATAAAGTATTCCAAGAAAATACATGCATCTCATTATTAAAGAAATAATTGCATTCTAATTTGTGTGAAAGGGCCCAAGTTACAATTTTTTTTTTTTAATTTTAATCAAAAAACTAAGTAAGACGATATAACTGTTGTGGATATGTTTTTAAAATTTACCTAACTAAATACTAAAAATTGAAAAGGAGCAGAAAATTCAGGTTTAACCATAGTAGAATGTTTCTTGTATTTTTTCTCGAAATAGGTAAATATCAATCCCTTTCAAAAAATAAACGATTCAATTAATGATAAAATAATATATGAATTTCGTTCTTCCTTTTTGTTCTTTGTCTTCCTATTTTAAATTAAAGCTTACTTATTTTTATCTAATTGTTTAAAAGTGTAAATATTTCGAAAATTACTAGGAATAAATGTAATGTGTTATATGGTTGTAATCAGATGGAACGAGCAGTGCAATAAAATACAGTGTTCCATTTAAAAATACATAATTTACATTTGTATCTCCTTCATTTTGATTTCAATTATTTTTCGATTCCATATTTCCAATTTACAACAAAACTACTGCAATTTTTATATATTTATTTTTTTGTAACTATAAAAATAACAGATAAATATGGGTGGGAAATTTCGGTGACTCACCTTGTACGTAATAAATTTCAGATTTTTATATTTTTCTCACTATTCGATTTTTGAATTTATTTAAATATACTGAAATCTTATTAAAGGTTTAATCACAAAAATTTACCCTATTATACACCTCTAAAATTGAAGGTTATGCATGCATTTCTTGTTTTCCGCGACGTTTCTAAAAAATGGTATTATGGATGTAGCGACACCTAACGAATACCTAATGACTAGAGTCCAGATCCGAATATTAGATGATGTCAATATTAGAACCAGAGCCAGGATACCGGTGTAAACACATGCACAGAAATGATAAACATGTCACAAATACCAGATTAAAATAGGTGTATTTTAAGGGCTGTCCAGTGCAGGGCCCGCTTTAGAGGCGGACAACCCGGACCCCTGTTCAGAGCGGCTAACCTGAGGGCGATATTCCCCCCCTGAATGTGAACCTAATATTGATAAATTAATTATTCTCAATTAATATAAATTTTACACTATTTGTTGATTTTTTTCCCTACCTAAAACTAAGTACTATGCATTTGATCATTGTGGTTTGTTACGTTTTAAAGCTAGAAAAATATGAAAAACACCTTTTTAAAAGTTTTAAAAGAAGCATATTTATTTTTGAAATAAAACAAGACGTATTAAGAGACGCGCATGATCCTGCATGAACTTGTAGGTATATAGTTACTTGTTTAAAATAGGAACTGCAAGACATAACATGCATGGACATGTTTTCGCCCCTTACTATATAAAGCGCCCAATTGTGTTATTATTGCAGATACGTCGGTGTCGGTGATAACATATCCTTGAAGCAAGTTTATAAATATTAAAAATATTTAACAGTTTAGTTCGAGATAGTGACTTTTGTGTGTTTTGTCAATTTCTAAAGGTAAGTACTTCTGCAAATATAACTGGTAAAGAATTATTTTACAAAAATATTTTCCACAATACGCACTTATACATTTTTAAATAGCTTCTGTATATTTGTTGTGACGGATTTTTATTAATTTATTTAGGTTTTCGCCGCGAAAAAGAGAAACAAAAAATCCATCTTATTTTATTCAAACAATTTAGGTAGGTATCTATTTTACATATTTAGTTTTTTATATGTTCGTTGTGGTAGTTCGCAATTTGTCCATTTTGTTGGGATCCACCACACCTAAAAAAATCTTTGAAAAAATCCTACTAATTAATAAACTATAATTTTGTGTAGTAATAAGCCAATGCGTTGCATAAAAATATAAAAGAAGAAAAATCCTCAAATATGATTAGTTGGTGACGGTGGTTTAGTCTGTCCCACAGTTTAAAAAATGAAATGCCTAGTTTTAATTACTAAAAGTATTAACTATTTTTTTCAAAAAAGATGGTTGAAAATTAGCCCGAAACGTTAAGAAATTTGTTTTTATATTTAAAAATAGTTTAAGTAGGTAATTAAAACTAGGTATTTTATATTTCAAAACTGTGAGCCAGTCACGGACTAATTGAATTTGAAAATTTTTCCAATTTTTATTTTTTGCAACGCCGTGGCTTATTTTAACTAGCGTAATTTGCATTGTTTTATTTGTTGTTTTAGAATGTCTGACGCGCAAAGAAAATTATTCGGCCATCAGTATAAAAAGCGAAGACTAGAGAAGGAAACCCAAAAGTAAAAATAAGCTGGTGCTCTGCACAATTATTTACAGGGTAGTACCATTAGTACCAAAACAAATATCTCCAAAAATTCAGATAAAAAGGAAAACACGGAATCATCAGAAAGTGTTGGTGACCAAGACTAATCAATACACAATATTTTTAAACCAACTTTGTCACCAAATGAAAGCATCCTACAAGCAGAGACAACTTAAAACTGTTAACTACGGAGCAAAATTTTTTCGATTTTAACTTTATTTCTTGTCTTTTGCTTCTCTCAACAAACGTGCTATATAGCTCTCTTTGTCCCACAATTCGTAAAGCAAAAGTAGAAGGCAGCAGGGTGGCAAACTGCGCATGCGTGTTATTGCAGAGAGACTTGTATGCCGGTATGGTCATAAGAAGGTAACATATGCCGTATGGTGTCGCCATTTTAATTATTTGTTGTTTATTGAAGGTGATTGTTCGTTAATTGTGTGTTTCAGCTGTTTTAGATGACTAAAGTTATTTAGTCATTGTGAGGTTTGCCAACAATTTTTATGCTCGAAGCCACATGATTTACATAATCAATTTATTATGTACAAGGAGTGGTCAGAATCAGAAACAAAGCTTACATATCCCTCAGAAAATTTAGTTATTGATGTTGAGCATTCAATTACAGAATTAGAAGTTTTCCTTCCGAAGTTCGGTGGTAAAGCAGGAGTGGGAAAATTTGCTGCCGAACAAGTTATATTCAGCTGTTGACTTTTCTTGGTTTTCTTGTGCGACCCACCATGATATAATATTAGAGGGTATAATTAAAGGAATACGCCGCATAGGTATTTCATGGTGATGCAAACGAAAGAATAATGACATCAAATTACAAAAAAAGGACCCCACCCTACCACCTACAGAATGCACTGTACAAACTTTAAGTACAAATCCAGCATTGTGGCCCAGAATTTAAGGAGACGCCAAAAGAAGTTTTTTAAGACGACAAGGTCCACCTAAATCATTGTTTAATTACAAATTTTTCTTATGATGGCACTGGTCAAAAATTTAGCTAATTACTATTCTCGAATTTTGAGAAATGGAGGGCAAGTTATAAGAGACTGGCTAGTGTACCCTACCTCAAAAAACTGCATATATTGGTTTTGCTGCAAAATTTACGGCCGTGTGTCAAGTTCCCTTTCAAAAAATAGGTTTTAAAAGCTGAAAGCACATCGTTGAAAAAATCATATTCAGGCTCAAAAAATCCTAGCTAGAACTCAGTCAAAGATTAAAGTGTTGTACAACTATAGATGCAGCTGCCCAAAGAGTTATTAACGCTGAAACGAATCACTGGTATGAGGTGCTTCTAAGGATTATAGCAATTACTAAAATGCTCGGTAAAAGTTGTTTAGTTTTTCAAGGTACAAGCGACAAGCTGTTTGAGCATAATAACTGCAACTTTTTAAAAATAGTTGATTTGCTATCTGAATTTGACCCCGTCATGGAGAAACACGTGCGTAGAATGCTTAAGAAAGAGGAAACCAAAGCTCACTGGAAAAATAATTCTAAACAATATAATAGACTTGCTTCACGAGAGTGTAAAATCGCATATTACTGCTGAAATAAAAAAAGCGAAATACTAATCAATAATATTAGATTGCACTCCTGACGTTAGTAAGGTGGAGCAAATGACCCTGATAATGTGTTTCCATCAATAAGTCTGATTCTGATTCAAACGATGTCGAAATAAAAATCTACGAAAGCTTTTTAGGTTTTCTTACCTGTGGAAAGATCTACAGGAAGATGACTATATGAAATTATAATTGAAGAGCTTCATGAAATGAGACTTGATGTGCAAGATATAAGATGGCAGGGATATGATAATGGGGCTAACATCAGGGCAACAATGCAGGAGTGCAATTTATAATTAGGAATTTAAATCCACGAACATTCTACGTTTCGTGTAGTAGCCACTCGCTCAATCTAGTGGTAAATGATACGGAAAAAGCATCCTTGGAAGCAGCCAATTTTTTAATATGGTTCAAAGAATATATTTATTTTTTTCTTTTTTCTACTTTTCGATGGGCAATATTTTTAAAACATGTCCAGGGATTAACATTAAAATCTTTGTGTGACGCTCGGTGGGAAAGCAGGATAGAAGCTTTTACGCCCTTAAGATTACAACTTGGTGAAATATACGACGCTTTGCTAAGCATTTATGAAAACCAAGACGTCGATATCTCAATAAGAGACGAAGCTTCGGGTTTGTTAAGTTGCATTAAACAATTTCAATTATTATGTTCAATAGTCATATGGTATAAAATTTTAAACTGTATTCATCCCATAAGCAAGCTTATGCACACAAAAGATTTTGATTTGAAAAAGCACTTGATCTTCTAGAGAACTGCAAAAATTTCTTTCAAAATCTTCGATCAGATAAGTCCTTCAATGAAATTATTGTTGACGCAAGAGAATTGGCTGATGAAAGTAACATTGAAGCCAATTTTGAATCAACAACGCCGCGACACCGCGTAAGAAGAAAAAAGGCCAACTTTCCATGCGAGGCAAGGAACGACCCAATCGAAGAATCCAAAGAAAAATACAAAATAGAATTTTCTTCTATACTATTGATTAAGGCTGGGAATTTTCCAGATTTTAGTATTTGATTATTCGTTCAGAAAAATATTCGAATATCCGAACTATTCGGATATTCGAATATTCCGATTATTCGAATTATTCGAATAGGTAATTGAATTATTCGGATATTCGAATATTTGAATAATTCGAATATTCGAATAATCCGAATTATTCGAATAGGTATCCGAATAATCCGGATCCTGGAATATTCATTTTTAATAGGTATAGCACTGAATACTAGTGAATAGTAAATACTCTATTTGAGTATTTGGTTGGATAGACCACAATAATAGTCGTGACGTAATCCACTAAGCAGGCAATTTGATTTGCTTTCCATACCCACAATAGGGTACATCTCCTGTACATGTGCTTTAAGGGTCAGAATTATTTAGTTAGTATTTTATTTTAGGATTGAGGCGCTATTGAAGCTTAAATAAAACGAAAACAAAGCTAGTTTATTATACTTCTGTCATAACCATTTTTCCTTTTCGAAAAAATAAAACTGCTCTAAAATTAGAATGTTTTTAAAAAAGACGCAGATTGTGAAGGTAAAACAAATACATGAAAAGTCAATAGTTAAATATTTACAGGTTTTCTAAAATTTAAAATTTAATTTTAACCCTAGCCTTACTTACTACAATAAGAATAAGGTCGAGGCGAGAAAGAGATGGAATAGTTTGACTGGGAGTAAAACGTGCCACTAATGTGGTCTATTTATATATTTGGATTTTAGAATAGGTACCTACCTATACCTACTATCTACCTACTTTGGTTGGATGCATACTGCATACCTATTCGTACATAATTTAATAATATATTTTAATATTCAAATTTACTCAAATATAATCGAATATTCGAATACTCGAATATATTCGAGTATTCGAGTATTCGAATATTCGAATATATTCGAGTATTCGAATATTTCGAATTTTCGAATATTCAAATAATTTGCCATTAGAATAATTCGTATTCGAATATTCGAATACTCGAATTATTCGAATTCGATTCCCAGCCTTACTATTGATCAAGCATTAGACGCACTAGATAGTGGATCCGAACAACTGAATCACCATAGTAACCAATTTCAATCTCTATATAATATATATGATTTGAAAACCATGCCTAAGGAAACACTGATAAAGATTTGCAAAGATTTGGAAAATATTTTGTCTGATGATGAATTCATCATCAGATAATTAGCTGACATTAACGGTCTAGATTTAGTAGATGGAATGTCTACAGTGTGCACTTTTGGGCAAAAAAAGAAAGGTCAAGTGATTTTCTTAAAATAATAATTATGTTCAATTTTACTCCAAATCTTAGTATTGCCATAAGAATACTACTGACTATTCCAATATCAGTAGCAAGTGGAGAAAGTTTTTCCAAATTAAAATTAATCAAAAACTTTTTACGCTCAACTACTATGCAAAATCGACTAAACGGCTTGGCCATTTTAGCAATTGAACATAAAATTGCTGATCAAATAAACTTAAAAGAGGTAATAAAAAAATTTGCAGAATTAAAAGTGAGAAAAAAATTGTCTTCTGATTATAACTCAAACAAACAATGCATTACTGTGGTTCTATGTATTCACTTTTTGTTTTCTATTTAGGTTTTAGGTATGTGAGAAAAAAATCTAAATCGTAATAGCGGTAAAATTGCACCCTGTATGTTTAAAACTAAGCAAATATTTTAAAAAATATAACAGCTAGGTATCAATAGGTACTGCAACTCTATTTTATTTTAATTTATACTGTTTTGTACCAAATGTTAAGTTTTAATACTTGTTTCTTATTAAATATACGTTTTTTATTGCAAATTAAAACCATCTTTTATTAAGAAAAAATAACTTTAAAAGGGCGGCAATTTGTTTTTTTGACCGAGGCGGCGTAAACGCGAGCGGTCCCTGAGTCGCCTTCATATAGGAAGCTGCACCCACGCAAACAGCAAGAAACGTCCTTTAGCATTTTCGTAGTTCTCATCCCATAGTGTTTTAAAACTGCTATGAATACATTCACATAACATTTCTGCATTTGTGCGTTCTAACACCTTTGTTGATATTAAGTGGGATGGCATTGCCACTATCTCATACATCCCCCAACCACTACATTAAATTTGCGATGTTCTGACCACTAACGTCGGCGATTTCATCTACACGTGTTTGTCTTGCAACTCGGAAGCAATATCTGCTTTAATTTTGCTGCACACCGGCGACGTGTAATTTTTCTTTAATGTGGGTTCCGCAGCCACAGCGACGTTATTGTACTTTCCACTAACACAATTTTACAGAAACTGTTTAAAATGAGGGTTGTCTAGTTTGGTTCACGAAATGTTACACGCCATTATTTTAACTACGTCTAAACTATTTTTTTTTTGTCTTTCAGTAGCACCCATAATCTCACAGGTGTTTTATAATTTTCAATTTTTAGTTTCAAGTGCTATAAAACCTGTGTATTCATTGTCCGTGACAGTAAGTTCAAACAAATATTGCATCGAAATTCTGTGCCATCAAACTTTTACTCTAGGAAATCCTTTATCCATCGTTGTACAGCAACTCTTCAAAGGGGAAGTGAACGCGACATTTTCAAAATATTTCACGACAATATTCTATTTAAAAAGTATACATACCCGCTGTGTTCACAGGTTGACTACTGGAATCTTAGATTAGACTTGTATCGTACTTTAGACCAGGCGTTAAAATAGGTGGGGATGGAGTAGCATTAAAGGCTGCGTCAGCACGCCCTCGTGCTAGGATTACCAATATAAAACTTTAAGGGGCATAGTCGGGAAAAAGCTTCGGATAGCTGTGTCACTCTCTAGAAAGTTTTTGTACATGCGCCGCTGAATAATTTTGCTCTTGACTATACCTTCACTGGACGTTTTATTCACCGACTTCATTGAGGTGCGATTCCCGATAGAGGTAACACTTCCTTGCTTCATTTGTAGTGACAAAGATACTTATTTAGAAAATTCATTTTCACCAAATAGTACAGAACAAAAGTTTGAAACTTGCTGAACATAATTATGAAGATTCATTCTAGAAGACATGTATGAATTTTACCTCGAATTTTACCGATTGATATCATAATTCAGGGGCTAATCACGTTCAAATTTCACTTATATTTACAATATAAATTTTCCCTACATAAAGTGAAAATTAATTAAAATAGATATACATGTACCCTCTAGTACACTTTCAACTACTGATCCTGTAAATTTGGAAGAAATAAATTTTGAAAAGTTACCTTACAAACACTGGTTCGATTAGCCCTCTTAAGTCGCTGTTAAAATTTTTCTATTGATGAGAACGAAAAATGGAAATAGTTAATTAATCTTAAATATTTTAAATATATGAAGGAAATTTGCTTTTTAATGTTTCAAAAATAATCTTAAATACTATGTAGATTTACTACATAACAGCCAATACTGATGCGTATTTTTTTATTAAAAAGAAATACGTATATTTTATTTGATGTCATTTTATAAAACTAATTAATCGTATTTCTTATTAATAAAAAAATATGCATCAGCATTGCCTGTAATTTTATATTAGATTTATGTGGTATTTAGGATGAATTTTTAGTTTTTTTAATATTACTAAAAGAAAAAATTTAACAGCAATTTTTAGATTGATGAAAACGCATTCCTAGCTTGACCTAGATAAAAATTATTATTCGGTACATTTGCTTATTTTTAAATTGATATTATTTTGTGCTTTAATGTAGAGATCGGGAGGTAGTGACGACTTTTATGTTGATATAATATTATATTGTAAACACTTAATGAAGTGTACATAATGTACAATATGTACAGGGTTATTCATTATAAATTACCCACCCCTTATCATCGTTATTATTGCCTATAGAAAAAAAGGTTTGAAGTGAAAGTTGTGGTTATGACTGAATTTTGTTAAAATGTTATCAAAAGTATAGTAGCCTGCAGATTTCAGGGGATACAGAAGAATAATATATTTTTTTAAATGGGATATCCTATATATTATTAAATTTTTGGAATAATCCTTTGTTCCTGATTTCAAAGATATAATATATGTTACCCCTACCATATACCGTTTTTGAGTTATTAAACGTCGAATATCTTAGTTAAACTAGTTACTGTAAATATGGATAAGTTAACATTATTAAAGTGAGCTATGAAAATGACAATTATTATGTTTGATAAGTGACATTTCTTTAATGAAATAATCAAAATGGTTTACAGTGAGGAAGAAATAGTCCAAATATTTGCTTGTTATATACAAAATAACAAAAATAAACGTGCAGCAAATCGTCCAACACCATCAGAAAATACGTTCAAAAATATTTACCGAAAGGTGAATAATACCTCCAGTTTTAGTAGAAAAAAGCGTGTAGTTCAAGCAAACCAGGAAGAACAGCTAGATATACTGCTTCATTTCGAAGGTAAGCCCATTCATATTTATTCGCGAATAGACTTTTTTGAAATATTGTATTATTTTTTAGAAAATTCTGAATTTAGTATAAATAATGCAGTCGATCAATTAGGTAAAAGTTATTCCAAAATCCAACGTGCGTTAAAAAATAACAACTACAGACCATATAAAATTTTACCCCTAAAAGTTTTAACAGAGGCTCAAAAAAGGAAAAGGGACTTTTGCCGCCAGATGATTCAAAAGTTGGATAAAGATCCCGATTTTTTTACTAAAATATTATGGACTGATGAATCAGTTTCCACGGTAGGAGTTTTTAATAGCAAAAGCAAGCATAACAGAAAAAAGATTGGTGAAACAAATAAAAAAAATTAGGAAGAAAAACTGTTAGCGTTTGGTGTAGAATTTTCAGAAACAAAATTGTTGGGCCTATATTTTATGATTATACTTTAACTAAAGTTACCTATCTGGAAATAATTATCCCAGAAGAAGAAAATACTCTTCTCCAGAATTTTCCCGAAGCCGAACTTGATGATATGATTTGGATGCAGGATGGGGCAACTCCGCATAGTGTCCTACCCGTTCGAGATCATTTGAATAATGTATTCCCAATATGGATAGGGAATAATTGACCTATTAAATGGCCACCTAACAGTCCGGAGTTTATTCCTATGGATTCATTTTTTTGGAGATTTCCAAAAGACATTGTCAATAATAATAATAATAATAATAATAATAATAATAATAATAATAATAATAAGGGGTGTGGCTAGAATGGACGAGGTCATCGATGAGGAAATTCCGGAAGATGCCGACATCTGGCAAATCAACAGTGCCGTGTACAACGCCGCGAAGCAACTCGTCCCCCGTGAGAGGTCAACCAATCACGGGGTCGAGAAAGCCAAGCGGCGTGTACAAAAAATCGAGGGCAAAATACAGTCGGCCAGACAACACGCTTCTCGGATCCAGAGTGTGGTGGAATATAAGACGACTGGGAGGGTCTTTACTCCCAGAATCCGGCGCATAGCAGCTGGATTAAGACGTCAACACCATACTCTAAATCTGACAGTGATGCTTACCATCAAGCAGCACTGTCTAGATAGGATCCGAGCACTCATGGCGATAAAGAAAACATTGAGGAGGCGGGTGAGGAGTATGGAACAAAACAATTTGTTCCGTACGAATCCTTCCCGCCTCTTTCAAGAGCCACAGCGTGTCGTCGAGAATCCGCCGACTGTAGAAGATGTCGAAACCTTCTGGAAAGGAATCTACGAAACGACACGTCCATTCAATAGCGACACTCCATCAATTGCACACTTCGAGGCTCTGTGTCACAGACATCTTGAAGAGCCAGAAGAAGTGTGCCCGGCAATCAGTACGGAGGAAGTCCAACAAGCACTTGTTGGTACCAAGAACTTCGCTGCCCCGGGCCCAGACGGCATTAACAACTGGTGGTGGAAGAAATTTCCTTCCACTCACCGTCGTCTGGCGCGAGTTTTCAACTCATGGTTGAACGAGGGGCAGCAGATTCCGGACTGGTTCGTCGAGGGACGTACTGTGCTTATCCCCAAAAAGGGGGATCTCACCGACCCGAGGAATTATAGGCCGATCACTTGCCTTAACTCCTGCTACAAGATATTTACACGTATCTTGTATGCTAGGACACTGAGGTCTGTTGATCCGGTCTTCCAGCAGATACACGAACAGCGTGGTGCCAAGAAGGGCATGGCAGGTTGCAAGGACAGCCTGCTGATAGACCGCTGTATTACACAGGATTCTGTGCAATACAAGCGGAATCTATCGATGGCCTGGATTGACTACCGCAAGGCATTTGATACAACGTCGCATCAGCTATTGTTGCACTTACTCGAATGTCTTGCGGTACCAGCACCACTAGTGAGATGCATAGAACAGCTGCTGCCGCTCTGGAAGACCCGCTTCACCATAACATCAGGTGCACAGCGGGTCACGACAGAGCAGGTGGCATTTAGGAGAGGAGTTTTCCAGGGTGACTCCCTGAGTCCTCTCCTCTTCTGCATCTCACTGCTGCCGTTGTCTGTTGGGCTCCGCCAAACCCGCGGATATCAATCTGGACCACCCAGCGACCGGAGGCATAAGGTCACCCATCTATTTTATATGGATGATCTTAAACTTTATGCCTCCGGAGAGCGCGAACTACAAAACGCTCTTAGGGTGGTCGAAGAATATACGCGGGCAATTGGTATGGAGTTCGGGTTGGACAAATGTGCAGTCGTCCACCTCAAGAGAGGACGATGCGGGGAATTCCCTGAAGATGCGCAGCTCGCAGACGGAAGCATCCTAAGACATCTGGATGCCGGAGAGACCTATACATACCTGGGTGTACAACAAAGGCACATCCAGGATGTAACACAAATAAAGGAATCTCTCCGCGGCAAGTAGAGACACCGCCTCCGAAAGATTTGGTCCTCCGAACTTTCGGGGAAGAACAAGGTGTCTGCAACTAATATGCTTGCCGTTCCGATTCTGCTCTACTCCTTCGGAGTAGTAAAGTGGAGGGTAGATGAGCTGCGCCAATTAGACAGAGATACCCGCAAGATGATGAATATTCACAGAAGTATTCATCCTAGATCGTCCGTTCCTCGTGTGTACCTCCCACGTCAACGGGGGGCCGAGGACTCTTGAGCCTGGAGTGTACGCATGGCAGAGTAGTACTGAGTATGGCATGTAACATCCTCAGGAGCTCAGATCCCCTCTTGCGGTTCGTAAAACATCACGAAACTGTAGGAGTGGGAGCAGGATTGTTCAAGGCAGCAAAAAGAGCCGCAGATGAACTCGGTCTCGCATTTGACATCAGGCGAGGAGGCCGGCGAGGTGCTGATGTTGAGTCAGTCACCGAACTTCAGCCAAATCGTCTGAAAGCCCGAATTAGAGCTGCCGAACAGGAGAAACTGTTTCGGCAGCACGTCGATAAACCCCAGCATGGTGTCTTCTATAAGAACATAGAAACACTGGGTTTATCGACCAGGCTGACCTTCGCCTTTCTAAGGTCAGCAGGGCTTAAGTCGGAGACCGAGGGATTCATTATGGCCTGTCAAGATGGTGTTATCAACACCTTGGTCTACCGTAGCCGCGTGTGGCGTGTAGAGGTTCCTGATATCAACTGCAGGACCTGCCATCAGGCGCCGGAATCGCTCATGCACTTACTATCTGCATGCCCTATATATGCGATTTCGGCCTACATCCACCGGCATAACGCGGCGTTACGAGTGCTATACTACCATCTAAGGCACTCGTACGGGGTAGACCAGACACCAGTGCTGCCTTACGTCCCCGGAGATATCGAGTCCGTTGTCGAGAACGAGAAATGCCGGATTTACTGGAACTACTCGTTCCCGACTGTCAGGCTAATCCAAGCCAACAAGCCTGACATAGTCCTCCTCGACCATCAACTCAAGGTGATGTATGTCATCGAGTTCTCGGCACCTGCGGAGAAAAACATCACCTTGAAGGAGGAGGAGAAACGGACCAAATATCGCGATCTCCGGTACGAGCTCCAAGTGCTGTACCCAGGCTACTTGGTCAAAATGGTCGTCCTTATTATCGGTGTACTCGGAGGGATAAAGCCTACGCTGCTCTCGGAACTGAAGATCATACCGGCCTGCCAAAAACCAGCCGAGTGGCTGGCAGGTCAAATGCAGAAGGCGGTCATTCTGGGTTCTCTCCGTCTGCTTAGGGCACACGATTCTGGTATCTACAGTCACTAACCCTGCGGGATGTGGGGAGTGGCTGTAGTTGATGCGCCGGCGCGACTCCCGTGAGGCGTCGGAGGCCACGGGAGGACTGACCGGCATCGGATATTCCGAAAAAAAAAAAAAATAATAAGGGGTGCAAGGTCGGCAACCTCCACGTTGGTGCACCCTGGACAGGCAGAGGCTACTCTGCCTGACTAATGTCGGCCGGGGGTACCAAGGCTAACCACCTGGTACCCCTTCTACTTCGGGTTCCATACAACCTTAGAAGAAGGGCTCCTCACGATCGACCCCAAGCGGATGGGGGTCAGAGACAGGCGGGAGGGGCCTCACCGGACGGTCTCAATAATGACAGACGCAACGAACAAGGACGCTTTAAGTGGACGAGGGAACTTCGGGATGACTTGCTGACCTGCCGCGAGAGTAGCGAACCTGAGCGAAGAGGATACATGGCGCGATTGCATGCACTTTGGTGCGAAATGCACCCAGAGCATCGCGCCTTCTCTCAACAACATCTGAGAGATCAAGTATCCTTTCTGCTCAGGACAGGTTACGTAAGGGCACCCCGTCAGCTGGAAGAACTGCCAGCCGCAGTACCACCGCGGCAATTACCAGCTGATGGGGAACATCCTTTAGAGTTCACCGATGTAGACTTAAGGACGAGGGTTAGCCTTAACACCAGGGCTAACCTAAAGCCACAAGACCTGGCTAGAATGGACGCGGTCATCGATGAGGAAATTCCGGAAGATGTAGACATCTGGCAAATCAACTGTGCCGTGTACAATGCCGCGAAGCAACTCGTCCCCCGTGAGAGGTCAACCAATCACGGGGTCGAGAAAACCAAGCGGCGTGTACAAAAAATCGAAGGCAAGATACAGTCGGCCAGACAACACGCTTCTCGGATCCAGAGTGTGGTGGAATATAAGACGTCTGGTAGAGTTTTTACTCCCAGAATCCGGCGTATAGCAGCCGGATTAAGACGTCAACACCATACTCTAAATCTGACAGTGATGCTTACCATCAAGCAGCACTGTCTAGATAGGATCCGAGCGCTCATGGCGATAAAGAAAACATTGAAGAGGCGGGTGAGGAGTATGGAACAAAACAATTTGTTCCGTACGAATCCTTCTCGCCTCTTTCAAGAGCCACAGCGTGTTGTCGACAATCCGCCGACTGTAGAAGGTGTCGAAACCTTCTGGAAGGGAATCTACGAAACGACGCGTCCATTCAATAGCGACACTCCATCAATTGCACACTTCGAGGCTCTGTGCCACAGACATCGTCAAGAGCCAGAAGAAGTGTGCCCGGCAATCAGTACGGAGGAAGTTCAACAAGCACTTGTTGGTACCAAGAACTTCGCTGCCCCGGGCCCAGACGGCATTAACAACTGGTGGTGGAAGAAATTTCCTTCCACTCACCGCCGTCTGGCGCGAGTTTTCAACTTATGGTTGAACGAGGGGCAGCAGATTCCGGACTGGTTCGTCGAGGGACGTACTGTGCTTATCCCCAAAAAGGGGGATCTTTCCGACCCGAGGAATTATAGGCCGATCACTTGCCTCAACTCCTGCTACAAGATATTTACACGTATCTTGTATGCTAGGACACTGAGGTCTGTTGATCCGGTCTTCCAGCAGATACACGAACAGCGTGGTGCCAAGAAGGGCATGGCAGGTTGCAAGGACAGCCTGCTGATAGACCGCTGTATTACACAGGATTCTGTGCAATACAAGCGGAATCTATCGATGGCCTGGATTGATTACCGCAAGGCATTTGATACAACATCGCACGAGCTATTGTTGTACTTGCTCGAATGTCTTGCGGTACCAGCACCACTAGTGAGATGCATAGAACAGCTGCTGCCGCTCTGGAAGACCCGCTTCACCATAACATCAGGTGCGCAGCGGGTCACGACAGAGCAGGTGGCATTCAGGAGAGGAGTTTTCCAGGGTGACTCCCTGAGTCCTCTCCTCTTCTGCATCTCACTGCTGCCGTTGTCTGTTGGGCTCCGCCAAACCCGCGGATATCAATGTGGGCCACCCAGCGACCGGAGGCATAAGGTCACCCATCTATTTTATATGGATGACCTTAAACTTTATGCCTCCGGAGAGCGTGAACTACAAAACGCTCTTAGGGTGGTCGAAGAATATACGCGGGCAATTGGTATGGAGTTCGGGTTGGACAAATGTGCAGTCGTCCACCTCAAGAGAGGACGATGCGGGGAATTCTCTGAAGATGCGCAGCTCGCAGACGGAAGCATCCTAAGACATCTGGATGCCGGAGAGACCTATACATACCTGGGTGTGCAACAAAGGCACATCCAAGATGTAACACAAATAAAGGATTCTCTCCGCGGCAAGTACAGACACCGCCTCCGAAAGATTTGGTCTTCCGAACTTTCGGGGAAGAACAAGGTGTCTGCAACTAATATGCTTGCCGTTCCGATTCTGCTCTACTCCTTCGGAGTAGTAAAGTGGAGGGTAGATGAGCTGCGTCAATTAGACAGAGATACCCGCAAGATGATGAATATTCACAGAAGTATTCATCCTAGATCGTCCGTTCCTCGTGTGTACCTCCCACGTCAACGGGGGGGCCGAGGACTCTTGAGCCTGGAGTGTACGCATGGTAGAGTAGTACTGAGTATGGCATGTAACATACTCAGGAGCTCAGATCCCCTCTTGCGGTTCGTAAAACATCATGAAACTGTAGGAGTGGGAGCAGGATTGTTCAAGGCAGCAAAAAGAGCCGCAGATGAACTCGGTCTCGCATTTGACATCAGGCGAGGAGGCCGGCGAGGTGCTGATGTTGAGTCAGTCACCGAACTTCAGCCAAATCGTCTGAAAGCCCGAATTAGAGCTGCCGAACAGGAAAATCTGTTTCGGCAGCATGTCGATAAACCCCAGCATGGTGTCTTCTATAAGAACATCGAAACACTGGGTTTATCGACCAGGCTGACCTTCGCCTTTCTAAGGTCGGCCGGGCTTAAGTCAGAGACCGAGGGATTCATTATGGCCTGCCAGGATGGTGTTATCAACACCTTGGTCTACCGTAGCCGCGTGTGGCGTGTAGAGGTTCCTGATATCAACTGCAGGACCTGCCATCAGGCGCCGGAATCGCTCATGCACTTACTATCTGCATGCCCTATATATGCGATTTCGGCCTACATCCACCGACATAACGCGGCTTTACGAGTGCTATACTACCATCTAAGGCACTCGTACGGGGTAGACCAGACACCAGTGCTGCCTTACGTCCCCGGAGATATTGAGTCCGTTGTCGAGAACGAGAAATGCCGGATTTACTGGAACTACTCGTTCCCGACTGTCAGGCTAATCCAAGCCAACAAGCCTGACATAGTCCTCCTCGACCATCAACTCAAGGTGATGTATGTCATCGAGTTCTCGGCACCTGCGGAGAAAAACATCGCCTTGAAGGAGGAGGAGAAACGGACCAAATATCGCGATCTCCGGTACGAGCTCCAAGTGCTGTACCCAGGCTACTCGGTCAAAATGGTCGTCCTTATTATCGGTGTACTCGGAGGGATAAAGCCTACGCTGCTCTCGGGACTGAAGATCATACCGGCCTGCCAAAAATCAGCTGAGTGGCTGGCAGGCCAAATGCAGAAGGCGGTCATCCTTGGTTCTCTCCGTCTGCTTAGGGCACACGATTCCGGAGCCTACAGTCACTAACCCTGCGGGATGTGGGGAGTGGCTGAGGTTAATGTGCTGGCGCGACTCCCGTGAGGCGTCGGAGGCCACGGGAGGACTGTCCAGCGTCGGGCAACCGAAAAAAAAAAAAAAAAAAAAAAAAAATAATAATCAATAATAGTATTCAACACCTTGGTCTACCCTAGCCGCCCGGGGGGGGGGAGGGTCCCCATTTCACCCCCCCCCCCCCCCCCCCCCCCCCCCCCCCCCCCCCCCCCCCCCCCCCCCCTTCCCCCCTATACATCATTTTTTCCCCCCCCCCCCCCCCCCCCCCCCCCCCCCCCCCATTTTTTACCATCTAAGGCACTCGTACGGGGTAGACCAGACACCAGTGCTGCCTTACGTCCCCGGAGATATTGAGTCCGTTGTCGAGAACGAGAAATGCCGGATTTACTGGAACTACTCGTTCCCGACTGTCAGGCTAATCCAAGCCAACAAGCCTGACATAGTCCTCCTCGACCATCAACTCAAGGTGATGTATGTTATCGAGTTCTCGGCACCTGCTGAGAAAAACATCACCTTGAAGGAGGAGGAGAAACGGACCAAATATCGCGATCTCCGGTACGAGCTCCAAGTGCTGTACCCAGGCTACTCGGTCAAAATGGTCGTCCTTATAATCGGTGTACTCGGAGGGATAAAGCCTACGCTGCTCTCGGAACTGAAGATCATACCAGCCTGCCAAAAACCAGCCGAGTGGCTGGCAGGCCAAATGCAGAAGGCGGTCATTCTGGGTTCTCTCCGTCTGCTTAGGGCACACGATTCTGGTATCTACAGTCACTAACCCTGCGGGAAAAAAAATAGTATTCAAGTCATTAAAGGCATGATTCGACTTGAAATAAACAATCCGAATGTAAATAATGAAGCCATTTCCGGTGCAATTATAAATATAAGAAGACGTTATCAATTATGCATTGACAATAATGGTGGACACATCGAACATCTTTTATGAGTTATCATTTAATTATATTTAAATTTCCTAAATAATGCTTTGTTATCTATTTTGAATAAATATTTGGTTTTTTCTTTCTCACTGTAAACCATTTTGATTACTTCATTAAAGAAATGTCACTTATCAAACATAATAGTTGTCATTTCCATAGCTCACTTTAATAATGTTAATTTTTCCATATTTACCGTAAATAGTTTAACTAAGATATTCGTCGTTTAATAACTCAAAAACGGTATATGGTAGGGGTAACATATGGTATATTTTTGAAATCAGGAACAAAAATGTAATAATATTCAGGTTATCCCATTTAAAAAATATATTCTTTTTTGTATCCCCTAAAATCTGCACGCTACTGTACTTTTAATAGCACTTTAACAAAATTCAGTCATAACCACACAACTTTTTTTTAATACTTTTTTTTCTATAGACAACAATGATAAGGGGTGTGTAATTTATAATGAATAACCCTATACAATATGTACATTGTGCTAAATACCTAGAATTATTTCCTTTCATCTGCTTATTTATTTACTTTTGTTGTAGTCGGTACTGCGTTATTTAGTTTTTGAGTGGAGTGGGATTTGTTTTATGAGAACATCAAAAGTTAAATTAATTGACTAAAATTTATACCGCTTTATTTTGGATTAACATAAGCAATAAGACCTGTTGCGTGCACATCCGTTCCTGGACACTAATATTTGAATCCGGACTCTACTAGTGACGCATGTAGAGTTTCCTAACATTTAAATCTAAAATAAAAAAAAAACTGAACATAAAACAAATGTTACAAAAAAATCTAGGGATGGGATGATTTTTACGCACTCTGTGATAAAAAATTTTCAATTTTTTAACGTCTTGTTTCTGAATTTCATTTATGTCATTCATAATCATTTCATAATTCATTTCATTTTTGAATTTCATATTTGGTAAACAAGTAGATAACACACTTGATTGTATATTCGTAAATAAAAAAATAAGTTTCTAAAATGCAAAACAGCAAATTACCTTAATTTTGTAATCGATCTTCTCTAAAACTGTTACATTAGAATGGATACATACTAAATTGCATTTGCTATAAAACATTAACTTTAAGAAACTCTTGTGAAACAAGCTAATTTTGCATCTAACCTGCTTCCTCGAGGAAGCCACTATTTAATTTTTCCAAATAAATTAAAATAAATTAATGTTAATAACAAAGTATAGTTGAGCATAACATCCTGATTGCGTGGTTGGGCAAGCAGGAGGCAGCAGGAAGGCATCAGATCAGCAGACTTCTAGTAGTAATTTTTCGCAAGCGAGTTTGTAGTTTAGTGCTGCATGGTTGGTAGGCATAGGCGCCGCAACTACTTAGTGTCTTTCCATAAAAACTAGTCAGAACATTAACTTGAATAATTGTTATTTGCTGTCCATTCACTATATTTGTTTTATGTGTACGAAAAAACGATAACTACTTCGGGAAATCATTTAACAATATACACTCTATTAATAATACTGTACTTAAAGCCGGTACTTTACTTTTTTACGACACTCCAGCAATTTGAACGTACTATTAAAAATATATTATCTACTTATCAGATCTCTTCTCATGTAAGCTTTACATTCAACTTTTTATTACACAAGGTATATAATTTTACTAGCCTCATTTTTTACTGTCACATTTTTAAAAAAGTTAAACTCAGTGGTATGGAACAAATTTAAATGACCCGTTTTGCTATTTGTGATACTGCTTTTCTTTTTTGACATGGATTATTAAACGGATTAACTGAACAACTTTTAGAAATAGAATTTCGTAATTTTATTCTATTATTAGGTAAAAAAACTTTCAATCAAGTTGATTATTATTTTCACAATGGTATTCCGCTAATTTAGTGTTCAAGAAAGGAGTGTCATGCTTCAAATATACTTCTTCTACACTAAATTCACGGAATATCATTGTGAAAATAATAATCAACTTGAATGAAATAATTACAAAAAAGCACAATAAACTCTGCTTCACAATGACGTGCCTAATTATTGTTTGTTTATATGTCAAGATTTAGTACTATTTTGTTTTCACGGCACACTATACAATGCAATAAATAATTTACATTTTTGCTAATAAATCGGAAACTGCTGGATCAAAGTATAAAGTGTGCTATATCACTGAAATCAAAATGAAATATGCTATCCAACCAATATGAAATATACATGATGTTCCATTTAAAAAAATGCAAGTTATGTCTTTTGACAGTCTTTGGTTTTTTCTGATGACATAAAAAAGCTTTGTAACGGACCTTGTAATATGCTTTTTGGTTCATATTAATAACTTTAAAAATAAAACAGTTATATCAGATCGAAATGTTATCAATGACCACACTGTACATACATTCAATCTGTACTATGGGCAGCGAGCCAGCGAGCATGTGACGTCTCGCCGCTGGCCTCTGTCTTGGGAATGTTTTCTAGTCTCTTTGCGGTGGAAAAAGTTCAATTGCAAATAACTTTCTGAAAGAATTAGTTAAAATTTTTTATTGCAACAGTGATTTTTAATGCTAATATATCTATCATTTTCCAGCTGAATTCAAAAATTTGTGCACAGACTTATTAGGAAATATGCAATGCATGGTTGTTTTAATTCGCCACAAACGAGAATTTAGTTTTAATACTTAACAAAATCCAAATTTTGAGACCCAGTGTTAGACAAGATTTTGTTCCAGGAGTATACAATTTAGCTACACTCTAGAAAAAAAAATCGATGTTTTATTACTTAGCCAAATCCTACATCCGCCACTTCTTATAATTTTAAAATCGTGTTTTTCTCGAAAACGGTATGTACGACTTTCACCAAGATCAAAATCGTTAGATAAATGTAAAAAACCCAAAAATAAAGAAAAATACGAGCTTTTTTTCGGATAACCTCACCGTTTCGCACACCCCTGGTAATCGATCCTTTTTTTCATCACCACCAAATGATTTCTTGTGTCAGATTTATCTTGTGTGCCAAATTTTACCCCTCTAGTTCTAGTAGCTTTTAAGATAGTAATAAAAAAACACATTTTGAGTACCATCTTTGAAAGTGTATAGCGCCCCAGTAAGCATATTCGGACTCATGTTCATAGAAACCCTTCCTCATGTATTTTAGTGTAGAATCACCTCTAAGTATATTAACGCTATTTCCGAATATACAGGATGTATATTGTAACCAACGATTTGTGTACTCTGAAGATGACAGGCCGATATTTAAAAATATATTTTATGCGGAAGTAAAAACAAAATAACTTTAAGATTTTTTCTTCCTTTTACATATAAATTTAACTTTAAATGTTAAAAATGAAGCAAATAAAAAAACTTGTGGGAAATACCCATCATATTGTATGTACAGAGTGATTTCGTGAGAATGATTACCATTCTATGTGGTACCTATTTCTAGAGATAAAAATTTGGGAATGAAATAAGTAAAACGGATTTTGTTCTTTATTTTCTAAATCCATAACTAGATATAGAGGTGAAATGGAAAAGCTGCAGTCATTTTTTTTTAACAAAACGTTTTTTCTTTCAAAAAGTTTATTCTTCTCTTTGCCCTGAATACATTAATACAAAAATGCTCATAAGGGTTTCACAGCAGGAGATGAAAATGTATTTTATTTTATGGAGAAAAATTTTATTTCCTTTTAAAAGTGTAATTTTAGAGATCAAGGCGGTAGTGATAAATGACGTAAATTCCAGTATTGACACTAGGTGATATGTCACCGCGTTCATGCGTATATGACACAATATCTTGGTTATTTTGGTGAGTTCGGTATCATATTAATATATTAATAAATTATGTCGGCTCAATGGAGTAGTTGGATAAAGCACGCGATATCAAGTGTGATTAGATGATCTCTCCATCGTCCTGCAGGTTCGAATCTTGCCACCGGCACTGAAAATGTCTGTGGGCATGGTTATATGTCCGCGATATTTCATAAGTGTAACCCTCGCCCGTGCAGCTTCAGTTTTGGACTCTGTGGTGCTTTTATGTTTAATATTAATGCACCTACTAAAACATTTTCCACCTTCTAGCCACAAGCATGGGCGATTTCATCCACGCTAATCCAGACGTATTTGTCATTCAGTTCAGAATAAATACTGACACATTTCTGTGATAAACATTTTTTTTCTTAGTGTCGTTTCCGATGACACTATACTGCCCACTATTACACCTTTGCAAAAATTGTCTAAATATTAATGATATTATTATTATTTAAACAATAGACAAATGAATTGAGAGGAGTTTGACTTTGGTACCTATTTTATGTATTATTTCTAGTATATATTACTATTTTGTAAATGTACATAAGAATATTTTATCATTTTATATTGTTTGGGAATGTTTCATTAGGTATTTACATATAATAGTATATTTACGTAAAACTCGTCTCTGGAATTTACCGCTACCTCCCGATCTCTAGTAATTACGTAAGATACGACCTATAAAATATTGAATATTTGAAGGTCAATATTTTAAAAACTATTAAAAATGACCACATAGAGCTATATATTACCGTATCCAGGACCTCTTTTTGCTTATAAATCATCTATATATCTAATTATGTGTTTAAAAATCTGCGAGTAAATCCATTTTGTTCATTTTTCTCCCAAATTTTTATCTCAAAAAATTCCTGAGATTAGTCCTTTCTAGATGAATCATCCTGTACTGTTCAAGAAATTACCACAATTTTGACAGAAATACTTATATTAACCTTATCCTTTCGGTTTCATAACAGGTGATAGTATTATGGCAATGCCAAAGATACGAACTCGCGCTAAATTTAGTATCCTCTAATGAGTTTAGACTATTTCTGTAAAGGTGAATGTGTATCTTAAAATAAAAAATATATTTTTCTAATTATAATAATATTCACGAAAAACAAAGATGTCAACCTGTAGGAAAACATGATAAATGTGTTTCTAACTATTTGCATTCATATAATAAAGTTTTTTATCTCATAAGTCCTGACATCAGATAGTCAAGTTATGTTGGCAGCTCTGCACTGCACCTACAATTTGTTCCATATCAACTTACACGCTATCTTCATATCTTTACTGCTGCTCCGGACACCCTACATGGCATCACGTGGGTGAAACGGACGCTCTGATTCCGCCACTTGAATAACGACACAAGAAGAATTTTTATTTGTACTCACATTGTTGTCTTCTGTGTCATTTGGAATTTTTCGACTAGATTAACATATTTTCACACACATATACACATTTAGTCCGGACCGATTCCCAACGTTTTTTTGTTTATTTATTAAGATACGAAAAGAACGATAAACAAAGTCTGGAATCGTAATATCGTGAGCCATTGTAAAAATACGGCAATAAATAATCCATCCGTGAAAGAACAAAAGACAGCGTGTCCCTTGCAAGCGATACAGAAACAAAAACCAGTCGCCAATTCAATTGCACCAATCAAATTCAAACCAAGTTTTTTTATATAAAAAATAAAGAACGCATCGACCATGTTAAATGTTGCATGGAATGTGGTTTCAGAACAATTTAGTGATTTCCTTATTGGCTCCCATCAATGCCCAATTATTTATCGAAAAAACCAGCTGGTCCTAATATAAAACAAATTAGAAGAGCGCACCGAGAATATATTTGTCTATTTAACTAACTACTGTTTTAATACGATGTTCCTCCAAATTTAAAGAAGTGGCAATAGTACAATCAATGGACCAAATACTAATTATTTAAATATAATAAATATTTACTAGTAATATCCTTATTCTAATCTAAATAATTATTTTTTCTACAAACACCATTAAAAACGAAATTTTTAACACGGCATACTTGAATTAAAAATGTAATATTATATAAACTCGCGTTAAAAATGATCACATGATTTACTTTAACACTAATGCAAAAAGTAAAATGACAAGTCGTTTGTCATAATGACATTTATATATTTATTAACAAAAAAATTACAAGTTATTTAGAAATATTTATATTAATTGTACAATTGGAGCAATTAGTAATATTTATCCCTTTTGAGGAAGCTACTTCACAAGAAGAAATTGTGAAGTTGAACTTGAAGCAGTGGAGGAAATACTATTAATATGCTCTATTTATGAATTGTTAGAAGAAGGGCAATTATTAGGAAGAATGTGACAAGCAATCCTCTTTTTGTTTTCTAACGAATCTTCTAAGTGTCCTTCTGCAACACTCGAACTTTTCCATCCTCCATGTCTTTTATTGTACATAAATTTGCACCAGAGTCTGCTAACAAGCTAGCGAATGTCCGACGGCAACAATGTCCGGTGTAAAGTTCACTATTTGGTAATTTCAAAAATCTTGCAATATCTGTAGGCATCTTTCCAAAAATATTTATTTCAACAGGTTGAATCGTACATTTGTTACTAGTGTATTTAATAAAAAGCCATTGGTGGGTGACATGAGCTGGACGTAATGCTAAGTACTTATGATATAAGTCAATACAAGTCTCAGTAATAACAGTAAAGGTTCTTGAAATCCTAGTCTTGCTATCTAGAATGTTTACCACTAGTGTATTTCCTAAATCCTCAATATTGTTTAAACTCATTTGACAAAGTTCTTCATGGCGACACGTGCCTAGGATACCCATTACAGCAGCTACTTTAAACATCAAATACTTGTCATCTGGCGCCTCTGCAATAAACATCAATATTTTGGCGTGTAAAAATTTTTGATTTTTTTGGACGATATCCTTCTCCTTTGCGCTTTAAAAATGCGATGAGTTTATAAAACTTACTTATATCTTGATTGTTCTTGACATTTAACATAGCCTTTATCATTGAAAAATGTGACCAAATCGTCGAAGACTTTAAAATTTTAGAATTTTGCTCGAAATAGGCCAACATTACATATTCACTATACTTGCCTGCAACATTGTTCCGATCGCACCATTCCACAAAGCGTTTGTACGGTAATTCATATTGTTTGGATTTTGTGGGCAACAAATTTAAAGTTGCCCTTGTAGCTGCTTCTTCAATTTCTTGAGGAATCGATTCGCTTCCTTCTGGACTATAATTAATATTGGAACTCATCATATTGCAATAGTTTTTCACATTTGACAAGCATGTTTCAAATAACAGGCAAACTTGATTTATTTATTTCATAAATCCTACAAACTACTAGAATAATGAGGTAACCATTAAAAGGATTTGAAATCTTTTTAAAGAAACTTTATTGTTCTTTTAATGGTGTTTGTAGAAAAAACATTGTATGATACACATGTTAAAAATGACTTTATTTTTGTTCGTGGAGTTGCTCCACTCGCTTACGCTCGTTTCGTAAACTTCTCCACTCACAAAATAAAAAAGTTATTTTTAACACTTGTATCATAAATAACTATTTTTGTTAATATTTTTACATAGGTACTTTGTAGAGCTTGAAATATGATTTTATTTGCGAGTCTCGTTGCGGGGGAAATCAGCTTTCTTTTTCAAAGTGCACACCAGGTTTTTAATTTTTTGTCTGCATACGACTCCATAAAATTTTCATGGTGTTACATAATGAAAATGTTCAGAAAAATCAATTATTTTATAATTTTGTTACCTCGGTAAATTGCCCAACACAACTAATAATTACATTCATGATAACAACCAATGATGATAAACCAACGAATACCTTTAACGAAAATAAGATTTAACCAAAATAGAAATAAATACAGGAAATTTGAGTATCTACGGCATATCGCATACATCAATTGTTCAAAATGTTTACAGTTATTTTGAATACACAGTTCTAATCTTTCCATAAAAGATCGCTTTACATTCACAAATAATTCACCTCTTATTGCCATCATTGCGCCAACAATTCGAGCTGTCAAGTCGTCAAAGTTGTTCGGTCATTCCTTGTACACTTGGTCTTTTATGTGACCACATAGTCACATGGCGATCAAATCCGATAATCGCGCTGGCCACTTTATTTCTCTTCTACGTCCGATCCACCTTTTTGGAAAAACATTATGTAAATAATTTTTGTCCTCTAATCCAATGTGAACTAAATATCAACGTTATCGTCAGGATAAAGACCTTCTATTACAGGAACAATATTAATAAAGCCACATATATCTCTACATTGCTCAATTTTTCTGCATAAGTAAAGGTCCAATTATGTGATTGCCGATAACACCTGAACAAATATTCACTTTCTGTGGTAGTTGAGTGAGAACTGCAAGCATCTAGCAGGATTTATGCTTGGTCCAATAACGGGTGTTATTCCTATTTCCTATTCCTATTTTGTTGGCACATGCCCTCATAAATTAACAATATTGTAACCTCCTGTCGAAATCGCCTTCGGTAGGTTCTTGCGTAAATGTGTCTTTTAGGGATGAAATATCTTCTTTTTGAGAATTTTGGGAATGAATCTTTGCGAAATGCCGTCGTCTCGCTACAGATCACTGCTGGACACTTTGGTTTTCTCTACAGCCAATAACACATTTATTGCACTATTAGATAATAATTCATCTCTTACCATTTTCAAACTTCAAAGTATTAAAAAATTAATAACGATTTTAAAAATGTTTAATAGCATAACATAACAATTAATAATCTCCAGTTTTTGGATCTTTTGCAGCAGTCATTGGCGTATCAGTACAAATGGCGAAGGTCATTATGAAATGAGAAAAAAACAATGGCGTCTGTAACTACGACAAAACAACAAACTATGAATTAAGGTGATATGATAAGATACCAGATATCTACATGCTAATTTTTTGAAGCGAATAAATTAGTATAAAAAAATATATGAAGTTTTATTATTTTAATATATTTTAAAGAAATCACATTTTTTTCATTGCCTAACTAAATAGTTTCTCTTCATGTCAATGTACTTACTCAAGTCTGAGTTTTCATTTACATAATACAATTTTTTAACATCCTATTTGCTTTGAAACTACACCATCGTTAGTAAAAATTATACGAGCTGTATTTTGCTGAAATGCTGATGTGTGATTTGGAAATTCAAAATAGGAACCCAACTCTTACTGAGCAGACCCATAGACATTGCATCCGAGTTTTATGAAGAGAATTATTTGTTCTTTTCTATTATATCTTATCTGAAAAGTAAATTATTCAGTTCTCAAAGTTAACTTATTGATTTAGCTTTTCATTATGAGTCAAATATAAAGAGAATTTATAAAAAATGATCTCTATTAGATACTGTAGGCGAATATTCGAGAGAACAATCAAATTGAGTTGACACAAAAGGCAAAAATTTGAATACATCGATACATATTTCATACTAGATATTGCTCTAAAAATACTTCTTTTGTATTTTAAGACTGGCCCATTTATTTATTAGATTCAATCTTATATTAATAGATATTCTTTGTCATCATATAATTGACTCATGGTTTTAGTGGTCAGAGGTTAAAATTAACTAGGTTTATTACTTTCCCTCAAAATAAAAGCATTATATTCCTTTATTGTAATGTGGTGCACACATCTAGTAATTTATGAATGAACTCTAACAGCAATTCCTTTTCAAGGTTAAGTGCGTTTTCATGTAAATTAAGCTTTCTTCCTAGGCTATTATGTAAAAATTGTTTGAAACAGTTTTATCGTGAATAAATAAGGCATGTTATGGTTATTTGGCTCACAAAAATTTAATCTTTGCTTTCGATCTTCTATTCGTACTATTGCTATCTTATTTAGATTATCATTTACAAAAAATCTTAAAATAATATAACAATAAGTAAAGGTAATTTTTTAAGATGGTAAAGAAAAATCCAGTATGTAAATTTAAGTTTTTTATTCTTGACCCTTGTTGATGTTATTTAGTGCTTTTTCATTCATTTATTTTTAATTTTTATGATGTTTACCATTACATATACACGTCATTTCATAAACATATAAAATTAATGTTTTTTTAAATTTTTTGCTTTTATTTTAAAATTCACAAATGTATTATTATTAACCTTGTTTTTATAGTAATTCTACTTCTTGACTTGACAGAAACACAGTCTGAAGCAAAATTCCTTTCTGACGTTTTCGAACATCTGGGGAGTAATAGTCTTTATTTCGGCCGTTATTCTGTCTTTTAACTCCTGCAAGTTTCCAGGTCTGTTTGATAGACCTTACTTTTTAGGTGGCCCCACAAAAATAAATCTAGTGTGGTCAGGCCATGCGATCTTGCAAATAATTCCAACGTACCTCTTCTGCCTATCCATCTACTCGGGAATTTTCTATTTAAACATTCTCTGACATGAACTGTAAAATTAGATGGTACCACCTCTTGTTTAAACCATAAAGAAGAATTATCTTGTATCTGGACTGTTTTGTTTTGTCCAAATAGTACTAAAGCATACTTGATCGTAACGGGGGCAATTAGCATCACACCGTCAGCTGCAATGGATATCCTCCTGGATTTATCTCCTCTTCATATACATTTAGAGAGAAACCGGTGAGACATATAAACTGCAACAAATGACCATTAATATGTCGCAAACTAGTATGGAGTGGAACAGGTTGCTGGAAGTCATATTGAATCACAGCACTCTGGGAATGTCCTCAGATACTATGCCTACCATGACCAACTACAAGCTGACCTTCAACATCCTTTTTCCGGAAAGAGATGAGTGGGATAAGAATAAACCGGACCTACTGAGGGCAAACATTTGCTGGTTTACAGACGGCTCCAAAACTCCGAGGGAACAGGAGCTGGAGTATGCAAGACTATGTTCTTGAACACTTTGTCTTTAAGTGGAAAATTTATAAATCATGCTTTAAAAAAATCTGAAACATCAAGCAACATTGTTACACCTGTCGGAAGAGATCATCATATTCCAGCCAATAAGACCAAACTTGAAACTATCCAGACTGTTGTTAACCATATTTCAAGCTTTCCCACCTATGACAGTCACTATTCTAGAGATAAAACAAAATGAAAATATTTGGGCCCTGAATTAAACATAAGTAAAATGTATATGTTGTATTTAACTAATTGTTCTAAAAATGATATACCTAAATCAGACCAGGCTAAAGATGGCTCTATAGAAAAATATTTAACAAAGACTTTAACTTAAGTTTCCACCTTCCCTACAATGACACATATTGTGACGATTGTGATCACTTGATCATACACGAAAACAACTGTGGAAGTGTTGAAGAAAGAGATGAAATAACAAAACAAAGGTCGATTCATTTGGATGAAGCAAATTTGATATACAACATTAAAAGATAAGACAAAAAGCGGACCAAGGAAAGCTTAGGGAAAGAGTATGTATTGACAGCTGACATACAAAAATGTTTACCAACTGACTAATGATAAGTCATTCACGATACGGTAAAAACAGCACTGAATTCCATAAAAGTGCGCATGTGCCGCTCACAGTGTCATGGCCGCCGTTTCCGTACTTTCCGTGAAAATAACCAAACTATAATAAAGGGCAAGGAAAATTAAGAAACTATAATAAAGGGCAAGGAAAATTTTACTAACGAACTAAAAAATACTTATTTGAAAAAAAAATAATAAGTTTGTGATTCGAACCCTGGACCTACCGCGTGCTAAGCGAGTATCTTCTCTATCGTCTAATGAGTTCCTTGCTGACAAACGATTCCAAAAGGATTTATTACACTTTGACATGTCATGTAACTGCGCATGCCCTGCGGCTATCTTAAAACGGAATCCAGTGCTGTTTTTACCGTATTCTAGTCATTCTATTTAAGGGGGTTTTAAATAAGACAATTCATAATGACACCACAGAGAAATCATATGCAATGATGTGGGATGAGACAAAGGCAGGGAGAGGAAGCAATGAAGTGGGATCTTGCATACTGGAGTGGACTTCAAAAAACATTGACGAAGAAACTGAAATTTTAACTTTTTGAACAGATAACTGTACAGGTCAAAATAGAAATATGGGAATCGTTACCATGTATATTTGGCTTTTGCAGAAGTATCCACAAATAAAAAAAGTCAATCACAAATTTTTGCTAAAGGGTCATACGCATATGGGAGTAGACGCAGTTCATGCCGTAATTGAAAGGGCGAAAAAGCAGATAAAACATTTTGAGGTTGTAGTTCCAAGAGACTGGGAAAATCTGATTCATACATGTCGCGTAAAAAATCCAATAAATGTTCACTCAATGCAGATGTCTGACTTCAAAAATTTCACTGATCTAACAAAATTTTCCGGGCCCCTCGTATTACGAAAGAAGAATACGAATGGTGAACTATTTCAAATTTCTAAGGTTGTCTGGCTAAAAGTTAAATTAAATCAACTTACTACCTTATTTTATAAGGTCTCGTTCTCTGACGAGGACTACAAAGAGTTGGAATTACAAAGGTTTAAAAGAAAAAAAGTTGAATTTCCGGAAAATTTACCAGTGGTATGGAACGATAAAAAACCTATTAATTTACTGAAGTATGAAAATTTAGAAACAGTGCTTCAGTGGATTCCTGATGAATTTCATGATTTCTATCGTTCCATTCCTCATAATGAAAATTCTGCGTTAGTTCCTGAGGAAGACAATGAAGAAGACAAAGCCTACTTTGGTTTTGGTTATTTTTAATACCAACAAGTTGTTTAAAAATGTTCAGTTTTCACTTTATAAAAATAACTTTCGTTTTCCCATCATTCTATATTTTGTTCAAGACCCAAATCCTAAAACTGAAAATTGATTTGAGGCATAAGGAACCAAAATCATATATTATATTACTTTTTTTTTTAAATTAATCGTATAAAGCATTCTGTACATTTGCAACACATACTCCCTCCCATTTTAAGTAATCATTATTAAATTAATTATCAAATTTGGCTTAGATATGTATAAATACTGATAAAATCTGAAGATCGTTATTATTTTATCTTGTTTATTCTCAAATGTAAATATTGGACTTGGAACTTTATGCTTCTGATGTACTGAATTAATAATCATTTTTGTTAATCGAAATTTTGTTTAGACTATAATTTTATCTTGTCTTTTTTTTATTATTCTCTGGAATGGACAATCCAAAAAAACTCTTAAATTAAATGCTAACAAAAGTCAAAATATTGTTTGTGGAACTCCCCAGCAGTAACTGAATCTCGGCGAATTTAATATTCTAGTAAATATGAGGTCATTGCTTCAGCTAATAGCGTCGAAAATCTTGGTGTCCATTTTGATTCTTTACTAAGCTGTTCAAATCACGTAAATACAATTTGCAAAAAATTCTTTTGTTTAAAAAAAGTTACGTTCATTTAAGAAATATCTTGACACAAATACAAAAATATTGCTTTCTGAAACTGTGGTTCTATCGCACTTAAACTCCGCAGACATTGTATGTGGTCCTTATTTTTCACAGGATGACAAATGCTGAATACAAAAAATTGAAAACTGCTGTGTACGATATTTTACAATTGTGCCCCAATATGGTCATATTACTCTGCACTTCAGTTTATTGAATATGTGTGAAAGGAGATTTATACACATTGTGGGATATGTTTTAACCGTTTTAAGAACAAGAAAACCAAATTATTAATAGAGATTTTAGACAAATTGAAAATAAAGTTTGTATTGTTTGTGTTATCTAGAATCGAAAATTTTAATATACTAATGTTCTAAATTAAAAAGGATTATTTTTATTTGTTTTCATTTCATGATGATATATTATAAATGTATATTTTTGTACACGGGAAGTATTGTAAAGCAACACCGTTGATAAAATTCCTTTTGAAAAAAATGTCGTACCTGTACGTGTACTGCTTATTATTATATTTTTTAATAAACGTATTGTATCGTATTATATTGTATATAGAAATTATTCCATCATATTCATAAGTTTCCACACAGTATAGAAAAATATACTTTAGTTAACAAATCATTGTCATAACGTGCCGATTATCTCTAAATATTAATATTCCGCACAACATTGCACAACATTGTGTAAGTATTAAATACTTTTAACTTAATGATATGTATTACAAAGGTGGTGATGGAAAGTTAATCTGATGTATTTTTTATCAGAATATAACATATTAAATAGATTACAAAACAGTAAATTTCTTGTGGTTATATTAAAGTATAATAATCTTTACCGACAGTAATTTACCTGATGGTCAATTAATATCATTTAAGATATAAAATCGTCGTATATCTGAAGGTTATATTGTAAGTAGTATACAAAGGAAAATATTGTGAGAACAGTTGAAGTAGACAACCAATCTAAGATACGATCTAAAAAATGATCGGTAATAAAAATATCCGAAGGCACCAAGACAAACATAATAAAAATTCCTAGTGGAATACATGAAAGCTCTTTAAGCAGACGTGCTAATCACAATGTGAAACCCTATACGACATAAGTTTTACATCGCACCAGTCACCAAGGAGACTGGCGCACAGTAGTAATTAGAAATATACATTAGGTTAGTTTATGACTAGGTATAAAAATGGAATTTGTATTCGTGGAGCGCCACGAGTCTGCAGGGGTCCAGTACACAGAAGTTCTCGGACGTGACAACACGTTACTAAAATATGGAAAATGTTACGTTGTCCTGGTTTTTATCTCCAGTTCATATCCTTCACTGGCGTATGTGATAACCGAGTCTGACCTCAAAATAAAAAGCAAAATAACAGGCCATTAATTATTTATAAAGGATGAGTAACCTTCTCTTAGCTCTCTGGTTAAGTTAAAGCCGTTAGCTACAGATTCGGAGAAATTTTATGATGGATGATACGATTTGTTTTATTTTCCTAACAAATATTTCCTAAAAATTTAAATACATGTACAGGGTGATCAGTTGAAAATTCTACTTTTTAAACCCATTTTTTGTGCTTAAAAAATATAGCTAGAACAAATATTAAAAAATGAATCTGTAGCATATTTTACCAAGTTTTCGTATATGCTATGGGTTTTCGTCTATCTCAAGAATATAAAGGGGGCGCCACATAGTCAAAATTTTTAAATGGGACACCCTGTATATTTTCAGATCTTTGGATAGTTCCTTTCCTCCCCATTATAAATATATATATATATATATATATATATATATATATATATATATATATATATGATTGTTATATATTCCATCTTCAAATAACTGAGTTATTTAACTAAACGCACCTAAATGCATCAAAAAACAAATTTGCATTATAAACGATTTTTTAATAATATTAACAATTTAAATACATATAACAACATACAAGTTAAGCAAAAATTATAACAAATGATCAAAAATTCCACCATTATGTACCAAACAAAGGTACGTAATTTTCTCTAATCTGTTGAAACATTTCTGGATTATTATTTAAAACCTACTTCCCTGAAAATTTTTTGTTTTAATTCTTCTAAATTATTAGGTCTATTTTTATATATCCTATTCATAAGTGTAACCCATAAAAAAAGTTGAGAGGTGTTAAATCTGGGCTTCGTGGAGGCCATAGTATAGTGCCCCTTCTGCCTATCCACGTTTGATATTTCTGATTGAAAAATTCAATTATCTCCCTGGTTGAGTGACATGGTGCTCCGTTTTGCTGCCAGATTATTTGTATAGAAATTTGTAAAGTCCTCTATTTCATTTTCTAGTAATTGTTTATATCTTCTTCCATTTAAACCACCTTCGTAAAAAATCGGCCCAAAAACTGTATTGTTCAATAATTCACATCAAACCCCTATAGACTGGCGACTTTGTCTCTGAATTTCCTTCAATAGTTCGGGATTTTCAGTAGACCAGTAATGTTCATTTCGTCTATTAAATAATCCAGATAAAGTAAAATTTGTTTCGTCTGTAAAAAACATGTTTGCAATGAAATCATCTTGTTCTATTCGTGCTATATTTCATTGCAAAAATGCATACGCTTTTTCTTAATAATTATCATTACATTTTTGAACCACTCTAAATTTATATGGTTTACATTTATTTTTCTTGAGTACATTTTGAATATATCCGTAGGACATCTCAAGATCTCGGACTGCATCCCTAATAGATTTTGAAGGATGTTCAGTAAAATATAATATAACATTTAGTTCCTCTTCTTCATTTGCAGTATAATTTCTTTTGGTGTTATGCAACGAACTTGTTCTTCTAAATTTTTTAAAGGTGTTTAAAATAAGTTTTATGTTGGCATCTTCTCTGCGGATATATTCTTTGATATAAACGTTTAGCTTTAGTTATACTCCCATTGGAAATTAAATATACATTTAATATATTATTACGTTCTTCTACAGAATATAGGGGCATTATTATGTATTTTTATACAAAAAACCCTTTAAGAAGTACTCAAAACAGAAAAATAATCGAAACCGACTAACCAAAATTAATCTGACAGATCAACAATCGGTATTTTAAATCATTATTGTTTTATGCATGGCTACCTATGTTGAAAATAATTTAGTTGTAGGTATCCCAAACTTTTAAGAATATTACTTATTTATTTGAATAACTTAGTTATTTGAAGATGGAATATATAATAATCATATACATTTATAATGAGGAGGAAAGGAACTATCCAAATATCTGAAAATATACAAAGTGTCTCGTTTAAAAAAACTTGACTATGTGGCTCCCCTTTTATATTCTTGAGATAGATGCAAACTAATAGCGTATAGGAAAACTTGGTAAAATATGTTACAGATCAATTTTTCAATTTTCGTTTTTAAGCACAAAGAATGGGTTTAAAAAGTAGAATTTTCAACTGATCAACCTGTACATAATATTCTTCTGTAAGGACCAATTTTCTTAATATTTATTTTAGGTAATATTGTCAAATTACAATAGCAAACAGTAATCTCAATATAGATTTCAACCTCCACAGCAACAGGAGATATGTTTGTACAGCGTAATTATTTTAAACGGTTCTTTCAATTTTCTGGCTTTGTTTTTGGCCTAGGAAAAGAATTAAAATGGCAGTTATAGTTTCTCCTCTGGAAATATGATTATGAAAAGAGAAAAGCAATTGAACATAATCTATCTCATAAAAAACTAATTATTTAAATTTTATTTCTTTAAGTGTTTCTTACTTTATTGATTATTTTACATTAAATCGTTATTATTACAACTGCATGCTTTTGAAAATCAGCAAAATTCTTACTCATGACGACCAACAATCATCCGTAAAATTAAGTGTTTAAATTTTTAAATCCCTGAGATGGCAATTATTTATAAATAATTTATGTAGGTGGTATTCAAATATCTCAAACCACTATTAAGATAATAATTTTCGTTTTTACTAATTTGATATACTGTAGCACTGCAATGGTCCAGTTATGGAAAAATGTTGTTCTAAGTTTTAGGGTAGTTTTTTCTGCAAGTCTCCCTTCAAAACCATATAACTTTAGAAACATTTAAAAAAAAATCACGTATAAACCGTTATCGATTTCAACCAAATCAAATTATACTACAACGAACCATACTAATGGTTTTCTTAACCACAACCAAGAGCCCAGCGTAGATAGATGAATAAAACCATATCAACTAGGTTGTTAGAAATAATGCTGGAAGTCCAGATTCTAGATTACAAAATTTAAAATTGATAACCTAAACAGTTTGGACGATAACACGCTGAAGCCTGTCAATTAGGCCGTACACGGATCCTTTTACTCACCCTCAGCCATCCTCTCTGCCATGTAATTCTCTTTCTCCCCGTCGAATCTTTCTTATCAATATGGCACACAGTGCGAGGGAGCTCATCTTCTCCTGTAGAAGCGCTTCAGTAACGAAGATGCCTCTGGCACCCGAACGCTTCACACTGCCTCAGGAAGTGGTAAGACGTTTCCTCATCACTCCCGCATCCGGGGCATGTAGGGTCTTCCTCAACATCTGTCAATAATAGATGTCTTCTAAGTCTGTAGCGTCAGAACTTCGATTAAACTATTCAGAGTTATCAACTCCGGTTCAGAAACCAGGCTGATCTCGACTTGTTCGGCCCTGTCACAAAATCTCGAGTTTGCTTACAGGTCCTATTGGTCTTTCAATACTTCCTTAGTGTCTTATCAGTCCATTAATTGAGGGCTGACTTCTTGCGATGCCCATACAGTCTCCTCTCCAATTCATTGGCATTCTCGTTACCTGATATGTCCCGGGACCGACACTATTCTTACTTGTTTGTGACTGGCAAGCTCTTCTAAGGCATTACAGCACTCCTGAACGAGAATTGATCTCGTTCTGGGTTAGCACACCGCTTTTACAGCGGCCTTGCTGTCAGAGCAAATGTATACCATCTTTCAAAGATAGAAGACGTTTATTCTGTCCTCTTAGAGTGTAATTGTGCAGTGTTTCCATTGAAACACTACACACTAACTAAGTTGCAGGTTCTAATTCGGTATGTATACATCTTGAAGCTACATCCATGAAATGGCTTGTTATGTAAAAATATGTGCTCTTATGATCCTGACATAAGCATGACCATTGATCATAATATGTCCCACGCTGTTTCTAGCATTCTTCTGTTTAGCTACCATATGTTATGTACCCGACGAATTCCACAAACGGCGCCTCCTAAACGGACGATTACTTTGCAGTAAGGTTGAAGCGATAATATCAAAGACATTCTGGTATAGAGATTAATCATATATTATTGCACAAGTTGAATTCAAATATTTGATGTTTAATTGAATTGCGTATAAAATGTTATTACGGTAGTATTCATCTAGCTTCAACGATGATTACGTAACTGCATAGCCACAGGTAATCTAACATGTTTAATGTATGACTGAGTAACTGATTAGAAAAATAGTCTGCGGTCATTAGGCTTTCTTGCGAAATAACTTTTTTCATTTTCCTCGAAACCTGTGCATCCAAACGAAATACTACAAGAGTATCTTTTTGTGCATTTTAGATTAGGATTCCATAACACTGAATTGATTTTAGAAAAAATTCCACACAATTTTTTAAGTTGATCCAACTTCAGGCTTCAACTGTATTTTTATACAACGTTTCTACAGACCATACGAGCATACCCTGCAAAAAAAGCTTTACGCATATTTGTCCCGAATGACCTGAATTTTTCCTGTTCACTTCTGGATTTTAGTATTAAGCAATAGAACAAGACAGATATACTCATATTATAAATAAATTCTTCTTAAATTCTATGCTACACTTAATAATGCAGGGTTACATCATTAAATGTCGCCGTAAATAAAATGGTGCGTACGTGGTGACACGTACTTTTTCAAAACATTGAAGAGAAAACAGACGAAAACGCCTCTTATCCTATTAATGTTTTCTGCATTTTCTAGCATTAGTTAAGCACCTCCGTGGGATGAACTGTTCTAACCTCTAACATTTGACGTGCGACGTGATGAATGGAGTCATTCGTCGCGCCCAGAAATAAAGTACGCTACTTTACAACCGGCCTAATTTACGTGGGTTTCTTTTAGTTGATGATATTCAAAGTAAGAGCAGCAGCACAGCTTCTGGCAAACGGTTATCGTAAATCAGCGAGACGGACAAATGTTCTACGTTTGTTTTTGAACCATTTCAACTTAAATCACCGAATAAATTATATTAAAGACATCACAGTAAATAAATAAATAAATAACGAATGTTAGTGTTTCATAACACCTTGCTACATTTAAATACATATTTTTTTTGTTCGAAACGCTCTCTTCGATTGATTCAAATTAATACTGATATAAATTTTAATATCCATTAACGTTTATTATACCCCCATAAAATTATTCAAATGACATTCTGCGAATATATACAACAGTTTTGCATATTTATCACACTTTCAAAGTCAACTAAATGTAGACGTAACAGACATTTATATAGTGCAGGCGGTACACGGCTGATTTTGTTGGTGATACCTAATGGTACTTACATCGATGTACAAACAACAATAGCTAGTATATAAGGAGAAAACCTAAGCAAAATTTCCCTTATGACGAAAGTAGCTGCTAATTTTTAATATTGCCATTAAATTCATGAATTCCACAAATTAATAAAACATGTCAGGTGGTTAGCATTTGACAATATGTTGCCTGTAGCGGCTTTAAATCTGATTTATACATTGCATTATCTGGACTTCCGCAAGGGTCAAACCTAGGGCAGCTATTATTTATCTTATTTATAAATGACCTTAAACAAATTTCAAGACATATACAGTTATATGCCATGGTTACAACTCTCAACGATTGTATAGAATACACACACAAATTGACAGCTTAGAAAGATAGCGCATTGATAATTAGCTACTAATCAATATAGCCAAATGCAAAGTATGGCATAACATCAGGCCGATAATTTACAATTATACACAATAAAATAATATACCATTCTCGCTTTGCACATCAAATAAAGATATTGGAATACCCTTCGACAACAAACTATCTTTTGTTGATCATATTTATCAAACTACCTCTTCGACCTTAAAAATACTAGATTTAATTGTAAGAAACTGTAGATGCTTTTCTAACATTACTACTCTAAAAACAATTTATTTTGTATTAGTTCGCTCTAAACAGTGGTGTTTTTAAAAAATCTGTCATATCAGTCACATAAGAACATTCAAATTTCAGTCCTAAATAAAATGATACTTGAGGACGTGAGTCTACAAAATTTAAATTAGATGTAGGATAGAGGTTACTTGGAGAAAAAGTAATGGAAAATTCGTCAACTGCGATGTTTATTATTTTATCTGTTAGAAAAATCATATGCTCAGGCCATAAGAACAATTCTTATAAACTGAAAGTTTTACGTACAAATTTTAATAGGTTTTCTGTCAAAATTTTCTAAAAGAAAAAACTTACAATCAGAAATAATTGCTCTGGAAGGTGCTGCAGTCTCCAGGAAATTAACGAAAACTGTATAAATATGGAGTGTGGCAAAATATACCCAGCTATGAAATATTTTTATAATTTTCTTATTTCCTTGACAACTGTCGAAAGTGAAGTTTCATATCAAAATAGAAAGATACAGAATTTGTTATGGAGCGTTATTCGCCTCAAGAACGCGCAGAAATTGTTAAACTGTATTTCCAAAACTTTCTTTTCGATAATTTCAACTCGACGCGCTTTTAGGAGAGCGTATCCCGATCGAAGAGCTCCACAGGGAGAAACAATTCGGCGTTTAGCAAACTCGTTTTTACAGAATGGCACAGTAATTGATATAAACCATACTGGAAGAACTCGTTCACATTTTGAAGGACATTTTGCAAAAGGTCCGTCATTTTGATTTCTAAGAGAGGTTTAACGTGAGACTCCATATTATCTTGTGGTATACTTTGTATCACAAAGTATAGTTTAGTAGCGAGTATCGCCCGCACTACAAACAAGTGGAAATTGTGTCCTTGATAATAAACTTTTTGGACGGAATTAATTGCTAGAATAGGTCAATAAAACAACTTTACTCTTTTACCGCCGTTTCGTTTACTAAGCGCTAACTTCCTTAAAGCTCAGAATAAAAATTGTAAAGTAGAAAATCTCGAATTTAATGCAGCGGCAAAAGTCTGGAGGAAGTTTGCATATAGTAGTCGAAACGTTTGCGAAACAAGAAAGTTGTTCGTTGCCCAGTTCCTGCAATTAATTCCATCCAAAAAATGTATTGGTATAGTATAAAATATACGCCGTAAAGCATACGGTATAATTATTCTATTATACAAAAAAAGTAACATAACTTGAAAAACTCCATATTATTAAAGAAACTAACATACTATTTACCAGAAGAAAATGCTAAAATTACCAAAGACAAAAGCTCTTTATCAACACCATTTGTATGTTTAATTTGTTCATTAATTCCCGTGAGAAACCTATTAGCAACAGCAAAAATTTGGTGTCTTGTGAAACTTTAGTACTTATGTGAAGAAATTTTGTATATAACAATATATTGTTTTATCCAAAGTTATTATTGAAATTATGCAAATTAATGTATTTTATATTTGCAAAAGTTGAAATTAATTTGTTTTTCTTTATATACACAATTATAATTAATATTCCTGCCATTATATAACCTAATAACAAAAAGAGAAAATAATGATATCTTACCAACAGTTTGAAGTGAATAGAAAGCAGAGCCTTGATCACGACATACCTAAAAAAGGACATAAAATCAATATAAAATTGAAACAATACAGGTTTGTGCAATTCATACTTAATTTAACTCACGTTTAAGGACTTAGGCGAAATGTAGGACGTGAATTCTTAAAATTAAAATTATTGTTACTTAAAATATAAATTTTTTGTAACACTACTTTTTAATAAACTATGCTCTATAGAAAATAATTTCTATACTAAAGTTACCGAACAGACAGAGTTGTAAAAGTGCACAAGTTTCACGTAATAATTAAGTTCAGTTAAGCGCAAGGCCGACGTAGAGTACTAATTATACCTAACTTTATTTTGTATGTGTATAACCGTTAATTACCTGATGTACAAGACATTATATTAGATAAAATGGAGATAGTATCATATATAGGGTGGTCCGAATTTAAATCGGGAAACTTCGCCAGCGGATACCACGCCTAAAAATAATAACATTTTGTCATATAAACATACATCGAAAAACGAATGTATTTCAAGATACAAGGTGTTGAAGTTAGGGAAAAATAATAAAAAAAAAATTGACATTTTCTACAACGATGCATTTCCGCAGCATTAAATTTGAAAGTAGAAATTTTGCATCTACTTCAAAGTTGCGTCATAATTTTGTTTTTCTTTTTTTAAATGATGTGGTTTTAAATCATTGTAAAATGCTATTTATCTGAGTTAATTCTTTTATATACTGTTCCTGGAATTTATTAAATAAAAAATGTTTGGAATAATGATTGTAGCATTTAAATATTAAAATTTTTTATTTATAACTAATGAAATTTATGTAGTGTGCGTAGAATTTTAGTTTTGGATATTCGTAAATTTTGTGCTCGGAGCTGCTGGCTAGCTCTACGAGAACTTAGACGGTTGTCATTATCGAAAACATTTAATATTTAATTTTTATGTCTTTCGTTTCTCACATCGACTTCCCTATGATTATTTTTTAATCCAAACTCTCGAAAACGACGATGTGTGTTAATAAAAACTTGAGGATGATCTGGTTGTCTTCTATTTGGAAATCTTATTTCGTATTCTCTCGAAGGTTCTTCTGCATTTCCATCAAAATAACTATACATAAAATGTGTATCAGCATATTCTTCATTAGTAAATAAATTCGGCATGATAATATAAAAGAGAAGATTTAAAGTAAATCACAAGTTAAAAAGAAATACGACTCTAATATAAAAATGTAACTAACAAGTTTATAACTGACAGTTTTGTCACAACGCATGTTTGCACAGCCAACTCTTTTTGATTTTCACTTTCAAATTTAATGCTGCGGAAATACATCGTTGTAGAAAATGTCAATTTTATCAAAAACAATAAGAATTTCGAAAACGAACCAAAAATACTTTTTTTGCTTTAAAACGTAGATTAAAATGATTCTATTAAATTTGACCAGTGGCGTACAAACAAAAAGTTGTTGTGGTTTGAGTGGTAATCTATCAGAAAAAAATAATCACCCAGTGTAATATTTTGGACAAAATTTATTTCAACTGGTGTGCTTGCCGTAATTATACCTGTATATTAAATTTCAATAAAATATCTTTATTCGTTATTGAGTTATTGGGAAAAAAAATTTTTTTCTCCTAACTTCCACACCTTGTATCTTGAAATCCATTCGTTTTTCGATATATATTTATATGACAAAAAGTTATTAATTTTAGGCGTAGTATCCGCTGGCAAAGTTTCCCGATTTAAATTCGGACCACCCTGTATATCATTTTATAAAACAATCTTTGGAACAATCTCTGAATTTTAAGTACAACACAAATGACACATTTCAAAGACGAGACAGCTTGTCCCAAACAAGAAAACTATATGATATTACTGAGTTCATAAGAATGTGATATGCAGTTGTGTAATCCCTTGTAAATTTTGGTGTAGAATCTATAGTACACTATGCATGAACCTACTCTGTAGATATATTTTTAGGATTTTTATAGAGTAGAAATTACGCAAAGAACATGACACCCGAACAAGAGAGATCCAGGGTTTCAGTAGATTTTTCTGAAATTTTTTGTACAATATATTATGACCCAAGATGACACTTGTATATGCGGGAAATTTTTGTGAGCCTACAGTGTGCACCAGAAAACAGGTCCGAAGATTCCTAGTTTTGCAAAGTTTAAAAATATTATTTTTCTCTTTGGATATGAATATCTTTTAAAAAAATCGATTAGTATAAGAATTTTGAAATATATATTTATTTAACGAAGTGTCCTATAATCAAAATATACGAGGTGCTATGATTGTTAATGATAGATACTAACTTTTAAAGTTCTAAAAAATGTATTTTAGATGCAAACTGGGTCATTATATATCCTGGGTCATTATATATTGTACAAAAAATTTCAGAAAAATCTACTGAAACTCAGGATCCCTCTTGTTCGGGTGCCATATCCTTATGAATGTTATATGTATTAAAAATTACTGTTATTTTTTGAGCTAATCAGACTTATTTCATAAATCAGTTGTGCACAACATAGTGTGTAAGCTCATTTAATAAGTTTTACAAGTCTGAGGTAACAGTCAGCATACAATCACAAATACAAATATAATTAATACTGCATCTGTTGCCTCACAAATTAAAAATCGTGTGGCTCCCAAGAGTGTTCCTTGCAGAACTCCTTACATAGAATATCAGATTTGAACCTATTAAATGACATACTGGCGGTGTTTGCTAAGGCAAGACCATACAAATTTTATATTTATTTTATTTAAAAGTTATGTTATTGACTTTTAATAATTAATATTTGGGAAAATGTTCAGTCCAGTGTTTTTGGCATATCCAGAAACATAGAACATTATGTGATTGCAGTTCACTGAATTGCTTGTAAATAAAAAATATTATTTCAGAACATACGGTAAAAATACTGCTGAAAGATATTGAGAAATATCAGTTGGAGTTATGCTTTATATATTTATTTATTTTGATTCCTATCGTTGTTTTTTGTATAAGTTAAGTATTATAAATTTATTGAAAGATATTGAAATTTTTAAAATAATTATCTATCAAAAGTCGAATTTGAACCATTTATAATAAATTTGTATAAGTTGTCTCATTTAAAACATAAAAATGAATGGATAATGTATTTATAATCATATACTTCAATTCAGCAAAATTGGTAGGTAATTAAGTAAGTAAGTAGCCTTATTAACTTTTTATATGTGAAAATTAACATCCTTTTGTTACGACTCGCGATTGCCTTTCACACAGCTTTAACAGTTTTGTCTGCAGAAACATTAATATAACTACTAAATTATAGAATTACCGTTGTTTTTACAATCCAGCCAAGGTCAATGTTATTTGTAATTTAATTTTAAAACAGTCATTAACAATTATACTACAGATGTTTTGGCTTTGAAATAAAGTGATAGAAGGAAATTGGAATCAAATTGTTAGGCTGTTTTAACTGATTACTTTTTTTTCAAATTGCGGTTTCCTTCTGAAGTTATGTATTTTACATGCAATTAAAATACATTCAACTAATATTATCATATTATTTATATTTTTACGAGTTAAAACATAGAAAGACATTTAATTTTTCAGGAAAAAATAGAAGCAATAGAACAATAGAAACATCAATGATTTGCTGAAGATACGCTCTCCACCAATGAGCTGTAGATTTAGAAATCATTAGAAAAAAATGGCGACTCAGAAAAATAACAACTAAATAAGTTAAAACATTGTAATAATATAATATACTCTACCTATTTATATTATTAAAACTACTAAACGTGCTTGGATATTATATAAAGCCCTCGTTCTAAAACTATAGGCAATGAAAGAATTGCAGACAATGGTTTTTAGTATCCTAAGATAATATTATTTTTCGGCTGTGATGATCATTTTCTTTCACTCAAGAAAAAGACGTCTATTGTGATACTCGAGACTATGGCGGTAAGAAGGCGTTCGGTTTGGGGTTTTCTCGGGTGTCAGTTTCTCTGTATAGTTCAGGAACAGCACTTTTCCCTATTAGCAGATAATTGAGTTTCGGATAACGACAGTGAAGACAGAAATGTCCAGGGATTTAGAAAATGTGAACCAAAAATAAGAACAAGGCACTAAAAATGTTACAAAGATGTTTCTAGTTATCTAAGTAATTCTGTAAATTCAACAATTAAACAAGTAACAGCATCAATTATTAATAGACAACTATTAAAAAAACATGCTTATGTTTGTTTCAAACTAAACCTATTGCCATATACCCAAGTAGAGATAAGCGTGCTTCTAGAAAGGCCACTGTATCAGTGTATGCATGCTGAGTTTATGACCTTACTGAGTTCGATATAAATTCTAAGTAACACACTGTTAGTCCCAGTTTTATTGCTACCGCAAGGAGTCTCAAATCGTTAGCAATAACAGGGATCGAAACAGTCAGTCCACGGAAAAATGTAAAGTTTTAGCTTCTAAGTTCATCATATGAATTTTATGACATACTGTTAATATTGGCTTTATTGCTACCACAAGAGGTCTCAAATCGTTAACAATGGCCTGGGTTAAAACAGTTGGTCTTCAGAATGACATGAATTTGCTAATTTTCTGGTGTATGAGTTCTGAACATTGACTGAGTAACAAACTGTTAATCCTAACTTTGTTTGCTACCGCAAGGGGTCTCAAATTGTTAGCCATTTCCAGAGTCATAATAGTCAGTCATCAGATAATGCAAATTACTGGTTCTCCCAAAAGACAGAATTTAACTTTTGAAAGAAAAAAAATGAAGCTCCCTTGAACAGACGGACAGAAACAATTGTTGATTTTGGGGAAAAAAATAATAGTCCTTATGTCCCTAAATTGGTGAAAATTAAATTTTAAATAAAAATGTAGCTAAGTCAATAAATAAATAATAAAAATTAAATACAAATAAATCAGAAAATTCTTACTCTTAACCGCCAGGTGATATTCCTTCAAATATCGGGATTCCACACTGTCCTTTCGAACTCTGTATTTATACACTTTTCAATATTTTTTGTCCCAAAATTAAGCACGGTTCACAACTACAAGACCTAAATTGCTTCGAAACGTGTATAAAAAGTACCTTATCTCTGCTAGCAGTTCTTTCAATATAGGCTGATATTTTTAAATGTACTATTTAAAAATGAATTTAATTTATGAACTAAATAATATTTTACTAGAAAAAATACAACAATCGGGCTGACCAGCAAAATAATAAACAATTTTCATTCTTAAATTAACTCCCTAACATAAAATACTCCTATGAATTATTATTTTGGTATTATTTAACTAATTAATTATCCTTATTTTAATTGCTTATTCGATAAACAATTGTTTATAGCAGTTCAGAGTTTAAATATTTAATATGAATATACATTTAAACGATACAGGGCGTACCTAAAAGATTTATAAACAAAACAAACAATCGGGGAGTGAATAATTTAAACTGCATTAAATAATATTAAACGGACGAAAATGAATAACTGTTATTAACAATGTCCATAAAATATATAACGTACTAAAACTAAATATAAGTAATTGTTTTATATTTAGTCAATAAATTTTGCATATATTTATTAGATGGATCAACTATTTTTAATCTTTATGATAAATAATAAATTAACTGCTAAAGTAAAATAATTACAATTGCAAATGAAAAGAATAATATTTAATGAAAAAGTAAATTAATTAATAAATTATTCAATTTATATGAGTTTTCAGAACGGTACGGAATTAAAATGTTTGCTTAAAATATCTACTCTATACAGTTTGTACCAATATGAATCGGTTAACGAGAAAGTAAAATGAGGGTGAAAAAAAATACTTCGTTACAGAGGTCGACTTTCAGGACTGTCAGTTGTTTAAGGTGTTAGTAAACAGCAGGTATCCAAAGTCTCTACAATGTCTTTTAGGGTTTGTTTCCTTTGCTTTTTTAATAAAAAAATAATCGTGCCATATACCTCAAAAAGAACACAACGACACGGTGCGCTGATGACGAACAATAACTCTGAAACATCGGTGTTTGTAGCTGCGTCGTGTTTCTTTTTGATATACAAGTCCAATTCCATTTTCATTCATTCTTGATCCCCACGAACGCGCACTCTTATGCTAATATATCCGGCAATACCCAAAACATCATTGTTCGTTAATATGTTTCCTTAATTAAGATTTTTGCTATTCTATATTATTTTAACTTAACTAACTGGAAAATGATATTCATAATATATAGCGACATAAGCAATAAACGCACTGTATATTTACACAGAATCATTCTCTATTAGATGAAATGATGGAAACCTGTTAACAAAGGAAAAAAGCACTATTTCTTACAACCGAATCGTAAATTACTAATCGATAGTATGCAGTATTCAGCAGAGCCTAGATAAAATTTCAACAAAAAAAAAAACAGTAGCGGTTGGTAGCAACATTTGCCCAGTGTAAAATAACACAGAAGGTAGCATTTTGAAAGAGGTCTGTAATAAATATCTCGGAACAGCAACGGTACATAGGAAAGCGCGGCTGCGATTATGTAGATTGAGCTCATAGCATACAATGGGGCATTGTCTTGGCAGTGGACTCGTAAGGGGGCCGCACCGGGTCTACGAAGACCATCGGCCACTCTCCAAGAGGACAGTTGAATGTATCGCAATGCTATATAAAATGTCGATTGATTCTTTTATTTATCCAGAATCGAATGGAATACAATGGAACACACCATTGCAAAATGGCGACGGCTGAAAATAACTTGGATGCCACTAATAATTTATAACATATTGCTTATACAGAGCACAAGTTATGAGTTTAGTAGATATTTTAAACTAATAAGCATGTTTAATATGTATGTATATTTATACACATTACACACATGTATTATGTGTATAATACACATATGTGCAAAGCAATGAATCCAATCAGTGTTGGTTATGGAAGAAAAAATATACCTATCTATGCAAATCAATCGATAGTCGAAGGTAGCACATTAAGTTTTTTGTCACTATTTTATTTTAAAAATTATTTTCACGACGGACTAAGTAATTTGTTCGTAATAGTTCAATTTATAAAATGAAAAATATGTGAAAACATAGTGTAGAATTTTACAGGAAATTAACGGCAAAAGTGGTCCATATTCATCCACATCAGTCCGAACTGGTCTATTTCAGCGTATCTGTATTATTAAACTCACGGGAATTTCTTATAATAAAGCCTAACATTTTAAAGTTCTTGATGTTATGCTATTAACATGATTTATGAAAAAGAGTTTGTCATTAAATATTATACCAGGGTGGATAACTTCTTTTTACATTGCCTAGTTTTCGGTAGATATACATCCAGTATCTGATAAATTTTGCTATAGACACGTTCAGTAGCTAGATCAACATTCGATAAATATGTCAAAAAGTTCCAATCCCCTTCGGCAAGGCACTGATATAGCTCAGGAAATTTGCTCTGCGAAAATTGTAATGTATAGTATTTGTTTTTTGTTTATTGTTTTTCGAAGAATTTTCAGATTTAAAGATAACTACCAGTGCAGGATGATTTAAATCTTCCGGAACTAAAATATCGAATACCTTTTCCACAATACATTTTTTATTAGAAATAACCAAGTCTCGTACACTATTATAGGTGTAATGTTCTACACTGTTATGTTGACAATATTTACTGTGTACAATTATATACCATAGCGTAAATTTCTACACTACCGTATGGTTGATCTTGTGTCCATGTAAAACCTTACAATATAGGGTACTACAGAGTTGAAAAAAATAAGTTAAATATGTAAATTTTGATTGAAATTATTGACGACAAATTTCAAGAAAAAATCGAATAGTCGAGAGTCCATCTAGTTATTTCTTGAAAATTTCAAATACTACCCAAAATTTTATTTTTTCAAATTTTCGAAGATTTCCTATGCATTTGTTTGCAAATATGAATATTATTATCATTTTTTTTTCCATACTGGAAAATACGGAATGAAATCACTAAGCTTTATACGTATGCAAACAAATAAGATACAGAATTTAACCGAAAGTGAAAAAGTTAATTCAGTTTTTTCAAAAATCCCAATTGTTTGCAAATTTAGGAAAACGTAGGTGACCTTTTCTTCCGCATTTTCAATGTATAATAAAATGGTATATTTATATTGAGAAACAAAATGAGGTTTCTGATTATTTAAGAATAAAATTTTGACATACCTACTTCTCGAAAAACGGAAAGGAATATTAAAATAAACTTTTGAGATTTCACAAGAGTTCAAACGAGTGAAACTCTTCTATCTCGTCGGGACACCTTTTACAGGGCGATCATTTTAAATTCCTCACTCGATTTCATTGCTTCATTTTTCACCCAGGAAAAAAATTACAAAACCACTTATGTATTTCGTCGAGCTTTATTTAATCACCAATTTAGGCTATTTCTGCCCAATCACCGACGTTGGGAGATAACCTTGTTGGTACTTTTAACATGTAAATTTTGTCAACCCCTTTGTTTTTTTGGGGTCGGGGTCTTTAACGTGGTCACATTGTAGATACATTGAACCCACAGTTTTACACCTCCTTGAAATGATGGTGACGTGAGCAGCAAAAATACATTAAAGACTAATATTACACCCTATAATTTATATAACATTATTTTAATGCATACCGCAGATTTACGACACAAAACAGCAATATAATTTCTATTAAGTCGAGAGTTGTTGCACTTGTTTTTCAAATAAATATAATCTTTTTTTAGAATGCCAGTGAAGGTTACACAAATCAGTAGCTATAAAGTATATTAATACTGGAAATATGAATATTTATATCTATAATTTATACTATGAATTGTTAATTAAATAAATTATAAATAAATTATTACAGAAAAACCTGGCACCATATGTTTTGGAAAGCAAGACATTCCACTATATATTTTTACAAATGAATACAACTTCCACATCTACACAAAAGTGAAATGTCAAAAAATATAATTTCGATTAATTTATGTAGGGAACGGTTACTAGTGGTTTTACCACAGTTAATGTGATGTAGAAACCGTAATCTCAATATGCATTTTAAAATAATTAATTGCCTTGTAAAAGATTTACATGATCAAGACCAAACTACACGTAGATGGCGATACTTTCAGCTAATAGAATGGCATATTCAAACCTTAATTCTCTAAATTTCCTTCTTGTGTTACTCTTTTTTCTAAAATGTTTGCAAAATAATATGGTTGTTATTAAACGCGTGTTACTAAATTCATCTTTGTGAGCCGCGGATTGAAACGTTCATATGATTTACATGGGATAATATAAATCCCTAATAGCACACAACGTCCTAGGGACGTCCATTCTAAGTCCATTTTATGTACAGACGTCCATGAACATAAAATGGACATCCAAAGGACGTCCATGTTTGGACATTTAATATACCAACTTCAAAGGACTTAAAATGGACGTCTGACGGACGTTGCTGTTTGAACACATTTTGAAATTGTATAGAAAATGTTCATTTTGCGAATAGATGAACACTCACGTTTTATAGATTTTTTGCAGGGATAGCGTGATTTGATTAGATTTAACTAAGTAAATTTTTTTCAAATTATTTCCACTAGGTGGTGATATTCTGAGTTCTTGGTTCCTAAAAAATATTATTTTTAGGTTTGTTATGTTTCCTTGTGAGTTGGTATAAGGGCGTGTCCTATGTATTCGTAATGATAACAAATAAATTCAAAAATTAAATTTATTACATAAAAAGTGAAAAAGTAAAAACATCTATAAATCATATCTGGATTATAAAAATAACATAATAACAATATTGTATTGTATTAAAGTATATAAGCATACTTCGTATGTTATGCACGTAAAATGAATAATATTATTGATATGATGTGAAAGCTACAAATGCAATCTAAAATTCGAGTGATTGGAAACGTACATGTTCCATGTTGCCAAGTGGAAAAAAAGTAATCTTAACAATTTATTTCTTAATAACATCTAACAACTAAGATAATATCTAAACAACTAATAAAATCGTGAATCAGGTATTATCGTCATTTACTATTATTTTTTTTTATACAATGAGATGTTACAGTTACAATTATTATCATCTTATGAACAAAAAATTATGCCGTGGCGGGAAATGAAGGTATTTGATTTGGCAACAATGCTAAGTAAGCGCCCTTCTGGATAAGTGATAGATGATTTTGTAAGTTTATTTGTTAGATTTTGCTTCGCTTTTGGTGTAGTTTGTATAGTTATTTTGATTTTGTGAAATATAATATAAAATATTACTGTAAGTACATTCTTTAACGCGCTAACTCGACATCTAAAAGACTACTAAGTTACTAACGTTTTGAAGTCGACAGCATAATAGAAGTAGACAACAATACAAATCTAAATGTGATTTATTCTGGGGTATTAATATGTTATTTGTAGCATTCTCTTAATATTTCTTGGAGCTTACTACCTACGAATAATTTTAAGGTTGATTATCTAAAAAATACAGTTACCCGTGTGATACTGCAAAATAAGTCTTTTGTCTGGTTCTAGTTGTCAAAAAACATCCTCTGAATAACTCTTTGATGTAGTCACAGGTTCGGAAGTTTATTTTTCCAATGTCATAACTGGATAACTGTATTTTTTTAGATAATCGATAAGTTTGGAAAAATGATTTATGTGATAGTGAGACCCAAGAAAGAAAAAATAAACTAATATGGGTATTATGGGGGTATTAAAAAGATATCCAAATAATGTCCCATTATAGACGTCCTTCGGATGTTCCGTATGGACGTCCGAATATGGTTCAAAGTTGTGACATTTGAGAATTCCAAGGACGTCCATAAGATGTCCTTTGGACTAAAAGAGGCTGTCCATGGGACGTCCTGAATTATCTATAATGTTCGCTGAGGACGTTTATCGATGTCCATAGGACTACGTTGTGCTAACAGGGATACAATTTCTTGGGTAAATGATGTATATAACTTCGTTTATCAGTTTAGTTATCGATAAAATATTAAAGAAAAATAATAAATAACATGCAATACATAAGAAATATAACGGATACATTATTTACTTTTTGTAAGAATATCAAGCCGATTGGATGATGCTCAAAACAGGGGATTATTTGTGTGGGGTGTTAATATTTCGAACCCTAACGTATGAATACCAAAGCAACAAGTATGTATAAAAATTGCGTTAATAAAAGAGTATACATACTCTCACCAAATATAATTCAGATGATAAAAGTCGTTTCGGAGGCATTTGAAATTTTTATTATTTGTTTCCCACTCCAGAGACTTCTCACGCCTATGTGAAGAGCCTTTGTAATATAAGTTTAGTTAAATAGAAATATTATGACACAAGGATATAAGGTTGCTTTATGGAACCGTTATTCTAGACACCCTGTATATCCGATTTTTGTTCCATTCAAAGTTTAACAATTTTTGCTTATTCTTGAATTAATATAAAATGGATGAATATGATATTTTCGTCTCAAAGAACTCTACAAAAATAAATTAAAAAACATTATTGTGTTTATTTGATGATTAAAAAGAAAATTATCAATATAGAAGAGATATTTTAAGTCTACATAAAATTTTTAAACGTCTTTAATATTTTGGGTGGGCTTGAAGAATTTGGGTTAAATTTAAAGTTTACCTTTTTTGAATTTTAATATATTAAAGTAAATCGCTTTATTCCCAGCCATGCATATAATAATCATGTGAATAAGTTACGAGGTGAACAGATAAAATCTCATGCCCCAATTTGCATAACTTTTGTGGTTGAAATACATTGTACGTTCATGTTTTTTCCTCCACGATATGTGTTAACAGGAACCTTCTTATTACGTTTACAAGCAAAAATGCTAAATATTGCAAAAAGTTACACGAGTAGTTAATATAAACCCTGATATGATACCATCAAAACCAAAAAAGGCCGATTCCTGTACTAAAAATTCAAACATTTGCATATTACATTTACCCGATATCATTCGTATGTAAAAATATGCAAACAATTTATGAATTATCCATTATGTAGAATTTTTAGTTTCTGTCATATATTATAAACATGAATTCAGCCGAACATATTGGTAGCTTAACTAATCTTACACAACTACTGTTATTAAAATTTATCTTAGTAATATACCATATAGTTTTATTTTATGTACACAAATAATAAATACCAAATGTCATACTTTAAGATCGGAATCCTCTCACTTTATTTAATAGAAAATTAAATATTGCTACTCATGGTTACTACTTTTGTAATAGTCTATACAACCCACAACTCTTTGTAATTTACAACTTGTATCACACAAAAAAGAATTGTTTAACTAATGAAAAGAAATTTTCATGAGTCTGTCGCGCATACTATTCGCAGACCGGTTTCAGGTTGTTGCCTCCATCAGTCTGAAATAGGGCAAGAAACGTCAACAAGAAGAGTCTCGATATTATACGTCTCTAAGTGATAGTTTAATACTTATATACGACAAGGCTATAATTAGGAAGATTTGTCGCCTCAACATCACGACTTACCTATATAAAACAACGCCGTTAAGGCCGATTCCTATTAGACGTGTCAGTCACAGTCCAGTCACGAACCAGAATTTTTTATTGCTTGACTTACCGTCACGTGTAATCTGAACGGAAACGTAGATTTAGGTAGGAGTGATCTGTATGGTCATGACTGGCCATGACTGACACGTCTAATGAGAATCGGCCGTTAGCAGTCACATATGGTCTCTGTACTAGACAATTTTTCAAGGAAGTCTATCGGTCTCAACTAACGAATGTTACCCGCGACTAGTTTACTGCTATACTTTCCACATGGTCTACAGCGGACCTTTATCGTGACCAGTAGCTGTTTCGGGGTGACCTCGTACTAGTGGCTGGTACATTCGCCCCAACTGGCACATTCGCCACTCGTTCGTCTTATCCACTAGGAAAACTCGTAGCCGTCATATCAACCAAATACGAATTTCTCTGATATGACGGCAATAGATCGCGTTCAGGAACTTTATTGGGGTAATTGTACCAAACTGTACTAAACGTATTCCAGATATATTATTTCAATGCTTTTGATACCATCCGTTACCATGTCACCGCGAGAAAGCGCCCTAACCACAAAAAGTAAAGCTGTTGCTATTAAATAAAATTTGAAATGAGAAGAAGTTTTTTTATTAACTAAAACAAAACAAGTATGAAAATTACAGTTACCTGAATAACTATTATTGTTTTTAGTCAGGTGAGGGTATTTATATAAAAGGGTTGAAAGCGATGAACGAAAATCATTTACTTTGGTGTGGTCAGTGATACCTTGTTAAATTGCGGGTTATTCTAAGTTAAATTAAAAGTGTTACTATTTGAGAACCCCGTTTGTAAACTTAAATAATTATTATTGTTGTATTTCCAGGAAAAGTATGTTAGATTTCGGCTTCTTTTAGTAGAATTGAAAGTGTGA